>JALBCR010002346.1:372500-735327 GCA_030710515.1 Abscondita cerata
AGAGGGAGAAAGGGGGGGGGGAAAGAGGAAAGAAGGGGGGAAGGGAAAAGGAAAAAAAAAAAGAGGGGGGAAAGGAAAAAAAAAAAAAAGAGGGAGGGGGGAGAAAGGGGGGAGGGAAAGGGGGAGGGGGAGGAGGAGGGGAAGAGGGAAAAAAAAAGAGGAAAAAAAAAAAAAGAGAAAAAGAGAAAAGGAGGGAAAAAAAAAAAAAAAAAAAAAAAAAAAAAGAAAAGGGAGAAAAAAGGGAAGGGGGAGAAAAAAAGAAAAAAAAAAGAAGAAAAAAAAAAAAAAAAAAAAAAAAAAAAAAGAAAAAAAAAAAAAAAAAAAAAGAAAAAAAAAGGGAAAAAAAAAAGAGAAGAAAGAAAAAAAAAAGAAAGGGGGGGGGAAAAAAGAAGAAAAAAAAGAAAAAAAAAAAAGAGAAAAAAAAAAAAGAAAAGAGGGAAGGGGGAAGGGGAAGGAGGGAAGAAAGAAAAAGAGAGGGGGGGGAAGGAAAAAAAGAAAAAAGGGGGGGGGGAAGAAAAAAAAAGAGAAAAAAAAAAGGGGGGAAGGAGAAAAAGAAAAGGGGAAGAAAAAGGGGGGAAGGGAAAAAAAAAAAGGGAAAAGAGGAGGGGGGAGGGGGGGGGAAGGAGGGAAGAAAAGGGGGAAAAGGGAGGAGGGGAAGGGGGGGGGGGGGGAGGGGGGGGGGGAGGGGGAGGAGAGGGGAGGAAAGGAAAGGGGGGGGGGGGGGGGGGGGGGGGGGGGGGGGGGGGGGGGGGAAAAGGGAAAATAAGAGAGAAAAAGGGGGGAGGGGGGGGGGAAAGGAAGAGGGGTAAAGGAAGAAGGGGGAAGGGGAAGGGGGAGGGGGGGTGGGGAGGGGGGGGGGGGAGGGGGGGAAAAAAAAAAAAAAAATATAATAAAAAAGGGGGGCATTAGTAAACAAACAACACATATTTATACCAAAAACATTTCATTTCATTGTTCTTTTCTCAAACCTTTTTATTACTGTCCGTATCAATTTGAAATTCCGGTGTCAAATATTTTATGTCAGTGCATCCTAGATTACATTAAATGTATCAAGCCACAATAAGTAAATGGAATGATTAGTAAATCATCACCAAAATTGAATTTCCATGCTAAACTTTTAATTTAAAGCAACTTTTGTGCACAACATTCTTCTGTATGTAAAGAATAATGGTACTTTACTCTTGGGTAAAATTTATATTTTTTTACAAACCCCGTATACGGCTTAAAAAAATTGATATCTGATGGTTGCATTTTAAGTTTTGGACAATGCAAAATTTTTTATCAAGAAAAAAAGTTTTCCACTTGGTTCCAACTTAAGTAGTATATGCTTCAGTATTTTGAAACTTAATTGCAAATTTTATTAAACTATTTTGTATTATAAACATTGTATACACAACTTCGACATTTTTAATTGAACTATTATATTATGCTTATACCAATACCAGAAAACTAAAAGTCAGCCAACTCTAATGCAAATAAAAAGTGAACATATTGATATAGCAGCCACAGCAACAATTTTAATATTTTGATTCTGCTTAACAATTACCAATTTTGGTGTAATATACTCAACGAATATTTTCAATTTTCTTGTTTATTCAACAAATCAAAATTACAAATTAATTTATGTAAAAAATGAGGAAAAGTAATAAACGAAAACACCTAAGAGGGGATTCTAAATCATCTCTTAAATGATTGAATATTACTAAAAAGATAAGTAATTATTAGTAACATCTGCATTTTATTGCATTTAGATTGATTTACTCTCAGGCGATCCTATTCAGAAAAATAAATTGTCCAATTTATCTGAATACTAAATAATGTTCCAAATTTTACAACATAAAAATAAATACGACGTCCTTAAATTTAAAAATATTTTGTCACATAATACCGCCTTTGAGCATAAAAATTTTATATTAAATATTTGAAGTTGTGAAATATAATTAAAAAGTAGCTTGTAAGGTGTAAACACTTCAGTATATGTACTAAAGTCTTACATTAGTTCGTATTGTCGATTTTCTCATAAACTTGAGTAATAAAAAATTAATTTGAAACAACAAAATAGTTATGTATTCTACTAGTATAATACTTAACATTTTGCTGCATTGCGGTTGAAAATGCGTTAAATTTTTGCCATACTTACCAATAAGTATAATATGCATTGAGATTAGTTTTAGAAGCTTCTAACGGTAATATCACTTATCAAAATAAAGATTAGAAATTCTGATAAGTTTACTACTTGTAACAATGAAACTTAGTATATTCCATAAAATTGATTTTTCGAAAGCAATTACGATTACGTAAGCTACTTAGTTTCAAAACTTCATCAAATGGTTTACGATTTTTATAGCAATTTGTTTTAATGAATCGTAAATTTTCTTCATTTATTGGTTTTTTTAGTTTGCGCTCTAGTGCTTTATGCAAAAAAAAATTAAAACGTAAAAAGTTTCTATAAAATCTTTACATTCTTTGAATCTTAATAAAAAGTTAGTGATTTTTAGATATATGTAGCTGCAGAGATAAAATTATAGATATGACTACGATTGTGTATTTTCATATGCTATTTTAGCAATAATAACATTAGTTTCCAAGAACATTTATCATTTACTTCAATAAAAATTGTAAAATAGTAACAACGTTTCATATTGCGCACTGTTGCTAGTCGAATAAATTAGTGTTGCTTCAGTTCAACAAAATTCTACTCCAGAGAAATGAACAAAACATAAGAAATCGGCTAACTCGCTGCAAATTTTATGGAGTATTAAATGCCTTCAGTAAACGTAAATATGAACCATAATCCCTAAACAAAATCTCTCTTATTTCTCTATGATCTTTTCATTCAGATAAGTACAGGGTTTCTATAAATGATTCTCATCAAGTTGGGAATTAAATGAACAAAATTAACGATAAACGACGAACAACATACAATTACAACCAGGGATAATAATTACAACAGAACGATGAAATAACTGACATATGATGACATTAAAATAAATCAATTCACTATCAATTTAAGCGGCAAATTTTCATTCTTTAAGTTTTCAAACGCTCACCTGATGAGACAATCATTTATAGAAACCCTGTATAGTTTACTATTTTACTTTACAGTTTTCTAAACAAAACTTTAAAGATTCATAAGATAAAGAAAGCGTTTCACGCAGAACTCCACATCGTTCTGATACTAAAAAGGTGTAAAAGAGTATCGAAAGTGTGCAGCGGTAGAAAACATTTTGGTCCAAAAGTAAAATGAAGGTCAAACACCGTCGCAACTCGTAACTTAATAAACCGATCGGTTGTAGGAAAATCAACGTTCAAGAAAGAAGAAAAAGTGCACCGCGAAGCAATTTTAAAATTGAATTATAAATTTCAGTAACGGTCAACAATTGTTAAACCTAATAAACCATTAATATAAACGCTACCTGTTACCCACTACTATTCCTACGTCGCGTCGGGACAAAACGAGGTACCGCTCGCGCACTTCCTTTTTAGACGAGTTGAAAATGAAAGAAAACAATAGTTCGAACAAAAGTTATACACAGTAAAATTACCAACAACTTTTCTTTCAGAATCTTTTTCTGTGTAATTAATATTGGTGGAGATATTGTTAAAACAATTAGTGTCACGCGATAGTCATATCTTAGTAATTACTTATCGGATAAAAAAAATAAAATTCGTGTATAATTAAATTATAAACAACATACATAATTTTAAAGAAAAAATGTGTAAAAAACTTTTTGTAAATATCTCAAGATTTCGAAAATATATGTAGGTTAACGGCCATTTGGCTTGATAGTTTATGGCCCAAAATCTAATCAGACCTGCACTATTATAACACGGACGGCCGGGACTCCGCCCGGGCTGGCCATACATCGGACAAAAATTTTTTGTTTCATTATAGCGTACTCTAATTCTACCGTAAAATTGTTATTACTGTAAAAGTAAAATTATTGTTTAAAAAACGACCCACCACGGTAATAATATAAAATGTCATATTAGTATTTTAAAACAAGAACAAACAATAACTGGGGTGCTTGACATCAATTATTCTGAATTTTTTTATTGTCAAAGTTGACATTGATACTTTGAATGAAGTCTAATCAATGATACACCTTTGAAGTGAGTACAAGATGCTATTTAATATAATAGAAATCAATATGACGTCCATAAGAAAAAATAAAACTAGAGTCATTATCTCGAAATCTGGAAAAGCAAATTTTTTTGTTTTATTTTTATTGCAAAGTACCAAAGAATGTTTAAATCAAAATACCGTGTGTTCTGTCAAAAATGCACCATTTTAGATCCCCGCGATTTTTTCAAAAACAAAAAACAATTGATAAAATATTGCCACGCTATACATGGAGTATGTGTCAAAATTTAATCTCTATTGTCTAATAATAACAGCACTCACCTTAGACGATCCAAATAAGCCTCTGAAACAAACAAAATAGATATTTAATTTCATAATCTAAATTTTTTACGGTGAAAAAAAGTGAGGTTTTGCACATCAACAGCAATTCAAAAATGTCAAACTTTTTACCGATTGTACATAAAAGTTTTAATAAATACCTCCAGGAAAATAATTCCATAAGTATATGAAACTTAATTATCAAAATTTCTATACGAACTTACTTCAGCCTTTCTTCGTTTGTTTTTTTTTTTAATTTTAACTACATTTCAATTGCACAAACACATATATTTGATTCACGTCGGTAACCGACTAAAAACTGAACCAATTTGAATAAACATTATAACAAACAACCAGATGTTTCTTATCGGAATATAAGGTGAACCTGCTTATGACGTGGCAACGTGCACACGTTTCTTTTTGATATAAATGTTCTTTATATTCATTAAACTTTAAATCAAAATATTTAAGAAAAGTATAACCTTGATTTCAAATTTTATAGTAATGAGTAACAACATTTAGCAACCATTGGTGATACCATTGATTATCTATGCATAAACTACTGTCAATGCAAATAACCTCAATACTACTAGAAGACGTTTTTGTTTCAATAATGAATCCAATTTTTACATTAAAACAAAAATCATCCACACGGCGCGTATACAAATAGGCTTATGATTTTTTTTGTGGAGGGCAATGACAAAATAGGGGTCAGCGGAATTGTTTGCACGGTTACAGTTACAAAGTTTTTTTTATGATGTTCCGTTTGCTTTGTTTTCCAATTCTTTCTCCGTGGTGCTAACAAAGCTCAGTACCTCAATAACTCAATCGTGTGATATATAGGGTGTGTCAGAATCGACGCCCGTCCCTTCATTCCGAATACGAATCTGGGGGTTACCAAGTTATTAATAAAAAACAATCTAAAATTCAATATTTAAAGTTTATCTTAAAACAAATGACTGGCATAGGTTGTTGTGGTGATGTTTATGATTATTTCTGTAATTATCAGTTGATTGAAAAATTTGGTACCAAACGCAAAGTATATGAATAAAATGTAACCAAAAAATTGTCACTATATGTTGATGGCTCTACCGCAGGGATTCTTCAACTCATGAAATTATAGAGCACTCGCGTACCTCTTAAATTCTAAAAATCTTTCAAAATGGTAAAGAAACACAAAGTTTCAATTGTATATGAAAATGTTATGTCTACCAAAAGTTAACATTTTACTTACAATGTTTTTATTGTTTATTAATTCAAAAGTGGTGCTTAAAAGTTTTCTATAGTGACCTTCCTCTGATTCTGAAGTAGAGAGCCTGATGGAATAGATTTCCAGCACAAGTGCCCTATATAGGCCCTATTATGGCCATGGCTGCTTTGTATCACCTTGAAAACCTTCGGGTACCACTGATGGTACGAGTACCACCGTATGAGTAGATTTAACATGAGTTGCTTGGTGACTGTCGTAGTTGAATCGTAGTTTGTGTATCGAATGTACTGTGATTTCTATGGCTATGATTAAGTGTGTGTTTGTACGTCAGTTGCACATATGATAAAAAGAACAGGGTCAAATCGACGTATTTTCCCAAATTTTTCAATCAACGGTATAAATATAACTTTACACGGCTAGGTAGCTATTTGTTTTAAAAATGAAATATTATTATTCTAATGGAGAATACATTGATAAGTTAGAAATGAAGTGATGAAAATCGTTATTTTATACATAAAAGGTATCACCAAAGACGGTTGTCAGTAAACATTTGGACCGGATTCCTCCACACATATCATCTAACCGACTTAATTCAACATTAAATTTTCATTTTTTAAGTGACAATTTACCACTGCCATTGCTCGATCAAGTTCCATTTGCAACTAGAATTAACTGTTGGTTTCAACATGATGGTGCTCCTACACAACGTAGACGTTAAATCAAAAATTCCCCGACTATTGGATTGGGAGAGGTGGACCCAAGATCGCCAGAAATCCTTAGATTGTTTCTTCCGGAGATTCTTGAAGGAAAAGGTTTATTTCAAACGTGTTGACAATTCGGAAGATATTGTAATTCGTGCTGTGACACATTCTATAAATTAATTTCTTTTTTTTATAACAATTATTTGTTTTCAATGACGTTTAATGATTTAATTTTAGATTTCTGATTTTTATCAATAACTCAGAACTAAGAACAAAACAAAACAAAATTATTCTTACGATTCAATTTGTTTTAGTACCCCGATTAATTTTTAGAAAGACTAATCGACAAGTGTAAATGTTTTAATTATATGATTGATTATGTACTCTAAAACGGCATTTTTCGAACTAATACACGACATTATTGCAAGAACTTCAAATATTGAAGTGCGCAGTGAATTTAGATCAAGTAAGAAAAAGAAAGCATGGTGTTCCAATAATTCAGGTTTGTAGGATCAAAAAAAGTACTTCGTTATACCATCAGAGGTGACAAAATATTTAAATTTTTTTAATAACCTGAAAATACTTTAAATGAGACATATTCAAGTAAATTGTGAAACAAATGAGTGATTACGGGGTCTTCTGCAAAAATTTCATTATTAAATCTAGTAAATTTTGTGGTAATTGAAGATATTTATAAATAGATTGTTACTGAAGAGTATTTATACTTAGTTTTTGACATAAGTATAGCAATTGACCAATGTCAAACACTAAATTTTATCAATGTAGTCTAAGTTACAATGACGTCATTTCAGTAAACAGTAAACGCAAAATAGAATAACAATTATTTTATTCCTATCAGCAAAATTTCGTAGTCATTATCCACAAGGAAAGAAAACTTTTTAAAAAATGTGAAGCAAAAAAGACATATTGATTGACTTTTAAAGATTCCACAAAACAGTTATCCTTTTGTAATCCGAAACAATTTGAATTAAAACCCAATAATGAAACGCAAAACCGGAAAACCAGACAGAATTTTATTATAATTACTTTAAACGTTCGCCATATTAAATATACGCAAACACACGCGTTATTAAAACGACAATGTGATCAGTGTACTGTATTTATTAATTACTAATACGTAATTACACAAAGCACAACTGAAATTGCTATATTTATATAGAGCGATAAATGATTTGGCGTTTTACCGAAGAAAATGGATGACCTCTCCAAAACGTAAATAAATACACATGAGTCATCTATTTTCTCCAGTCGCGTAACAATATTAAAAAATAATATCATACATTTTATTCTGAAATACAAAAGTTTTCCTGTAAGCACTTGTTAAATTAAAATTAATTAATTTATGTATTATACCTTGCACAAGGTGGTGAATACTGGACTCTGTTCCACGACTACTTTTCAACTTATACATCCTTTAAGCACACTCCCGGGACATATGCGTGTACAAATTACTTATGTCCGTCCATCCCTTTCCAGCTAAAGCGGGTCTGTTTCTCCTTGAAATACGCATGTTTGCTTTGTTTCAGTTGTCACAGAATAGCTTATTACCTGGCCATCTACTATATGATTTATGATTTACCACCATACTGACATTTCTTATACATGTACATTTCTTATATACAGTGCACAGTAAAATATTTTATTTGGGTTGAATAATGAAACACGCAACTGAAAAAATAAAATTGTTGCACAATAAACATACTTAACGTAACTGGTTATATAAACAGTAAAAATAAAATATGTAATGTTTTTAAATTTTGATTTTGTAGGAGATAAAAAATGTGTAACGTACGAGGGTGATGTGAAAAGTTTCCAACCTAACAAAGATACAAGGCTTTTTTTTTTTAAATTTATATTTATTTATCTACATAATCTTCTTGTAACTGTGCATACTTCTCCCACCGATGCTCCCATCTCTTTAACCCGTCCGAATTGTACTCGGCGTTTTCCTTTGCAAAATAATTATTCACGAAGATGATTGATTTTTAGATAAGAGAACAAAAAGAACATCAAGATAATCAAGTATGATAACTTCATGACTAACCCAAAAAACAGTTCCCATCTCTTTTTCAGCCAAAAAAACAGTTTATGTTCGTTTTGGAGCCGGTTCCCCCTTTGCAGTCCACTGTTTGACTGTATTTACATACAATAGTGTATTTAAGTTTCATATACAGTAATTAATAGGCGCCAAAACTCGGAATTATTGAGCGTAAACTGCGCCAACAGAGCGTTGAAAATGTTAATTCGAACACGTTTTTGGTCTAACGTGAGCAAAAGCACCCAATGCGCGAACAGCTTTCTTATAATTTAATATGTGACAAACACGTTCTTTGTACATTTTCGTAACCTTTTCTATCTCTCTTACTTTAATTCGACGTCATCTAGCACTATTTGATGAACTTTAGCGAAGTTTTCGTCAGTAGTTGTAGTTGTCTCGTAAGCTGTTACGACCACGTTTAAATTTAGCTGACCAAAATTTTATTGTGGTAAATAATGGTGCAGAGTTCCTTTTCTTATTCCATTATTTAAAAATCTATTTCAGGGCACTTGATTTTTTCTAAACAAATAAGGTCTCTTGAGTGGAATACCACAAAAATATTCATATAATGCATTTTCGATAGCAAGAAATGTTGGCTTATTTTAAATTTTGTAACTATTTTGTTTTCAAGAAAAATTAAGTGTATTTTGGGCCAATCTTTAACTAAGCAGGGATTGCTTATAAGATTTTTTTTATATGAAAATCCCACAATATTCTTCGACAAAAATCACTACTTTTCTCGCACTTATTTATTTACACCCTGTATACTTTTAATAATTTTTTAGTATAAAAATAGATTTTTCTAATTTTGACATATAAAATGATATTTTTCATAATCAAAATGGTCAATTTTTCGGAACTAGTTAGGAAAAGAAAATTTTTTCGCCACTTGTCAGATCGTCTTAACATTCGTTTTGGAAATTGTAACCATGGTAACATCGTTACACTTGATTAGGATTTGAATTCGAAATAGGTTTAATTCCTATTTTAAACTTGAAAAAAATATTGTACGTTACACGTAACGAAAAATGATTTTGAAAATTCATGTGATACTGCGGGACGAGCGTCACATTCGTTACAAAAAATCATGCGTTTCGTCACTGTTAACACAAATAGCTATTTTCTAACGGAATTATTTTTATAACACTAAAAACAAGAGCGCATAATTCTAACAATTTGTAGTTGAAACCTTAGATGAATAATAAGTACAATTAGCATTAAAACTAACTAACAGCAACTTAAATTATAGTGAAAGAAAACAATAATTGTTTACTATTTAATATTCTACAACCCATCAATTATGAAAAATAAATTCTAAAAACCAATTATACATTATGTAGATACATTCAAAATATTTATCAAAAGGAAATGACATATGAAAGGAAATAATCTGCTTGCGACGTGAAAAGGATTTAACATTAAATAGAATCAAATATTATAAAAATCTGGACAGGTAATATTAGTTTGGGAAAAGAATAATCTATCTCTCAATTTATAGGAGAAATTTAATATTTTTGTAGAAACTAGATTTTTGTTAATTTTAACATTAGTGTCTAACTAAGTGGCAAAATAAACCCATGATTAGAAATAAAACATGTTTTAAGAAACTATACCAAAAAACACCATTTTAAAATTATCTATAACTTAATAATACTGAAAAATGTAAATGGAATCGCTAGAAGAATTATTAGAAAAGCAAGCTATCTGAAGTCTATAATAGACTGAAAAATTCACTAAAAGAAGCAGATGTGAAATACAAAATCGTAGTAATACAATTTCATTTATTAAAATCATATATGTGGTGTGTTGCCCCAACACAATTTTATTGCCTAGGGCGTATAAATATATTACGTTGCAACTATTTTGTACGTTCTCTTTAAAGTTCAAAGCCGTAATTGAGTTTTCTCTTTGCTTTTGTGCCAGAAGTTAAGTGTACTCTTTGACTATGCATTCAAAAAACGTAAGTTTCGTATTTACTTAATATACGCTTTCGAGACTTTTAGTTAAATCAAATTATTCTTACAGTTATCACTTTAGTTTTAAGACGATAACTTCAAAATGTCACATTTGATAAAGAACTACGCTTGTTTTTTAAAATTTTTGGCTTTCGACGGATTTTAAAAATAAAACTATATGTTGTAGTAGGTGCTTCATTAGACAAGTTGAATTAAGTTTGAAAAATTTAAAATTTGATTATGTAAGATTATGTTTGAGGTCAAAGGTCAAACATATATTCGTAAATATCTCAAATAGTATTCTATGTAATATATTCATTGAAAGGGAATTACAAGCCAATTTCAAAAATGCATTTAAAAATATTTTAACATTTTGGGTTCAAAGTTATTTCACTTTTAAAATTTTTTGAAAATATCGACTTTTTTGTTTCACAACCTATACTAGCGGCAATATATCAATCAAAAGCGTGCAAAAGCCAATTCGAAATTTGTTTTCAAAACTGTTTTACTAGATTGGGTTCAAAAGTTATTGCACTTTAAAAGTTCTTTTGAAGATTTCGACTTTTTTGTTTATCAACTTGCATTGGGCAGTAATATACCAATCAAAAGCTAATTAAAAGACAATTCCAAAACCGCTTTCAAAAATGAGATGGCATTACGGGTCCAAAAGTTATTGCACTTTTAAGTTTTTTATTAAGCTTAAGATCATGTAATGTAATGTAACTCTAGTTTTTATGTGTTCTAATCAACTTTAGTCTTTTTCTTTTTTTATTTTTGAATCTTCATTTTTAAACAACTTAATGCGCTTGCAACCTTATTTTTATTAAACAATAACAAACATCTGATTTTCTTGAATGCCATGTGATGATGTGCCAACTGCATTTAGCAGGGAGTGCCAAGAGACTGCAACGGGTGTAAATAATCTTATCAACCTTAAGAAGTGATAAGGTGGCTGACTAGAAAAGAAAGACTAGAGTTGACTAGAAAAGAAAAAGATTAAAGTTGACTAGAAATGAGAGAGACGAGAACTGCGTAGAACAACACATTCTACGTTTGATTAGAACACATAAATACTAGAGTTACATTACATTACACGATCTTAAGCTTGATAAAAAACTTAAAAGTACAATAACTTTGGACCCGTAATGCCATACTAGGCAATGCAAGTTGATAAACAAAAAAGTTGAAATCTTCAAAAGAACTTTTAAAGTGCAATAACTTTTGAACCCAATATAGTAAAACAGTTTTGGAATTGGCTTTCTACACGCTTTTGATTGATATGTTGCATGTTAGTATAGGTTCTGAAACAAAGAAATCGATATTTTCAAAAAATTTTAAAAGTGAAATTACTTTTGAACCCAAAATGTTAAAATATTTCTAAATGCATGTTTAAAAACTACAACATATAACGTATAAATTTATTTTTAAAATCCGTCGAAAGCTAAAAATTTAAAAAAAACGAGCGAAGTTCTTTATGACCAAATGAAATTTCTTACTGGCAGTTATTTATCAAAGTAATGTTATTGTCGAAAGTAAATAGTAATAAACAAAATATTTTTTTTTCTATTTCGATGAGGAAATGAACTAGCGTGCGGTAATTGATCCCATTAACGCACTAGTACCTTGTAGCATGCTATTCGTCATTTGTTTTGGTAAAGTTCCTTTTCTATTACGACAATAATCAAAACAGTCAAGTTATCATAACCCTAAAATTATTTGATGATCATTTATCGAATAAATTTGAAATAAATACAAACAGGCGTTTCGTGAAGAACTCCACATTGTCCTAATACTATAAAGGTGTAAAACCTTATAGACGGTGCTTCGAAACTTAAAAAAAGCACTTCTTATAGTCCAATAAGTTTGCTAAGGTTTTGGAAAGGTTACGTTTTCAAAGAATTAATCTAATAACCGAAGAAAAATACCAATTGAGCAAGTAGTATTTCTTCCGGTAGAAATTGTCGTGGTGAAATGTTAGCATTAATAACGTTTATCGAAGCTGAATTTCTGAAGAAACTTAAAACTGGAGTTGCCCTTTTAGACTTAACTGTTACAGTGTAGAAAGAAAGAAAGTTTACGTTTTAAATTGTTTAACGTTATTCCTTGTTCCAAAATTATTTCTTTTATTGAAAATAAGTTATCTAATCGGAAGTTTAGAGTTTTTCTTGAAGATAAAAGCAGTAAATTTAGATTTTTATATAATGGTCTTCCACAGGGATCAGTTCATCAACCTATTATTTTTAATGTATATGTTTGTGAAGTTCCTTTTTTACAAGGTCGAAAATTCGTCTATGCCAATGATATCACAATTTCATTTCAACACTCGATTTTTTTCGAAATTGAAAGAAAGCCATCTGAAAAATTACCACAAAAAATGGCAATTATGTCTCAAATTTGAAAAAGACAGACCTGTAAATAATAGATAAAAAAGTAGAAAACCTGATGTTATCTTTAATAACACACAAACCATAATTTTAACCCAGTTTATTTGGGAGTAACTTTAGATACGTTTTTAATTTACTAGGAACATTTAAAAAAAGCAAACAAAAAATAAAAACCCGAAATCATGTCATTCAAAAAATTAGGTGGAACAACTTGGGGAGTAGATGCAAAGACACTTTATACAGCTGCCTTAGCATTAGTTTATTCCGCAGCAGAAAATTCTACTGCTTGGATGAATAGTTATCATATAAAAAGGTAGATGCACATGTACTTTTCGTATAATTAGTGAAACCATTAAATCTACTCCACTCGATTGGCTTCCTGTTTTTTGTAATTTCACTCCATCCAACCTTCGACGAAAGCTGGAGTTAAAACGAGAAAGGGATAAATTCCAACTTAACAAAAACTTACCAACTTGTAATGATTTTAAAAACTCTCCAGCTTAAAGACTTAATCTCGAAGTTCTGAAGACTACCCTAAGTGTGCGGCTTTTTCTGAATTAAAGAGTGAAAAAATTATGGTCTGGAGCATAAGAATAGGCCAATCAAAGTGCAACTTAATTCCTTTCATGGGCGCCAGCAAATTATTGCAGCCTGAGTAATTCTGTCAAGCTAGAAAAATTAAACAATATTGGAGACAAAAAATATTATTATTATTGTTTATAGGTTTGTATTTTGTTTGGCATGTAGGTTCCCACACCCTCTAATATTACTTCGTCCAGAACTTGCCTTTTGTTGGCCAAGAAACTTACGGGCTTATTCCTTCGTTTTCTAGACGAAAAGCCTGCAATGAGCTGCGTTGCACCCTAAGTATTAATTGGTCCCGGGTTTTAGTTTGTTTGTTTATGCACATTAGGATATGGGCATTGATTGTTGCCATGTCAATAAAATAATATAAAATTCTATGCCACCATTTCACACATCTTCGTCCAATTTCATACCTTTCTCGTAGTTAGTCAAATGTATCTACCCAATGATCTCGTTATATTGGGCTACGACTACAGTGCAGGAAACGTTTGTTCTGGAACCATCTTTGGTTTTTCGTTTCAAGTAAGTTGTTCTCCAGGTGAGAAGCATGTGGATAAAAAGTGAACGCGATTACTATTCACCCATTTGACAAAAGCAACATTTGCTTTTGTTTCGAGAATAAACTTTCCTCGGTTTAGTTTTGTTTACTTTTCGTAACAGACGCAAGTATTTCCGATTTATCCGTACTGTTCCTACAGAATGAATTTGGTCTCTCATAAGAGCCCCCATGATTGAGTAAGTAGTGAAAATATTGTCAAAGACGACTAAATAATTTTTATTTTCAAGAACACTCGTCAGTTTTGTCGTGTATGTATCGTCTTGTTTGTGTAAATATCAAAATTATATACATATCCATTTTGGAACCGCTAAGCTCCAAAAAAGTACTTTTATTTCTACGATATTTGTATCTGACTAATTTGTTGCTGAACGAGCAGCTTGAGTTGCATATAGGTTGGTTTGGTAATCGATGAGTTGAAAAATGCTATTGTCAAAAATCTTTGAAAAATAATCTATTTCTTTATCCCGATAACAAAACTAGTCGGTAGATTTCATCAAATTTTATATCGAGGTTGTCAAAAATTTTGTATCTTGACTTCATGGTATAGTGCTTCTGGTAGAGATGGTTCTTCTTCCTGCGATTCATGATCAAACTCCCTTCTTCATTAGGTACTCCGAGATGATAAAATCGTCGTCAGTACTTGACGTTGTGGCAATGCAGGACTAGACTAATCTCCTAAAAGATGCATCACTAGAAGTAGGAGTAGCTCTATAGGTAACAGTAGACAATGCAGATGAGGACAGATTATGACCATCAAGATTTTCAAATTCTTGGAGAGCCCCTTCTTCCGCTTCTGTATCCACTTCATTATCGGGTAAATTGTAGAAAAACTTAAGTGTGGCCTGAGCCTGTCTCGGATCAGTCAAATCCCACTTCGTTTCCATTACACTAAGAAACAAATACAAACTGATAAGCTGTATATCAGTCTAGAAGTATAAAAAGAATTATTGATAACGTGTTTTCGTGAAAGACATAACATTAACCGTTGCAATTCGACATCTTTCGACGAAATATCGTCGTAAGTAGCGAGCGTATCTTTTCTGACGCTTGAATTAACGACCTTAAAATGTTATTTTTGAAGGATGCTCGAAAATTAATAAAAAAATCTCACCTAATGCGATAAGATTGCACGGTTTTTAGTTAATAACGAAAACGGACATAAAATGGAAATCAAATGCGCCAGGCAACTCTGATAAGGAATTTGTGAACTAACGAAAAGTCATTGGCGTATCATATGGCAATAACTGTTTAAAATGTGCCTAAAAAATCTAACTAGTTGATTTTTGCTTGTAACACTTCACTCCAAAGTAAGCACCTTTGATACGTCTTGGTGGCAAACTCACCACAAATATAACAAAAATTGTTAAAGATTATGCCAATAACTTGCTATTTCACTGAAAAATATGTGAACGCAATTAAATACAAATCTAAACTGCATAAAGAAAAAGTATACGCCTTCTTGATTATGTTGGTATTAGTCAACTAGTTAGTACTCACAAGTGCACTTTCAACAATTAGCACTAATTAGGTGAATTTATTATTGGATAAGGTATGATTATGCCCCTACAAATCATAGATTTAGAGAATTGGAAAATTTAAACATCAAATCAAACAACAGAAAGAGGAGTAAAATTTATACAAAAAGTTTTTTCATGGTGTTACTTTTGCAAAACTATATTCTGCAAAAAAGGATCATACCACGCGGTTGAATTGAATATGGGTTCCAATTTTGTCAAAAGCAAAATGGGGCTCACTTGGAACATTTAATTTAGGTAATCAATTTTACAATAAACAAAATATTTTAGTGATTTCTGTAATCGATGTTTCATTTTATGGAACTTAATTTTTAAATTTTGACGCAAATGTCAAATAATTTCATCATCAAAAGTAATAATGGTGAAAAGAAAATGTGGAAAGATATAAAATATGGAGGGTGGCAAAGACGGAAGTGGGAGGAGAAATAACAAAATTAACAGAAGAATGAAAGAGGCGGTAGTTAAAAGAAGACTAAGATGAAGAAATGGGAGAGGGGAGTAAAAAATGGTTGCTCGAACAGAGAGTGCAAAAAAGCCAAAAGTGATTGCAGGAGAGGAAGGAAAACGGTTGGAAAACAAAAAAGGAGGAAAAATGTACCTACTATTCTGGACATCAAAAAACTTCGGAAAGTATTAAAGAAGAATTGAATTGAAAACTTTGAAAATAAAGTTTTTGAAAAACTTAGCTTGTGACTAATGATTCCAAATTGAGTCGCAAATATTGAAATACTTTGTTGATTTTTAAAAAACTATTATATCGAAAAAAACAAATTTTTTTCAGAAACTCTAGCAAAATAGATACGTGATTATTTTTTATTATACTGCTGTAGATAAAATTTGGTATTGATTTTAAATTTACTGACTCCAAAAATTTTGCAACATGATTATAAAAAAAATGTAGATGCTTTACTATAATGTCCAAGAAAAAACAATTTTACTACAAAAGATTAAAGTTTCGTTTTATTGTGAGAGAAAAATGTGTTCATGAGTAAAAGCGAGTGATCAAACGGTCTTATGAGAAAAACGGAATAGTAAATACTATTTTTCCTACGAAATGAGAATAAAATAATAAAAACAAGGAATAATAAAACAATTTAAAAAACAATTAGCTTTCAAATATGTCGAGACAATCCACTGTTTGAGGTTAGTATAAGTGAAAATGACATAAGTTAGTCGATAATACACAGTTGCATCAGTTTTAAAAGTGAAAGTTACTTTCACTAGTAGAGTTGGAAATGGAACTTTTACACTATGACAACCACTACAAAAAGCCTACTTTAATATGTATAAGTAAAAAATTAGTAGATTATTTTACTAGGAGTTAAAGAATATAATTATTGAGTTTAAAAGTTTGCTGGCGAGGCGTTAGCTAAGTCAGCAAATTAAGCGAGTGTTATAGTGACGTTTTATTCTAGACGAATCAGGTTGGTACTTAATTGTTACATTCATAATATGACATAACCGACGAACAAACCTCTAAATAGTTGTGAAAACAAAATAACTGTTGTTTTTAATGTTTAGACAGTAAAAAGCGTTTTTAACGTCTGCCAGTAGTTCAATAATATGCCGTTTCAATGTCGTTTAAAGGTTATTTTACTAGGAGTTAAACAATACGAGGTACGTCCAGAAAGTAAGTGTACTCAATTAATGTAGGGTTAAAAAAATGTATTAAAACAAAAACATACTTGGTTACACTTGTACATATATGTTATTTTTCGACATAGTCACCGTCCCTCTCGATGCAAGTGGTGAGCCGCGGGATCAATTTTTTTATGTCTGCCTCGAAGAAGTCTCCCGCCAGCTCTTACGCCCACTTCTCCACCTCCTCCTTCACTTGTTCCCACCTATGTGCACCTTAAGGGAAGTGAAGAAATGGAAATCTGAAGGGACCAGGTCAGGAGAATACGAAGGGTGGTTCAAAACGTCCCATCCAAAAGAGTCTAGGAGTTGCTTCGTGGCGTTGGCCGTGTGAGGTCTGGCATTGTCGTGCAGCAGGCAGACTTTCTTCGTCCGCATGCCCCTCCTTTTATTCTGAATCGCCCTTTTCGGAGCTTTTCCCTTCTCAACGAGGTAGCAAATGACGGTGCGAATTTCGCACTTGGCGGGAGATACGATCGACATTTTTCGCGAGAGATGCTACTGCGTATAGAGTTTTCAACACACTAACCTCGGATTGGTCTCGTTTTGAAGGGAAGGGGCCAAGCTACGCGGCACTTCATGTCGGAAAAGTATTCCCTACAGCTGTGAGAGTACCAAAACACTTACTTTCTGGACGTGCCTCGTATATGTGTTGAAAGCAAAACAATTATATTTTGTATGTGTTATTTTCAAATTTTCGAGATTCTCGAGTGTTATAGTGACGTTTTATTTTGAACAAATCAAGTTGGTACTTTACTGTTACATTCATAATATGACATAACCGAGGTACCAACCTCTAAATAATTGTGAAAACAAAAAACTGTTGCTTTTAATGTTTAGGCAATAAAAAACCTTTTTAGCGTCTGCCAGTAATAGTTTAATAATATGCCGTTTTAATGTCGCTTGAAGAAAAATATTTTTTTATAAACTAGAAATAATAAGATTTTCAACTTAACCATCTGATCAATGTTTATTTTTTTATTTTATTTACTACTATTTTGAATCAAAGAATATATAGTGTCAAAAGGAACCTATGCATCATAATTGTGGGGCCGAAATGGTCGTTGCATATTACGTGTGACCGTTTCCGGTTTACCAGTAGCCATCTTCAAAGTTATTAATAAATAAAGTAGACCTGATTTCTGTTAGAATTTAAGCACAGTCATTGCCAAAATAGTCCCGACATACTTTTCATAAGAATTAAAATTAAATTTAAATATGATTTTAAAAAATACCAATATTTTAAAACCACGTGATAAATGTTTATTCCTTTTAGTTTAATTTCTTTACTTTCGTAATAATTTCAAATACGTTACCAAAATTTTGCAAAAAGATTTTAAAAATGTTCGTGCTTTGTTATATATAATATCCAAAAGAAATTGAGTTAAGTTAACCACATGATCAATTTTTATGTCTTTTATTTTAAGGTAAGGTAAATGGTTTTCTCCAATTTGGTTTTGCTTTAAATTGTGTCTTGTTTAGGACCTTTCAGGATTGGTGGTGTTGGATGTAAAAACTAATCCTTTAAGAGGAACTGGACGACGTTTTGCCCCCGAAGCCGAAAGCTTTATCAAGGCTAGTTCTGTTTTCGATTGATTGTCCAAAATATGTATATTTTTGACATCTAAATTGATGACAGTCGCATTAATTAAAATAAAAATAAAAATGGACTGTATGGTAAATCACATAATTTTTCACAAAACGGAATACGAATCGCATTCATATTTCATCACCCGCATTGAGGGGCGAAAAGACGGCATGTTCCTCTTAAAGAATTTATTTTTATATCTAACACATCCAACCTCAAAGACACAATTTAAAGCAAAAATTCTTTCATTTTATTTTGCACGTTTGGTGTTTTTGAACAGTTCACGATGTCTATTCCTATGAAGTAGGTTGCTGTTACTAGTTGCTACATCTAACAAACCAGTGAAATTAGGCGATTTATTTATTAAAATTAAGTGAACAATTATTGTAATTAATAGTTATAATACCACTCGCATTTGTAGTTGTAGCTTGGTGGTTAATGAACAAACTTTCAGATGTATAACTCCCAGAATGTTGTAAAGGTGCATCACATTTTGTGAGCTAATTCAATTTTGTTTAGGAGGGAATCTTCCACATAACTTTCGGCCACCCGCCATGTCTTTTTAGCTCCAGCACATCAACTCCTTTATTGACTAAAAGTGTGTCGAAAATAGTGCCAAGCCCACTGCTTGCAACTTTAAATACTTTGCAATTTTTGTCGTATGATTTGCCCCACGTCAAGGCTCTGGGAAAAATTAGCCAGTCATATTTCTTGCACGAAAATACAGGTATGGCAATTCCCTTGGGCTGAAGGCTTGAACGTGTCAAAAAAATACATGTTTTTGGGGAATAGTGATCCTTATATTATATCAATCAGCCCAAGTATGAAAACGCAATATGCCATACCGGTACGGCGACGCCAAATGTCCACTATACTTAAGAAAGTGATACGTTTGTATGGCGGACATTTGCCGTCGCCATATGGGCTTTAGTGAAAACTCTAGCCTTCTTAGGTCTCTATGCAATATTTGTTCTTTTAAGATAAGCAAACTTAGAAATGTCGATAACATCGTAGTAAAAAATTGTGCTCTTTAGCATTGAATATTCCGCCTATAAACTGCCTGGGGCTTTCAGTTGTCCACTTCTCGCCATTCCTTAAAAACTTTGTATGTTTATTCATATCGGACTTTGTATTTTTCTGGGATTATTGCCAAACATCCTTGTCGCCATGTTTCCACTTCGAAGCGAGTAGAACACGTTCCAAAATTTTTATTCCAATAAGCGCCAATATATTGTTAATAATTTATTATTTTTTAAAATACATAAATCGCACAGATAAAAAACTGAAATTTAGGTTTTATTTAAAAGTTTCTGTTGACGTACAAAAGTCGAAAATTTTGGATTAAGGCCTTCTGTACAGTACAACTTTTGACGAACTAGTATACATTTTGACTCGTAGAGCACCAGTAGCAATATCTACAGTTTGTAGCTTTTTACCTTTAACTTCCCACGAAAGTCTCGATAAAAGTTATTAACCCTAAAATATTAACTAAAAATATTACTTCAGAATCTTCATTTTTGAGTTAAGTAATACTTGAATTTTTATACTTCCAAGTACTATAGTTCTGTACTTAGATCGATTAATTCGATAGTATTTATGTGTAAGTACATAATGGATGTGTTTCCATTACTAAATGCGTTTAGTGAATACATTAGGTACAGAAAACGCTATGTCGATGATTGTAATTTTTTATCGGAACCATTAAAATTATATTGCCATTTATCGTTTAACTCGTTAACCAAAAGTGTTTACAAAAGAAAAGTATTTTCGTAGGTAATTGGAGAGAATATTTTATCCAAAGCAATATTTAATTTAAATTCCCTCTCTATATTGGAGAGAGTTGTCGACCTACTCGTTGCCCAAAAATGTAGCGGCTATTTTTAGAAAATAATCATGCTCGTATTGATTACAGTTTGTGTTGTAAATTACAATATCAGTGTTTTTTTCTCCGCGACATTATCTAACATAGGTAACTACAAATTAGAAAGCATATCAAATTGGAAAAGCGAGAACAAAATTACCGATGACCATTTCTAAAAATGCGATTTGCATCAATCACGTTGTAATTGTACGTATTGTTACACACTACGAGTGCCCGTCATTGAGGTTTGTATGACCCAGTTTAATGGTAGTTCCCTGCTTTAATATTGATCTGTCACGTTACATATCGTACATTCCACCCACCCTGTACTCTATCACATTATTTTTACATCATTACCAAATTACATTCAAATTAGAGTTTATAAACAATAAATAATTGACCCTTCGCTGCTTGTCACAGGCTTTTGCAGCCACCCACTTGACATTCGAAAGCACTTCAAAAGAGAAAAGAATTTTAAGCTAAAACGAACAACAAAAATTTTTGTTCCTATTTTTTATTCGGCACTCTGTTAATTTTAATTAATTTTTCAGAAACAAGCCATGCTGGTAAGACAATTAGAAGAGGAGTTAAGAATGAGGATGCGGGGACCTAGCATCGAGATCCAACAACAAATGGAGGCACTTTATCAAGAAAACGAGCATTTGACTAGGGAGATCGCCATCTTGAGAGATACGATTAAGGTGCTTTTAAAGTTTATTACATACTTGAAAATGTATAAATTTCACTAAAACTCTTTCACGGAATCTGATGTACCTTGGCATTAAATTTAAAACTTTCTCATCGCTATAAAATCAAATGTATCTTTCTTCTTTTTTTAACAAAAGAAATTTAAATTTTTAAGATCTACTATTTTTATTAAGCATTCGAATCAAAAAAAGCTTAAAAAGACAAATATGTAAATTTTCAGTTGTTTTATTATCACTTCGTCACAATGAGGCATTCTTTCTAAGTTGTTCAATTGAAACATCAACACCTTAGCCAAAAACGATTCGATTCGATTAACCGCAGTTTTTCGAATAATCGAAAACCGATTATCGGTTAATCGATTTCTACAGTCCACTTTTGAAGTAGATTTTAAAATCAGTTGGTTTTCAAAGTCGATTTTATTAATCAATTTTTTAAATTTTTACATTATTAATCAATTTTCTCTAAAAACGATTAATCAGTTTTTGTTTTCGACTATTTCCTTCGCGTCGAAGATTTAATTCATCAGTGAAGACTTGAATGATCTATAGTTAAATGAATTCTAGGTGATTTCTTCTCTTGGCAAAATTTGCACTCGATAAGTTGGGTTGATTCAGTTGATCTAATTTAACGTGGATTAAGGTTTCCTCCAAATTTCCTTGGTGTAGGTGGAAAACACAAACAACCCTAACCAAAGTTTCGCTCCCCCCCCTCCATGTGTGGGGTTTGTCAACGCTTAATTCATTCATCACATGAAGAATTTGAACCGTTTGAGTTATTTTGTGCTTTCCGCTTCTACCAAGAAAGGGTCCTATTAGACCAAATTTTAAATATTAACGTGGATGGTTTCTTCTGCTTTTATTTCTTGAATGTTTGTAACTTTGTAAATAAAATTGGTTGTCTTGAACTAGTTAAATGTTTTTTGTTTTCGATTATTCTGAACGGAGTGCTTCGAATTGGCAGCCAATTGGAGTTTCGACGAAATAGCTACCCTGAAGTGTTGTAATTTCTTCTTGTTGTTTACATCGGAGTTTAATGGTAGTTTCTGAAGGTAATTCGATTACCTAATCATTTTACAAACCCTTGTTAATTGCAAATTAGAAAAAAATTGATCCACTAATCCTCAAATAATTTTCGTCACCTTTTATTCATGAAAATTATTCGAGGATTGGTGGAACGATTTCATCCAAAAAATCAATTTCTTTTTGAAAAGAATCGGGATTTTATGGTTATCTAGAGAATGATGATCTGATTTGATTTGACCACAATTAACAGCCGATCTAGTATTGTTAATGTCTTTGTTGGAGTCTGTAAATTGATTTTGAGGTTGTACTGTTCGAATTGGACCATTGGAGTAAATGAATTTGTTGGTCGTCAGAAGTATTGGTATCTTCTTGTTTCCAAAAATTTATTTTGTGAATTTCTATTCTAGAGAGACTGACTGTGTTAGTGTTCAGTTTACTTTTTTTGTATATACAGGGCGTTCCAACAAAAACTTGACCCCCTCTGTAAGTCAGAAACGGACGTGTGATCAAAAATTTCAAAGAACACGTCAATTTTTATTTCTAGGGCGACTAATTCTGATATAAAAATTATACCCAAAACTTCACCCCTTGCGGTCAGCAATTGCCCCCACCCCAAATTTTTTCAATGGCATGGAGGGTCGAGTGATACATCATTTGAAAGGTATGTTGTCCCTCTATTACCTCTGTGATTTTTTTAAAAATTGGTTCGTTCGTTATTGAGAAATTAAATGTTGAACAATTTATTTAAGAAAAACAGAAAATTCGCTGTCGTTTATTTTATTGAGGAACTCAACAAAAAATAATATCAATGGAAACAAAATCAACGGATAAATTGTTTAAAATGACCTTCACTTACTTCCATACAATAATACAGTCTACTTTCGAAAGCGTTATTCAAGATGTCCGGAGTCAGCAATCGGCATTCCCAAACAATTCTCTGTCGCACCTCTTCTAAATTTGTAGGCTTAGAAGAGTAAACTTTCGACTTCAGGTGCCCTCACAGAAAGAAGTCCATTGGTGCTGGCCACTCCACTGGACCCCTTCTGCCGATCCAACGCATTGGAAAACATTTGTCCAAAAACTGTCTTACCCGAACATCGAAATGTGGGGGTGCACCATCCTGCTTGAATGTTATTTCATTTCCTAACAAATTGTCATCATTTTCTAAAATTTGTGTAATCATTGGATCTACACATTCTTCTAATAGATTTAAGTATGTGTCTCCATTGATATTACCGTCAATGAAGAATGATCCAACAATATGATTACCAAGAATGCCGGCCCCAACATTCAATTTTTTTGGAGTTTGTGAATGTGTTTCCATCGCCAAATGAGGATTTACATCGCTCTAGTAACGACAATTATGTCTATTTACTTCACCATTCAACATGAAAGTACTTTCGTCTGAAAAAACATGTATTGTATAATAGGTTTGGGTTATTGATCAATTTCTCGCTGAACTTCTCACAAAACTGGAGTCGACGATCAGGATCATCTTCGTTCAATTCCTGAACTAGCATTATTTTGAAAGGGTGGAATTTGTAGGCTTTTAAAATCCGGAAAACACTAGTAGCTGATAAACCAGACGCTCTAGCTAGTTGTCTGATAGATTGTCTGCAACTTCAACTCCCTCATTTCTGACAGGACGGAATACTTCATGTTTTCTGTTGTGAAGTTCGAAATTTATCTATTAACTGTTTAACGTATTGATGGCTTACGTTGTGGTTTGGATGATTCGTATTATAAATCCTTACAGCAGCTTTAGCACATTCATTATTTTGATAATAGGTTGCGACAATTTCTATTCTTTCTTCAGTAGAATAAACCATGTTGAAACACAGTAAACAATGATGAATGAATAATTAATTCGTGTCAGTGTGACAATGGCCAACTATATACTTTTTGTTCTGCGATAATTAGCTTCAACAAAAACTACCAGTGCAGAAAAAACTAACTCCGGACATCTTGAAAATTGTAAGGAACGCTTTCGAAAGTAGACTGTATTATTGTATGGAAGTAAGTGAAGTTCATTTTGAACAATTTATCCGTTGTTTTTGTTTCCATTGACACTATTTTTTGTTGATTTCCTCAATAAAATAAATAACAGCAAATTTTCTGTTTTTTCTTAAATAAAACGTTCAACATTTAATTTCTCAATAACAAATGAACTAATTTTGAAAAAAATTACAGAGGTAATAGAGGGACAAAGGACCTTTCAAATGATGTATTACTTGACCCCCATGCCATTGAAAAAAATATGGGGGGTAGTTGCTGACTGCAAGGGAGTGAAGTTTCGGGTATGATTTTCATATCAGAATTAGTCCCCTTAGAAATAAAAATTGACGTGTTTTTTGAAATTTTCGATTACACGTCCGTTTCTGACTTACAGGAGGGGTCAAGTTTTCGTTGGAACGCCCTGTATGTATTATCGTATGTTTATTCTGCGAGTTTTAATTTCTATTGGGTTCATTTACTGTTTTCGTCCTTAAGGGAATAAGATAAAATAAGATATTTTAGTTGTTTATGATCGGTTATGATATTATATCTTTGGCCAAATAGGTAGGTCTGAAATATTCTGCCACCCAAATAATGGCTATTACTACTCTCTATTATTAGGTAATTTTGTTCAGGGTTCAATAGCAAAATGATTCAAAATATTTAATCAACGATTTGGTAATTTTGACAACATTTTGGATTAATCATTTGATTTCCTTTGTTGTTTTTGGAAAGGATTTTTTATTGGTTTAATTTTATCTGGATTGGCCTTAACTATTTCTGGTGTGACCAAGGTAAGCTACTTCATTTCTTAAAAAATAGGACAAGTAGAGTTGAATTTTAAAATTTGACTCTCGAAGTCTTTTGAAGTTGGTCAATGTGTTCTTGTAGCGATGTTGTAACTCCCTAGAAAGTAGTAAGAGAACCTTTTAAACCAAAAGGATTTTGTAAGAATTCCAATGACCATTTTTTGTCTCGAATGCAGGTTTTTCTTCGATCATCTAGATTTCATGAAATTAACTATCTAAACCGAAATATTGGCATTTTCCTAATTTCTCTTAGAAGTCTTAGAATTTAGTAGTTCATAATTTATAAGTATTCGCCATTTTTGTCTAAGGACACCCAAATTGGCAAGGACCACAATCAATTACTTAGTCTAATAATTGAATCTAACATTTTACTCTACATCTTATAATCAAGATGGGAAGTTATGCGACGGTTTCCAAACCAAAAATTTTAACACCTCTTTCTAAATTTGCTTCTAGAAAATTGTATAATCCTATCAAACCATTAAATGTGTTGTAAAATTTAAACAAATATAATGTTCATAACTTAGGTTCAGGCATTAACAATTTTGAAGCTGATGTACTGGGTTGATTTTGATAAAATTTAGAAAATATTTAAATGACCTTTCTGGATCAATAAGCCGATCCGAAGTCGATCAACATTTTTAAGTTATATTCGGGAAAAATTATGTTAGAATTTTAATTAACAAAGAACAAAATATTATGATATGGTCCATGGTAGCGAAAACGGGGAGTGTTGCCAAGACACTGGTAGTGTTTCCACGTTGAATGGCGATAGAAATCGTTTAAGTAAGATATTGTTTACAACGTTGAACACCAGACATAAAATTAAGATTTGTTTTAATGACGTTCATAAAATATTTAGCCTCCTTGTACCATGAACCCAAAGTCTCGGAAGCAAAAAAGATGAAACGATAATTGTCGCTAACGATTGTTTAGTATGTATAAAATTTATTCTTGGCTGCGATCTTTGAGGCATGTGAAGTTTCAGAGGCAGACTGAGTAACGTAGGTGTTTGCCAGGAGGTCTATGCATGTTCCGCATCAAGATTTGGCATTTTGCACATGGTGCACGTATTATTCCATTAGGGCGTTTTCCGTCAGTACGCGACAATCTGCTTGCCTCCAATGTAGATAGAATTTTAATGGATGAAAGAGAACGATGTCGTCCAAAACAACTTGCACTTTTGCTGCATCTCAAGCCGTGCAAGCCATATTTAGTAACTGGTTCTCCACAAACGCATGAGTGGAGGGTAGATACATGAGGACAAGGAATGGATTGCATAAAGCCAAGTGCTTGCTTCAGGTTGGTTGGTGGCTAGAACACGTGCCTTATCTTGATTACAACTTATCACAATTAAATTTTTGATAATCAGATCTACAAGTATATCGCCCCAGTACTGCTGAAAGTAGAGCGCTGCACGGATGTTTAGCATGATTTCGCTCCAGGTGTCAACAGCCTCTGACTTTAGATGAACAAAAAACTTCTCCGAATTGGAGCAATATCGAATATTTTACGAATTCCTAGACCCCCACAACGTATAGGAAGTGATGCCAGATCTATTGATTGCTGTTAAGTTTTATATTCAAAATAGACTCGAGGCAGGACCGGATTGATTTGTCTAGGTGGCCTATCAGATGAGTAGTGCTTATTGACTTCAAGATGACGTCATCAGTCTTTCCACAACAGAAATAGAGTTTGCAAAATAGTTGGCTTGATTGCGTGTCCAAGCTCGCGTCCACGTTGTATTATTTTGTTGAGGTCATTGATGACAATAGTTGCCGTCGTCTAAGTACCAAACGTTTAGTATTGATTCAAGAAATTGAATTAGTGGCTGAATTTCTAGACCAAAAATTAAACTTCCGACTGGGTCTCTCTGTTGGGTACTAACTTGACATGTTTTCCGAAGTAAAGGTGACTTGGATGGTGGTAATATTGATGTGAAAATGCGTAAAGTGAAGAAAGAAACTTTGTTGCAAATTTCAGTCAGCATTATGTCTTGTCCAATTGAATTAAATGCATTCTTGAAATTAATCTTAAGAAGCACATTGTCCTTGTTAATTGGTGAGTGAATGGCAATGCGAGTAGCATGGATTGCACTTTCATATCCCAATTTCTTTGCAAAAGAAGGTAAGCCCCTACCTCCTATCGAACGAAATAGCAAGCAACTTTCGCAGCCAGTCTTCGAAAAACCGCCACCATAAATGAAAGGACAAATGCCTTAAGAACCTTTCCAGAAAACATCAAACTGCAGAGGTCGGTGATATTGCTTAAAACGTCTTGTCCAGCTTGTCCAGCAGCATGACAGCTAAGGTCTTTGAAATGTTGTGATCGTAAACCATCCATCCCAGAGGCTGAGCCAGAGGGGAAGGAAAAAATCCTTTCCGGACTAGGTTGATGTCGACTTTTAAGACTGGAGGTTCCGTGAGGGACTTAGATGTTTCAACATCAAGGCTTTGGATGTCATTATTCGAGGGGGCAAGTGAGTCATTAGAAAATAAAAGTTTTACAGCCCCACAATTGTGAAAATCGATTATTTTGGCTTCAACCCGTTTCGTGACTATGGTAGGTCCTAACTTGACTTGTTTTCGAGAAGGAGAAAGTGAATATGTTTTTCTTGACCAACGATGTTAAGGACTGCTTACATTATTTTTCGGCATGTTAAGAGAATAATAATGTGCCAGGAAGTCTCATTATTTAGAAGGATGCAGTATTTGATTAACTTACTTAATTTTCTAGTAATGATCATCCTGGCACCTTTAGGGATTAGCTTCAGAACACGAGTGTTTTATTTCAAAGACTTCAGATTAGAGAGAAAGTCCGTGTCTTAAATTTTTTGAGCAGGCAGAGATTCGCCGTGATGAATTTTTCCAATGTGGGCTTTTAGACCCCTTTCAATAGTACAAGTCTTAGAGTTGGGAGAGGTGTGGTGTGGGCAAGGTGAAGAACGAAATTTGAGAATGCGTTGATAATGCGTATGCGATTGACATTTTAATTCAGTGTCCAGTGAGCTCAGTTCACATTTAAATTCAATAATATCTTAAGATAAATCATAATTTTCAGATGATATTGACGTTGACAGGGACAGATACATTTTTTTAGTGACAAATAGTATATTCTTGATTTTTAGCTTGTTGATCATATTGATAGCTGTAATACTGAAGATTCATCATAAGGGTTTTTGTCAACTTCGGTATTAAACAGTTCCTCAGAGTTAGGTTAAAACATATTAGTATTTCGAATAATATGCTCATAGCCCATAGGAGTAGGTTGATAATTTTGGTTTTTATTGAACGTTGATGGTGATTGTTATTAACATGTTCTTGTAGAACAAAAAATTAAATTAAAAACTTTTGTTTGAAAAAAACTTTTGTTTGCAAAAAAATCTACATTAGGAATACTTTTCAAAATAATTTAAAAAACTTAAATAATAACCTATGCGGGCTTTTTCAAGGCTTCTTAGAATTATGGGGTGACAGTCACATCTAACATACTTAATCTAGTCCCTCCAATTCAAGGAATCTCCACTAAGATAATTGTCTTCAAGTTTAATTTTTGGAAGATAAATAAATTTAATTCAATTTCTTATTTTCATTAAGTTACAATATTTTATTAATAGAAATGTCAGCAATATTCTGTTAAATTCAAATATTACTGTGCTATATATTTCTATAAGCATCATTCGCCGGCTTTCTTTTTTCGTAGGCTTTTTTCCGCGGCTTTTTACACTCCAGCTTTTTATACCAAGCTTTTTTAACCTAGATTCGCAAATAACGTGTGTCGAGATGATCTGGCGAGGCGATGATCTCGCTTAGAGCTAGCGTCGAAATAAGTCTACCGATACAATTTACGTAATACATACAACAAATTCGTTTTAAATCGTAACATTGGCCATCTACGTCGCTGTAATTGTATAAACAGATAAACAATTTCATAAATTTCGTGTGTAAATGGCCGTTTCAATAGGAAACTCGGTCAATTATCGATCTCTTTATGAAATATGTTTATGGTCACTCGCTTGAGTTTTGACAATGCATGACACTTGTATTGAAATAATCTGATTTTTACTTTAGTCATTTGTTTTCGTTTATAACATAAATTTAAATTATGTCTTGTGGTTGAAAAGTATTTGTTTCTCTTTTCAAAGTCTCACTTAGTTTTCCTTATTTACCAAAAAAAAATTCGCACGTTCTTTCATCTAGTAGGCAAAAACAAAACTGTCAAATAGTTTGACAACATCATCAGCTGTCAACTAAAAATGGTTTACAGAGTCATTCAGAAAAGTTAAAAATACAGATTCTGTTAGAAATAACTTTTTTCTGTTTTTTTATTATATACTTACATTCATTACAGAAAATCAGTTTTTAACGATGTTTGTATTTTATACCCTTTGGGACCAGCTCTCTATTGCACGCGATGTACTTCATAATAACAAACAGTTACGTTTTTAGTTTTTCTATGTATTCTAGCAAGAAAATTAATAGAACGCAACATTATTACCGTTTTCTCATTTTAATATTTATGGGTTGAAAAATCCACAATTACGAAGGAGTACTGACTCAACTTTTCTTTAAAATGTAATTTTCTGGATCATGCTTTTCCATATCTTATCGACATTCAAACAATTCAACCACTATCAATATGTATTCTATCATTAATAGCTGATTGGGTATCGACTAATGAAGTTATTTTGATGTAATAAAAACAGATTTGAATACAGAGAAACAAATTTTCATTAATACTAAACGAACGCTACAAAAAAAAGGAAAAATTCAGAGTTCTAACGTTTTACAAATTAAAATAAACATCCTTTTATTCAGTATGAAAATTATTTTTTTTGGGTTTTCCTTCTGTCATGTAAAATCGCTCAAAGCTACTCAATCCAAACTGTCATTTTAATTATGCCCGTGTTGTTTCGGGTACAGGTGCGGGAAAACATATCATTAAACATTGCATTCTAAATTAATTTTATGTTAAACAACACAACTTTTGCCCAATAATATTGATAGCAAGTTGGTAAATTAAACAATATATTAGAAAATAAAATTAATAAAATAGTTAACGACATCTAGTTTCCACCGCACAATACATTACAGAAAACTTAACATACATCCTTATTATTGTAATTACGGACAGAAGTCATAGAATACATAATTTGTGCGAAAAGTAAGGAGCACATAGAAGTCATTACAAGTTATCATCTTAGAAGAGGGGAGAGAAGTTGAGAATAAAGAAGGGAGGAATAGATAGAGAAAAATATATGGAAAAAGAATTCAAGTGTAAATAAAAACATCAGGAGATGTGGCCAAAGAAATAGAGAGAACAAGCAACAGAAAAGATAAAATACTAAAAAAAAAAGGAATAGGAAAAAACAAATAATGGTGGAACAGGGAGTGTGAAACGGAAAAGAGAAATGAGGAGGGAGTAAGAAAATAGAAAAAGAATTTCAATAAAATATGTAAAAAAAGAAAACAAGAGCATACAAAATGGTTGAAGAAAGGATCGGCAAAACAAAAAATAACAAATATAAAATATTAGGAGGAAGAGAATAAAATGTAACAAACAAAGGAAACAGGAGAAAAAATATAAGAAGCAGAGTGATGAGTAAGAAAACATGAAATGGAGAGAACAATAGATAAAGTAACGGCAGAAAGGACAGATGCAATACAAAGAGAACAATGGAGATACACCGGAGAAAGGATGAAAAAACAATTAAGAAGAAAAGATGAGAGAATGTGGAAGGAAAAGGAATTACAAAAATGAAAAAAAAACAATAATATACCCAGTATACAAAAGAGATACAAGTAGTAAGTGGTCTAACAAACTGAGATGTAAAAGAAAAAAAAGATTGCAAAGAAAAAAGGAACAATTTCTGCTATGTTTGTAGACATAAAAGCAACATTAGTGGATACGGAAAATAATGGGAGAAATAAGGATAAACAAATACATAAAGGATGCAATAGAGGAGATATATGAGAGAGCAAAGTGTAGAACAAGAGTGGACAGGAAGTTGGGACAAGAATTTTAGACGTGATGCTAAAGCTCTAGTTTGTTTTCAAATTATATCAGAAGTCTAGAGGAAGAATTGGAAAAAATTAGGTTGGCAGAGTAATAACAGGAAAGAACAAAGGTATTGGTGTTGGCATACGTGAATGATATTGTGGCATTTGCGAGGAATGAAAAAGAGATGGGAAAAGTGATCAACGTTCTGAAGAAATAAAAACTACAAACAAATGTAGAGAACACAAAAATACAAGAATTTAAAAGAGAAATGAAAGGCGAAAGAAAGGAGATTAGTGATGGGTTCTAAGGGTATGACAATAAGGATGGAGTGCACATAAGAGAACCAAAACAGAAAGGAAATAGAATAGTATGTAAAGTAAGTAGGGGAAAAGACATTTGGAAAAGATTTAGAGAAAAGAAGATAGATTTTGGAGAGGTTAGTAAGAAGTATGATGTTATATGGAGCAGAAATGTAAAGATCGGACGAATTATAAAGAGAAATATTGAAAGTGAACGTTAGTGAAGAAAGATACAAGAAGTAAAAGAACTGAAACAAGAACTGAAACTAAACAAAATACGGATAGAAACAGGAAAGAGAAGATACGAGAAGTATAGAAAACTAATAACAGAAAGAGTTCCAAAGTACATAACCGAGGGTAAAGATCTTAAAGAAACATATTATGATAGAAGAGGAAACAAATAAAAGAAAATAAGTACTGAATACGTGATGAAGAGAGGGTGTGCAGATTGGGATGAATGGGAAAACACAGCACACATCAAAAAGGATTGGAGTATTACGACAAGACGAGTAGTGGATACTATTCGGGGAGAAGGGAAAGGAATTCAATGGATGATGGAAGTGGTAAAGAAAACAAAAGAAAAACAATGAAGGTATGATGAATACGGTACTTTTTCAAGCCAGGATAGCAAGAAGGTGCCTCTATTTTCGTGTATTCAAAACTAGCTTTAATTCCAGGCTAGTAAGTTAGCGTAAATGCTAGTATCTGAAGCTAGGAGAGTTTAATAACTTGCCGTTCTATTTTTTGAACTAGTAGCTCTCCCCTCCACTTATTTTCCTGTCCTGAGTTGTGCATTAGCTTCGTGTGGACGGCGAAGCTATACGAAGCAGGAGTGTCATTCGAAAAATACTGTTGTATTTGCCTAGATCTTCATTGTGAAGTTGTTCTAAAGTAGTGGTGAAAGGCTCAACGGCCAAAAATAAAACCTTGAACTTGTCGGGATTATTATATTATATGTCATCATGTAAACAACATTAACACGCTCCAAACGAATGAATGATATATTAGACATTTAATAGAACAATTTCAAGCTTACTAGCTTGCTATCGTGGCTTGAAAAACTAGCCTCGTGTATTCCGCAAACTCACCGTATGTTCGTTCGTCGGGCTAGCGAAAATGTTTCCACATGTTTTATTTTATTTTCTACAGCCGTGCGTAAAGTAGGTAATACCTACTAAAATACTACATAAAATATGCTTATTACATAACCATCTTTTATATTATAAGAAATCAAATTTGAATATCGAAGTTCTAACGATAAATCTTGGATTAATGTTGCGAACGTATGTCCTAAAGGTGGACTCCTTAAGGTGGAGGTGCCAAAAACCACTAAACGGTCCTTATTAACACTTTGCCGACGTTTTGTTCTTCGCATTAGAGCTTTATCAAGGCTGTAATTTTATACACCCGTTTCTCAAATAAATTACAGCCTTGATAAAGCTCTCATCCGAAGATAAAACGGCGGCAAGTTTTAATAAAGACGGTTTTTATTCGCACCTCCACCTAAACTAACCTACTAACATCAAATTTGAAATTAACTGAAACAACTTCGATATTAGTTCTTCCGGCTACCTTTTCAAAAAAACAAATCAAAATGGTTTTGTCTTGTCAGTATTCATCGCCACAATCGTTGGCGCCAATCTAAAACTAATCTTAATCAACCCGACATAAATATAAAGCAATTGGTAAAAAGTTTCTATAGAAAAAAAATTACTTTAGTATTAATTCATCTCGAAACAATTGACTTTGAAGTACAAATACAAACACAATAACTCAGGAGCCTTCAATTGTTTCACAGTAATAAATTAATGTATAAATATTTCATGGCTAGCCTGCGTTTCTGTTTGTACTTCAAACTCGATTGTCTCAAGAAGTAAGTGATACTATACAGTACATCAATGCCATTAAAAAGATTAACGAAGACGTCACAGTATGAAAACAAATATTATCAAAATGTGGAGAGTATCAACAACTATGTACTGTAAAAAAATCAATTTGACGTCTCCGAAGATTTTTGATAAAATTCAATTGTTGTCATTTCACTGAAATAGTTCTAGACTTTTTACTTACACTATATACCTTTTTTAAAGGTAATAGGTTTCCATATTATGACTTTCTTCACTTTTTCGTCGAAACCATTCTTTTCAAGTGTCCGTACTAGCTCATTCTTTGCACCTTTATTATTTTAATGATGTCTTCCCCTCTCAGAGTTCATTAATCTATTTGCTTCTGACCAAAGATTCTTCTTGTAATTTTTCTTTAAAAGATCCTTCATTTCTCCTGCTCCGCGGCTGTTATGGTCATCGCTTCCATTCCATATATGGTTACTAGTCTGATTGCTGCTTTATACACTCTTATTGTGGTGCCCCTACCTATGTCTTTATCTTTCATTATAGTTTTATATTTGTAATAGGTTCGATGACCCGATTGTTTTATTTGCTGGTCAAAGGTCAGGTCAACTTGTGACCCCGCCTAAGATTAGCGCCTGGACCTCCTGAACAATTTGACGTATCGATCTCCGAAATCGGTTCAGCCGTTTCGGAGGAGAAGACGAACATACAGACAGACAGACAAACCGATCCACGATTTTATGTGTGTAGATTTTATGACTCCCAGGTATTTGAAGTTTTCGACCACATCAAACTGCAGATTCCTACTTTTCTGTGTGTGGTTTGTGGATCGTTTCTGTTTATCTCCATGCATTTCGTTTCCTCCTAGTTAATTTTCAGTCCTCTCTTGCTGACTTCCTTTTTAAATTTCTGCACTGCATTCAATAGACTATTTATGCTCCTTGCTATAAAATCGGCACGTCATCCGGCATATGCCAATATTCCTTGAGATTTTGTATTGATCGTTCCCTTAGATTGTAGTCCCTATTTATTGCCTCGACAGTTAAATTGACAGCCCATCTCCTTGTCTTATTCTTATACTAATTTTGAAATCTTCTGTCATTTCCAATTCTGTTAGCACTACTGCTGTTGACTCATTCATTTTCATTTAGATAAGCCGTACCTATTATTTTTTGGGGTATTTTCATTTTTCTCTTGTACCATAATTTTTGCTTTTGTCTATCAAATGCTCTCTCAGTCCTATGTCGTATTCATATGCTCTCTCAATTATGTGTGTACCGCGTCTAAGGTGGATCTGCCTCTCTTGAATCCTTATTGGTAATCTCCAATTTACTGTTCTGTTCAGCTTTTTATTTATTAGTGTGGTCAAGATTTCATAAGCTACATTTAGGAGGCTTATCCCTCTATAATTTGTACAAACATTTGGGTTCCCTTTTTATAGATTAACAGTATTAATCGCCTTTTCCATTCACTAGGCATGTGCTCTTTTTTCCATATTTGCGTAATTAGCTTGAATAATGAATAATCTTTGTTTTAGCTGGTTTCCCCCATATTTGATCATTTCATTTACCATATTATCTGTTACTTCTGCCTTTCTTAACTTTAGAGTTGCGATCACTTCATTGTTCTTCTGTTGGGGTCATTCCATACCAAGTGATCAAATGAAAATTACTTCACTATTTTGTATAGTCTTGTTTTTTTAAAATTAAGTGTATACAGGTCAAAAAAACTTGAATGTAAAAAAAAATTAATTTTTTTTGTAGTTTTTTTACTGATGTTTAAAGTTTCAAAAAAAGTGCGATTTTTTGCTTACGTCGATTTACGTTTTGTTAAATATCTTGAGCTTGAATCAAGATAGACAGATGAAATAAAGAGAATATTCTTCTTAAAATTTAACTAGCTTTAATTTGATATACTAAATGACACTATTTTAAAAAGAAAACATTTTCAACCCTTAAACTCAAAGCTTTAAAAGTCATTTCTAAAAAAAGCATATGATTAAAAATTTTTTAAAAATTATCATGTGTTTTGAATAATATTACTAACATTTGTGCAAAATTTGGGATCTCAATGGGATCATATCCAAACTGTAATAATTGCATCATTAGATTATAGAATTGCCATCAACATGAAATATGCATATCCTTCAGTTTTTATTCTAAACATTTGTTAAAAAAATGATTTAATCATGAAAATATGCAAAATTAAATTGATTTACTTTTATTAAATAAGGAGATTAGATAATGTGCAGAAGAATTTAGAATGAGTGGCACTTCTTTGCAACAGCTCATGGCAAAAGAACTTGTGATGGCTTAGGAGGTACTGTGAAACGTCTTTTTGCAAAAGCAAGCTTACAAAGAGCGTATGCTAATCAGATTATGACCCCAACACAGTTGTTTCTCTGGAGCAAAGAAAACATCCCAAAAATTAAATTCGAATTATGTACAAACTCGGAATACACAAAGGAAGAAGTTTCTTTAAAATATCGTCTACAACAAGCTGAAACTATTAAAGGTACTCAACAGTTTCATACCTACATTCCTCACAGTTTGACTAAACTGAAGTTGAAGATTTTTTCTCTGAGTGATGAGTTTTTTATTCAAGAAATAGTAGAGGGCGGTAAAAGTTTGTCAATGCAAGAAATCTCAGGCTACGTTACATGTGAATATGATCGGCGTTGGTGGTTGGCTAGTGTACTATCAACAGACCGTGACAATGAAGGGGTAGAAATCACATTTTTACATCCTTCTGGTCCTGCTCCTTCAATTATTTTCCCACGAAATGCAGACATTTTGAAAGTAAACAAGAGACAAATCTTAACACGAGTAAACCCATCACTCCTACACGAAGGACATATGATATTTCTAAAAATGAAAGCATCGAAGCGGCAAAGTCTCTAAGTTCAAGATTTCAATTTGTCTAAAGACATCTACATACTAGAAAATTCCAAATCAATAAAAGTTATCATCGGTAAAAAACTACAAAAAGATAAAAAATTATTTTTTCATATTTGAGTTTGGTTTTAGGTGTTTAACCAATAAACCAAAAATTATAAAAATATCAAAACATGAAGGAAAAAATTAATGTAAATTTTGATCACTTGGTATGGAATGACCCGTTGGTTGCATTTGGTTTGTCATTTTTTTTATTTATTCTCCTCATCTTTCCTTATTTCTGTGTCAAGACTTCTTCTTCTTGAATGTTTATCAAAGGGCAAGCGAGGACCACTCGCTTGCCCTTTGATATGTCTATAAATTTTAACGTTGCTCTTATTATCCTTTAACAGTTGTTATATTGTTTCTTTAATCCATTTTCTTTTTTTTTCTTTTATTAGTTTATCGTTATTATCCGCGCTATCCTCGAATCCCACTTATTCTTAATCATTGCTTCACATTCATTATGAAACCATTGATTTTTTTCCCTGTTACTTTGTCTACGGTGTTTTGATTGCTTCTTTTTATGTTGTTCCATTCTTCCTCAATCATTTACCTTCACTGTGTGTGGATAACTGATTTTCCATCTATTTTTCGTATTCGCAGTTTATCTCCTTTATCTTCTGAACTTTCCATGTTTTCCTCTTTCAATCATTCTTAATTTCATCTTGGTTATTACTAGTAAGTAGACTGTGCCCCCATTTCTCTCATCTGTATGATCTGACATCTTGAATCATTTTTTGTCTCTTTTTGAAGATTCCCGGGTTCAAGCATAAGATTAAATGGGTAATCTTATGCTTGAATTTGGTGCTGGCTATTAAAGTAATACCACTTAAAAGTATAACCACAGGTATAAGTTATGTAAAAAATATGTAAGATTATTCAGTGACGCAGAATGTTTGGAAACGAAACAGCTAATAAATGTTTTTAATAGTTTTAATTAAAACGTTTTGCTGTAGCTTCATCAGTTAATGTCTTAAAATTAACTAATTAGAAATTTGAAACAAATTAAAATTATGATATTTAATTAAAAAGAGTATGTACCATCAATGACAAACACAAACTTAGTTTTACGTCACTGAATAATTAAATTATAACACCTGTTAAAAACCAAAATCAATTTATAATTATGTAAAATGATCGCAAAACGGTTAAAAAATATTATTTTTATTATTATTATTATGTGTGTTAATTATAAGCGCACAGCTTTTATCGCAACATCGAAGAATTCAGTGTATTTATAGTTTTCTTTCTTGCTTTGTGAGGTATCGTACATCTATAACTGTTGTAAATTACACATTCAAAATAAGTTAAACACCTATAGCGTTCCCTGTGATTTTTTGGGGCTGGGATTTCAGCCATCTGTCAAAATAGGTGTAATGTGAAACATTCACATTTTCATTATTCAGAAAATTTATGAAGAACGGAGGATATAACTGTCGAAGACGAGTGAGTTACCTCATTGTGCCAGTAAAAACTAATTACCGGGCGTGTTTTGAATAATATTTTATTTGATACTAAATTGTAAACAAATAAATAAAATTCGAATAATAGCTATTTATGTCCATAATCTACGTTTTTATGGACGAGCCACACAATCATAGACAAGCGACGAAGGAACGAGGCCATAACTGTGGCAAGACCATGAAACAAGGTTACGGGCAAGTTGCATACAAGATTTTATTGTCAAATGTATGATTTTACTCAAACAAATATGAACTGCAGAAAGTATTTGTCATACCAACGTATATCTAGTCGTCTTTGTTTGTGTTTATAATTTGACAGTTTTTACTCTTAAAATCCACACATTTATTCTGACATTCACGTTTGACATTGACAGCTGTTCATAAAATAACAAAAAAAGAGGTGCTTTATTGCCGAAAAACTGTATCATGAACAGCACGAAGTCGGCCGGTTGACCATAAAATTAAAAATTTTCAAATTCTGTTTCCTTCCAAATTATTTCTGAAAACTGCGCAGCCTTAGAAATACAATTAGTATAACACGGCACCGGCTCATATGAACGTGCCAACAGATATTAAAAAGGTGACTCCCAGCAAAGTCTTTAGCAAGATATGAATGAGAACATGAATAATTTTAAATTTGGTAGAAAAACTATGACGTAACTGGCGTGACTTAAGACTTTCTTTTGGTATATATTTACCATCTATCAGAAATATTTAGCTCCAATTCTTTGTGGTCGAAATGGTCCATGTAAAAAAGCTACCTGTGGACTCCTATTCTTGTTTTTTGGGGAATTATTTCCTAATGAGAAAGACAAAAATTCTCTTGAAAACATAAAATCGGTATTATTGAAAATTTCCATTCTCGTGTTCCTTTTCTCACGACGTTGAAGGAATAACAGATGGGAAATTGTGAAGAATACCAACTTTATGTTTTCATGAGAATTTTCGCCTTTCGATTAAAAAAAATGCTGAAGTTTGCAGATTTGTTTCCCTATTACAGACGTTATCAAAAAAGTAATATTTTAACTTGACATTAGTAGATTGTAGTTCAAAAGAAAAAATGGGCGTTATAGGCTGAACAAGGCAAGGGTTTTCACAAAAAAGCAAAAAGTTAGGTTAGTGCATGACTTTTTGATAGCAGATTTGAATAATATTTATAAGTTGTTTTTAAATCAGACTAGCTAGTGAAGGTAATGTTAATGCTAAAAACAACACAATTAAAAATTAAGATAAATTTAAAAATAATCCTGAAACAGATGAAAATGAAAATATGATTGCGTATGAAAATAAGAAAAACAAATAGCATGGACGTATATGAATAATAGGGATACACTGAAAAGCATCAATTTTCTGAAGAAAAAAAGAAAAACGTTACCACAAAGTAATGCTTTTACGCTGTCTGCTGCCTCCCTCATTTGTTAATGTTAAGCAGCAGCATCGAATTTCCAATATTTAATTTCCACTTTCAGCCTCAATGTAAGTCCATTGCCAGAATCTGTTTCATTAACTGATATTTGGGGTAATCGGCAAATACCATTAATATCCGGGATTGTGTATAATATTGATCTTATTTTTGGTAAACTGTATCACTTATTTTTATATAAACTACTATCGCTTGTGATCAAGATTGACCAACTGAAACGAACGTGATCTAAATGCTTTCATGCATTCATGGTTGCAGCGAGATTTCATTTTCATACAATAATTCACTTCAGAAAGACAGAAGATAGAAAGAGACGCAAATTTAAAATAGGTAACAAAAAATTCTATAAATTGAAACAAATTTGGGACACCCTGTGCACTCAACTGTGTTTTTGTGTACTAAAACCCAAAGAGGGTTCAAAGTGACACTTCAAATCGCGCAAAGATAAGTGAATCCAGAAGTATGTAAAGTTAAATTTGGAATAATTATAATTGAGCAGTACTTACAGGTAAACGTTTTTAATGGTCTGTGAAATGGAAAATATAATTTCAAAGAAATATGTTTTTTTTAATTAAAGTTTGCTACGCTGTACTCACGCGCTACAATTTTAATTTTAAATTTAAAACATTTTATTACAAAAAGTAAACTATTGGACTTTATAAGAATAAAATTATCATATTTGCATAATCTTCTTGGCGTATTACTCCGAAAGTTTGTATAGATCCCATAGAGCTCGTAACTTTTTTATAATTCTTATTTCTTAAGAAATTTGCTTCTGCGATAAGCCTGTTTTCAAGATTTTTTGTTGCTTTTCTACTCTCATTTTAAATGGCGTTATACACTTCTCAATGGAAAATAATTCAAATCGCAATACGTGATGTTAATTTTATTACAAACATTATTTATGCGTTTCAATGTTAAATTGTAATTTGGGAATCAATATTTGCTATTGGGAAAAGTTATTATGTTTGTAGTAACCTCACGTTATCGATAATTTGAGTAAAATTTGTAAAAAAAAATTTTTTGTAAGTAGAAGAATGTAATTGCATGTTAAAATATAGGTTTTTATTCCGAACAACTTCTTACAATTGCAGTTTCCGATATAGTACCAAATAAAGGGACTTTACTCTTGTACTAAACTCATACTTTTTATCAAACCTCGTATACAACTGAAAAAATTTAATATCTGATCATTGTAATTTCGATTTTAGAGCATGCAAAACTTTTTATAAAAATTACATTTTTTCGTAAAATTAATAATAAAAAATCCAACTTAAGTAAACATACCCTATATCATCATCATCATTACAGGGTTATTCGGCAGCCTTTCAGAGGTTCGTTTTTTGAATGGAAACCTATAGCCGTAAAAGCTTTCAAAAATGTTTAGATTTAAAAATGCTTCCGAAGAAAGAAGCAAATTTTAAAGGGTGTTGGATTCCTATGTCCAATGTAGTCTTTCTGGAATTTTTTATAACCGTTTTGGCGCAAACTCAGAAAATAAGTCAATATAATATGCTAACTTTTAAAACCGTTTTGATTCACAAAAAGCACGGTTACATTTTAAAATAAACTTCTATTGTTACGAAATGTTATATTTAATAACAATTAATACATCAGATGATTGTAACAAATTAACACTGTACATATAATACACAACATTAGTTAAAAAAATAAAATACGTCTTCAGTCGTTCACTTCTCGAATCACTCCCCTGCAAAAACCGGTTAGTTCGAAAAATGAAAAGTGACTAGTGTAGGTCGCGCTTTCCGAAAAACGGATGTTGTCTTCCTTAAGTTTTGGCGCGTCTTTTTCAATATTTGTTGCGAATGCCACACTATGTATGTTGTAGCTGTAAGGTTCGCAAAAATGAAATTAGTTTGAAAAAGGCTACTTTGAGACCGTTTTGATTTGCAAAACTGTTGCAGTTAGAAAACTTCTGTTCGTTTTAAAGAAAATTTAATCCCCTACTAACTGTACGATCTGTTCTACAAAAAGAACCCAAGACTAATAGCCGGTTGCCCCAACACGACTTAAACTTGAGTTATGCTTCAAAACAATCTTTGCTATGGCTTTAACAATTGTATCTAAGTTTTCAAGTATTACTTAAGTTTAAGTTGTGTTAGTACAACTCGGCTATTAATACGTGCATTTTATTTTAAATAAGACAGTTATCGCCGATTTTTTTTTTTAATTGCTCGATATATTTTTTTTATGAATACTTGTAGAGCATTTTTCACCGGTATAGATTTTAGTATGTTATATCATGAATTTTGAAAAAAATGAAAAAAACAGTTTTAAGATAGTAGGCCATTTACTCAAGAATGTCAAATGTTCTGCATGGTTGATTATATGTTAACGAGTTCAAGTTGCCCAAGAAAATTTGTCTGTTTAAAGAGACTCCTTTGCAAAGGGGTTCTGTGTTGCAATGTAGAATTCTAATTTTTGTTCTTCTTGTATATTTATGAATAAGATTAGAAAAAGTAATAATATTTGTAAAGGTTTTTTCTATCGATTACGAATATTTAATATAATAAATCTTGTTTACGTGCTATTTTATGCCTGGCGGTTAGACAATCAAACGTTGGTATCGAAATTCTATAGATAGAAGGCGTGTAAACCGACTTCCTTGTTTCGCAGAATCCGTATTTAGAACGTCCGCTTCTTTTATTTCGATAGTTGGCTTCGGCGGTCATGCCACGTGCCTTTTAGTGATTACTATAGTAGAAATACGTTCTTTTATTAAATAAAATTTTTGAATTATTTAATTAATTCCTTTACTATTTACCAGCTGTAATAAGTAGGTACATCTGTATTATGCACACTGTCGAATCCGTAAGTAAAACGAATTTTCCTTATCTATGGAAGTACCATTTTGGTTAGTATCATTTTTAGAATTTCTACCATTCTATGAATAACTGGAGGCAAAACTGGCCTATAAGTTGCGTTCCATTCTTTACTTGTACTGCTGGTGTTACCTATCACAACCCTTGGTTCTACGAGGCAAGAGTTATCGTGATTTCTCTACAAACAAACCGCTGTTACCTTATCACAGCACGCGTCAGTCCGATCAACTTTCGTTCTTCCTGTATCCGTATCAATTGGAAAATTTATCTGAAGCACCTGTCGTTTCCGCACACCAAATAAAAGAATTTGAGAGCTAAGTACCTTAGTTTTAGTTCATGTTTTAAGCGTAGACTTTTGAAATTTCCATGACTGAAGTTGCATGTGTTTTAGAAACCGATCAGTTTAATTCGCCACTAATTGATAATTAGCGCCTTTTGTGATAAACTTTGTGAGCGCGAGGCCCCTCGACAAAACGGTTTCACATATGTGCCAATATTTCGGTATTAGTTTAAATCACCTTCACATATTAGAATAATTAGGGTACTTACTATCAAAACGTGAAATTCGGCGTTCAACGTATAGTAGTTTCTATCGTTTTAGGGAAAACCACAATATTGCTGTCAGATAATTATGTAGTCAATTTATCTGTGATACAATCTGTAATGTTCACGTAATTTATTTGCTAATTGTGTTATTGTTACCAGCTATTACTTGTATTTTATGTCTGTGACACAAGCTCTATATTGTTCCATTATATGTTTCTTGCGTTATCAGTTTGTGTCTTTGTGTCTTAATTCCGTACTGCTTAGGACTGATAACTACAACTGTAGAGTAGCGTCCCTTTGTTTTGAGGAGTCTTTTCTACTACTAAATCGCTAGAAAACACTCAATACCCCTCACCGACAGTAGCTATCGGGTGGTGGTTCAAAACGACTACAAATTTCTTTTAAAATAAATTTTCGACAATAACAAACTGTAACATATTGATCTCGTCGAAGTTGGCGTTGATATTTGGTGATATGAAGGTGGCAGTCACTGCAATTGAATTTGTTTGACAACCAATATCTACCTGTCAAATTTTGAATTTTTACTGCGATGGCAGGTGCTTGATTTATTGAATCTTTTAGTTAGGTCGCTAGCCACTGTGATTATTGTCAAAAAATATAGAAAATATTCTAATATAATTTTCATGCCTCCGGTCATTATTGACAGTTTTGATGATTCAAAATCGGCCGGGAACATCGGCCTAGACCTTACAAAAGTGACATTTGGTAAAATTATACCCAAAATGTGACTTTAATTTTATATTTGAAAATTAAGTAGTTATGCAATGACAAGTGGATACCAACCAAAAAAAAAATAAATCCCCAGCATTAAATGGTTGAACTAAATTAAGAATAATTTTGTAAATATTTTGAATAAAAATTTTATAATAGAAATTCACTATAGCGGCGAACCAATGGAGGCATTGTAAGTAAAACTAGTACAAGAATTTTAAATCTAAAAATATATTATATGAATAGATTGTAAAAGCGAAAAAAGTTTGGCTACTTGCATTTAACCGAATTATGTAGAATTTACTACATGCGTTCGTCACGACAAGTATAGATACTCTGGATATTTGAATTGTCAAATTAATAATATTTAAGTTGAAAAATTCTTAAGAATAATTTATATTATGTTGTTTTTCAGGTCTGTATTCGTGTACACTTCGGTACGGTAAGCAAACATTAATTAATAACTGTAGGAATTGGAGTTGCGCATTGAAACGCAAAAGCAGACGTTACAAGCGCGCGACGAAAGTATCAAGAAGCTTTTGGAAATGCTTCAGAATAAGGGAATGGGTGAGTGTTATTCCATTTTATCTTTGTTCAGTGTTACGCTTACTCCCCCGCACACTTCTTTTCCTCTTCTAGCGGGGCCGCACTACTCGGAGCTAAGAGTCTTACACGGTTACAGTGATAGTTGCATAGACTGTACTGCCTTTGACTTTTTCACGGGAGATAACTAGATGTTTAGCGGTTAGAAAATCTTCGGTTCAGGTACTAATACGAGGGGTGTTGGGTTTGTTCCAGGTAAAGAGGAAGAGCGGCAAATGTTCCAGCAGATGCAAGCCATGGCTCAAAAACAGGTGCATATCACAATGTAGTATTAGGTGTGGTAGTTATCCACCGCGTGTGTATGTAACTAATTGTCAATTTGTCCACGTTTGTGTGTTTGTTAATTGTGCTTTAATCATGCACCGCAATAACGTTGAATGTGTGTCTGGTTATTAATCAATAGTATGAAAGTTGATATGAACGACAGATGCACCGTTTTGGCTGAGTGTATGGTGATGGTGGTAAAACGGCCGGTCGGGTCCTTGTGCCTAGTGACCGATACTTCCCTTGTGTAGGAGCTGCGCGTGGCCAACGAGACATTACGCTCGCTTCAGTCTCAACTGGAGCTGGTGCCCTCGCCCTCCAGCAGTACGATCAACTTACTCCTGGACACGAAGGACGCTAGAATAGCGACCCTCGAGCGCCAAGTAAATTTGCTGGAGCGCGAGGTGAGGCGGCTGGGCGGAGGTTCACCTCAAGGGGTCGTGCCGGACGTCTTGCAGGTTCCCCTAAGCGTCAAGTAAGTTTTCTGTTGAACAATGTCACGTCGGGACGGGAAGGGTTGCCGAATCCGTTCTCGACAACTGTAACTAGTTGTAAAGACTCTCCGGCTCGCTTAGCGCTGACCGTTTTACCACCTCGCTGTCTCTCGGCACGCATGTTCCCGCATGGGTTTAGTGCATGCCTCCACTCGTGTGTGCAGCTGGACGAGTTTCGCATGGAGATTCAACGTCGTGACCAGGAGATCCTTGCCATGAGCGCCAAAATGAAAACTTTGGAGGAGCAGCATCAGGACTACCAACGTCACATTGCAGTTTTGAAGGAATCACTCTGCGCCAAAGAAGAACATTACAACATGCTACAAGGTGACGTCGAGGAGTTGCGACAACGACTCGAAGAAAAGAATCGCTTGATTGAGAAGAAAACGCAGCAGGCTCAGCAAAGAACGTAGTCGTTCGACCGCAGAACTAACAGAAATGCGGGAGCATATGGACATCAAAGATAGAAAAATCAACGTCCTTCAAAGAAAGGTGGGTAGAACGAATACAACTATTTGCACTATTATCGTAGTTTCGTGTAATATACATCACTTATGTATAAATTATCATATGTTTTATTCTAAACATTATTATTATTATTATTTGAAAAAACATTATCGCATCCATTTTTATTTGATATTTGTTTTTTTGAAAGTGCATCCTACCTTAGTGCTTAGTGTATTTTAGTGCTCGTTTACCTTTCCGTAATAGTGATCGTGTTAAAAAAAATTAATTTAGATTTTTGTGAATAACGTTAGATCGAAAATTTGGAAGATCTTCTGAAAGAAAAAGATAATCAAGTTGATATGGCTAGAGCTCGACTTCAAGCGATGCAAGCGCATCATTGTTCTTCTGAAGGGGCACTTTCTTCCTTGGAAGAAGCAATTGGCGATAAAGAAAAACAGATGAACCAATTGCGTGATCAAAGGGATCGTGCTGAACACGAAAAGCACGAAGAAAGGGAGTTACACGAACGGGAATTAGCTGAATATAAATTGAAAATACATGCGCTCGAGAGTGAGGTTGAAAAACTAAGCGTTAGGTTAGATAGAGCAAATTCAGATAGAGATAGATTAGAAGCAAAATTAGAGAGTTCTCAATCTGAATTAGGAAAATCAAAAGCTGAATTAGATAAAGCCGCTATTGAAGTTGGCCGTAGTGGTGCAGATTGGGAACAAGCCAAACAGCGATTAGCAAGATTAGAATTAGAAAATGAGAGGTTAAAATATGATCTAGAACGTTCGCAAACTAACTTTGGCAGAACAACATTGTCGTCGTCACAAGACATGGACAGATTCCAAGATCGAGCCGATAAGTCTGCGGCGGAATTGAGAAGATGTCAAGCTGAATTAAGAGTTACGCAAGCTGATAGCGAACGTGCTAGAACCGAATGTACGGCTTTACAAGAGAAACTGGAAAAGTCGCAGGGGGAAGTTTATCGTCTCAAGGCTCGCTTGGAAAATTCGCATCAAGAGCAAGACAACCTCAGAGAGGAACTGGAGCGATCCCAAGGTGCAACATCCAGACTTCACGCAGACAAAGAGAGGGCTATGGCAGATTTAGAGAAGTCTCGGGAAGAATTGGAACGATCTCAAGCGACCTTAGGAAAAGCACAGTTACAATTGGACAAAGTACAAAATGCCCTGGACAAAGCTCAAACGGATATCGACAAACTACAGGAAAAATTGGACAAATCTTCAGGAGAGATGCGCAGGGTAAGTCTTGAAATTTTATACTACAATCGATAATGTAAGTTCAATAATTTATTGTTATTATAGATGCAACTAGAAAGAGAAAAGCTAGGGTACGATTTCGAGAATATCCAATCGCAATTGGACAAGGCCTTGGGACAAGCAGCTCGGACACAGAAAGAACGCGACAGCTTACAATTAGAAGCAGATCGACTTCGAGATAAATATGAAAAATCACAGGTATAACTCGTTCTTAAGTATTTCTTATGTTTGTATACACCTATACATTTTAGTTATTGGTTTCTCGATTGCAAAAAGAAAAAGACTCCCTAGAAGAAGAATCTACGAAAGTTAAGGAACGATTAGAATTACAAATTTCTCAAATTACTAAAGCTCAACGAGAAAAGGCAGACCTTCAGACAGAATTAGACGTATTTAAAGATCGATGGGACAAGGCGCATATGCTCCAACAAAAGCTTCAGGTCGAAAAAGAAGATGCTGTGCGCGAAATTGATATTGTAAAGGAAAAATTAGATAAAGCAATGTATTCCTCTCAAAAGGCGTTAGACGAAAGGGATATAATAAACAAAGAACTAGAAAAAGTAATCGAAAAGTACGAAAGGTAAAAGTTCGCAATTTATTTAAACATGAAATCTAAATTACTCTTTTTTAGATCGCAAAATGAAATTTACAGACTCCAAAGTAAGTTGGACGTCGTCCAAGCAGATAAAGATCGTTTAGAGTTAGATATAGAGAAGCAACAGATTGTAACAACAAAAGGTAGAGAAGATCAACGTAAATTACAAGACGAAATACAGCGACTACAGGAAATGTACGATCGTACTGCAATGCAATTAGGTCGTTCAAAAGAACAAGAAGAAAAATGTAAAGAAGACTTAGATCGTCTTAGTATGGAAACGGAGATGTTAAGAGAAAGATATGACAAATCTCAAATTGAAATTAGACGTTTACAAACCGACAAAGATAAGGTACAATCCGATAACGAACGTTTACAATATGAACTTGAACGTGCTCACGCTCAAACAGCTAAAATGCAAACAACTCACGAAAAGGATCAAGAAGAAATAGCACGATTACAAGTAGAAGCTGAAAAGGCGTTCGATAAACATGATAAATTGCAGGTAGAATTTAGAAAGATTGTTGCGGAATACGATGCCCTTAGGGAACCTGGACCCGGTAGATATTCTAAATACGATAGAGAAGATAGATCTAAAGAAGAAAACGAACGTCTTCGAGCAGAAGTGGAGAGATTAAGAGAACGTTTGGATAAGACGTTAACAGAATTAGATCGATCTAGAAAAGACTTAGCTCTCGTCGAATCTACGCGAGGAAAATATCAATACGAACAGGAACGCGAACGATCAGTTGAGACCGAGAGAATTCGGGACGAGTTACAAAAAGCGCACAACACTAATCAACAGCTTGAAACAAAACTACACGAAGTAAGTATGCAGTTAGAGCTTGCCCGAGCGGACGTTACCAAATTATCAACTAATCAAGATAAACAACGTCATGATATGGAGCGTGCAGTAATCGAATGCGAAAAACTACGGGATAGATTTGAAAAACTTAAAATTCAAGCCGAAAAACTCGAAAAGGACAATGAAAAACTAAAATTAGAATTAGCGCAAACTGAACGGAAGCAAACATTAGCTGGAGACAAAATACGAACCGAAGAACGTTTAGAAATAGAAAGGTTGAAAGAAAAACTGGAAAAAGCAATTCAATCGCGCGATGCTACTGAACTTGAAGCGGGTAGATTAGCTAAAGAATTGGAAAAATCACAAATGCATTTAGCGAAGGCTTTGGAGACTAATGAAGCTACCAAGATAGAATTCGAAAGAATGGCTACGGAATTAGCTCGAATGCACGAACGTATAGAACGAGAGAAAATGGAATGGAAGACGTTAGAACAAGAACGTGATGTATTGAGAGCGGAATTACAACAAGTACGAAGTGGTTTAGATAGTCAAAGGCGTGCGGTCGATCATCGCGCTCAAGAAACTATAGTAAAATTGCAACAGGAATTGGCGCAAGCTTCTAGAGAACGCGAAAAAATGACTTCAATGTTAGACAAACAAGGAAGACAAGGAGAGTCGATAGAAAAGCAAATAGTTAAATACGAAGCTGATATAAAACAGTTAACGATGGAAAGAGACCAACTGGTAACGCAACTAGAAAAATCTCAAGATATGCTGATGAACTTCCAGCAAGAGCTTAACCAAAGCGAAGCTGAACTTGAACGTCAGAAGGCTGAAGTAAATCGTCTTAAGGCGGAACAAAAGAAAGTAACTCAAGACGTTGAACGTGGTACCAAAGAGATGTTAGATAATCGGGATAAAGAAATAGGAAAGCTGCAACAGCAATTAGCGGCAATACAAAAGGAAAGAGATGCGCACAGACAGAGAGCCGAAAAGGCTGAAAAGCGTTTACAAGAAACTGGAGCACGAGGAGATTCCGAATTGGAACAGTGGCGAAAAGTTGTGGAAACCGAAACTGCTAGAGCGGACCAAGCTGAAAAAACTGCTCAAGATTACCAAAAACGTATACAAGCAATGGAAAAGCAAATGCAGCAGCAATTACAACAAATGGCGCAATATCAAAAGGCAGCAGGAATACGACCACCGAGCGAAGATGACAAAGAACTAGTACGTTTGCGGAAAGATTTGGAAAAAGCACACGCCGACTTAAAGAATAGTTCAACAGAAAAAGAACGCCTACAAGCACAACTTGAGATGTTAGTTCAGGAACTGGAGAAGAACCAGGTATTAACAAACAAAAGAATTATTTTTTACATACCAACACTACATGCAAATCAGCACCGAACACCTACACTACTTTTTACTTTTAGTTTTATTATTATTATCTATGATTTATTGTAAATCGTTTATTATTTTATTAAATTTTACTTTATTGAAATTTGTGTTTGATTTAATTTTTTTTCTCACCAACATCCGTCAAGGTCAGTTTCTAATATAAATTATTTGCAGTTTGACCTAATGGAAGCGAGTAAAAAGTTACAGAATGTTCCAACACAAAAACCTGCAGATGATCTGACGGGACAAAAGAAACAGGTAGAAGAACAGAAACGACAAATTGACGATCAAAGAAAACATATAGAAGAACAAAACAGAAGGTTAGAAGAACAAAGAAAGATCGTAGAAAACAAATCGAAACAAGTAGAAGAAAAAGAACGACAATTAGTGGAATTAGAAAAACAATTAAGAAAACGAAAGGAACAAATGGACCAATTAGAAGCATCATTACAAAAGGTTATTTGTTCAACATCAAAACCTTCTTTTAAAATCTTTATCGTAGAGCGGAGGAAACATGGCTGTGGCTGGAGAATTAAACAAAAAATTGGCCGAAGCCGAGAAAAATCTAGAAAAGGCCCAAGAGGAGGCAACACGGTCGGCGACAGAGATGGAACGCCTACTTCAATTAGTACAAATGAGTCAAGAAGAACAAAACGCAAAAGAAAAAACAAATAGGCGATCTTCAACAGTAATACGGTGTATAAATTCTAAAGTAACCCTTTTTGTATATTTTCTTTTAGAGCACTGAGAAACGCGCAAGCAAAATTAAAATCTCAACAAGCTGCAGCCCAAAAAGAGGAGGTAAATTTTGAGTGTTATTATGTCGTGAATTATTCAACTAACGCAATTTTCTTGAACGCTTCTTTCTTGGATTTGTGCGTATGTATAATAAAAGGCGGGGCCGGCTGGCTTCTTAAAAAGCTTCTTCTAATTATCCAGTAGATTATTATTACAATCTTGCCTCATTCATTGTTACACTGACTTATTTTTTTTATGATTAGTCCCGCTTTTTTGTTAAATTTGTTGCTTCTTGCTAATTATTTAGGTTACCTCATCAAAAGAAAACCCAACTTTATCTTCCAAACAAGAAAACGAAAATGAAAGAGAAGAATACATAAGAGATTTGGAGCGTACCGTTAATTCGTACGAAAGCCTATTAAAAGATAAACGAAACGACATTGAACAATTAGAAAAGACTTTAGAAATCAAGAATAAAAAACTTTTAGACTTAAGGAACAATGAAGATTTTCAAGAGTTGCAATTCAAGATTGAAGAACGAAAAAACGAACTGTCCGATTTGGAAAAACAAATTTTACACTACGAATCGAGCGACGAAATCGATTCCTTAAAAAAATCTGTTACACGGAAAGATAGTCGGGTAAGTGAACTGGAAAGTGCTTTACGAGAAAGCATTACAATAGCGACGGAACGAGAAAGGGTGTTGCATCAAGAAGAGGCTAAACGCAAGCACATCGTTGAAAAGGTGATCTTTATGAGCGTGTATACAACGGAGTATGTTTAATAGTTTTCCTTTTATAGGTTTCAAAATTAGAACAACGATTATTATCGTTGCAAAGTGCGCAAGCAATGAGATGTCACAGTTGCAAACCGTTTGTTACAAGAACGAATTCTTTAGAATTGCGATTGTCTCAGTTGATATCGGAGAGAAAAGATCATCTTCAAGAATTGGCACACATGAAGTAAGTTCGATATTCTTCTTTTATGTACCATATATCCAGATCAGAACTCCTAATTCAAAATCATAAATCACAACTTTTATATGTTGTCACAATTCCCAGAGACCTTAGGAATACTTAAAAAAAACTTTGATAACTGTAACGTAATTAAGTAAAAAATTTGAAGTTATGCCAAAGTTTGGTTTTAAGATTAAACTCAAAGCTTGGAGTTTCTTGGAGACGCACTTTATACCGATTGATGTTGATGATAATATGTAGATAATGTATACTTGTTGTAAAATGTCGACTTCAGTTGCCGCGAGGGTAGGTTCCAAAAAATATTTTATACTACCTGAAAATTGGTTTACATGTTTATGACATTAATTTATAATGTATTATTGAATTCAGCTATCATTGGGAAGTGGTATTCTACTTCAGATACTCATTTGAATACAATTAAAACCGTAGGCAAGAATTCATTTTGTGCCAGTATGAAATAAATTTAAAAACATGATTTTTTATTCTTTTCAAATAAGCAGCTGTAGTAGAATTCCAAATGATAGCTGAATTCAATAAAAATGATAAATTAATGTCATAAACTTGTATACCTACCAATTTTCACCCGGTATAAAATAACTTCTTTATTAAATTTTTATGCAAATTTTGAACCCACCACCCCCAACCACGGATTCGTTTTGGTCCAGCTGAAGGGGGTTTCTCTTTTCAATGTAATTAGATACATCATTCCTGAAAAAATCAGCCGGTATAAAATAGTTAGATCTAAAGTGTCGCTGCCTCCCGGACTATTATGATAAACAATCAGAATTGGGAAGTTGTGATAAAGTTGGAAGTTATGATAAAATTATTAGTTGAGCATTGTGAAAAATCGGGTTGGCGAACAAAAGCTTAGTACAGGCAATCCATTGTAACTTAAGAAATCTCGCGCAGGAAAAATGTAGCTGTTTATAGAATTTCAAGGCGTGACCAGACAATAGTACACTCCGGGCAGAAGTAGGTATTACTAGCATATAATACAAATTGGTGCAAGATAAATATTAATTATTACACCAATAATTTATTACTTTTCTGGTTAGTAGGTACACAATATACAAAAATTCAAGCATTTTATTAACAAATTATGCTTTTACAATAATAATAATTAGGTAAATACAAATAAACAAATAAATACAATAATAAATAAAATAAATACAGAGCGATCTTTTATTTTGGATTTGAATACCTAAACTATAAATCATTAAGTTTATACTAATTTTGTATTCTAAATTAGTCATTTTTAAAAGAAAGTTCCAATGATATGAATTTTGACCCGGAAGTGTAGTTATTAAATTAAAATTAGAAAGATAAAAGATAATTTATTTATTATTAGATAAGATTTATATTGTTAACGCACATTACGAACTTAACATCTTTTAGGCATAATTATGTTAATAACAATTAGCAAACGACGTCATTATAATCATATAAAAATTAAAATTGAATAAATGAATGTGAAGCAATATTTTAAATATCTACGGTGTACCTACGCTGATATCTTATACCGCCAGTGTTTCATGCTGGAATAACCAACAGTTACGAAATCATTTACCTTTGAGTGTACAACCGGGTCCCTACTCCAACACCTTACCTGCGCAACGTGCAACTTTTTCTACAGTTACAATGGATTGCCTGTATGTATTTTAGACAACGCAACTTGGAAACCACACTCTGCATTATTAGTTGTAAAAAGGTCATACTTTCAGTTTCGCATGGTATGGTCAAAATATTTCATGGTGTTAAGAATAATTTTCATCTAGTGACAATAAACGTAAAAAAAATAATGCCACTCCATAGTCTCAAAATTCACAAGTAACTATGTTGACAACTTTTTTTAATGGCTTACAGTGTCAATTACACAGAATGATAGAACGACGTAGAAAAAATTAACTACATTTAAATACATTTAAAAAGTTTAACTAGATCAAAATCATTATTAACACGATACTAGTGTTCTTTGGTCTATACCTTTGTTAACAACAAACGCAATTCTATTCCAGTGTAGGTCATTATAGTGACGGCTTGTGATAGTGGCCTATTATGTGGGAAACTATGCAAAGAATAATTTTATTCAAGAAAAAAACTAATATTTAAAAATTGACACTATGTTACTCGAAGTTATAAAGGCCGGTTTTCATAACAACGGATGGCGGATTTTTGTTTTTGCGGAACTTATGTAATTGGTTAAAAAATTTTAAATTAAAATGGCGCGAAATTATAACGGATGTTTTAACTTTTAGCGGCGCCGCAAAAATGTTAGAAATAGTTTAAGTTTTGGGTTTTTTTTTGTATCCTATGTATTATACTGCTGATAACTTCACATCTACCTATCTGTCACTGTTTGAGTATTGAGGGAGGGATGGAATCTAGCCTATGTTACTCACCGTCAAATTTTAGTCATGTAAGTCAATAATCAGCCCAGGGGATGCTCCGTTTAGACACACAATCAGATATATTTATACAGGGTCCGGCACATCGAGCGTGCATTAAAAGTATATGTTCCTATGCTCAAATTGATGAGACACCTTGTGTTTTTAATCATCAATTTAAGCATAGGACATGTTAGTATGTATCGAAAGAGGACAACAAAATACATCGATTGATGGTTAAAAACATAGGGTGTCCTATTTGAATTGAGCAAGTTTTTGAGGTCAAAAGTTGTTCATATTGGCACGAAAATTTTCATCACCCTGTACATGCAATTCGAGTTTCCATTCATATGTGAGTTAGTGTAACATATCGACAATTGCCACAACAAATTAGGAACTAAAATATTGATATCATCTTGAGATATGAACAATAACAATTCAGCATGATTAAAAATTTTTTTTTGTTAAATCGATATAACTGAAAAACCAGTCATTTTTTGGGTATGGTATAGTAATAAAACTACACCTTAAATTTTACGTAGATCTGAAAATAAAATAAAAAATAGCATGTTCCATTTGAAATAAAAAGTTGACAGCTACTTCCTGTACAACCGGAAGTGCTGTATGAACGAAAATATTTTGTCTGAGTTCAGTGATGTCAAAAACAGGCGCAGCACTATTTTCAGAAACTGAATCGAATTAGTTCTCCATATACTTTTAATGCACGCTCGATGTGCCGGACCCTGTATAGATGTAAAATGTTAATTAATTTTAACAAAAACACGAACATTTTGCGTGATTCGAACCGAGGACCGCGCGTTCAAAAACGCGGCGATTCAATACACGCTCGACCACTGTGGACCCGTTACTTTCCTTAATGGGATACGTTATATAATAGCTATTTATGTAATCAGTGACAAAACGCATGATTTTGACAAAAAATCATGTTTCGTTACGTGTTACATACAACAAGGGTAACGAAACACCTCTATATTCACATATTTGTGCATTGTTCAAAAAATCTTATCTAGAGAAAATATTGTAGTTATGGGATGTAAAGTACGGATAACACAAAACAAAAGTTTATTGCCAATTTCTCTGTTCCAAATTATACGCCTTGCACACTCCCAGAACTTTTTTTACTATTTTCAAGAGCTCTTCGTGCAAAGAGAACTAATTTTATTTTATAATTTTGTGAAATATTTTTTATACTTTTGAAAAAATAAACTTTTAAGACTTAAAACTTATAAATGACATACTTACTTAACCAATTTTAAATTTAGATCAAAATTATCTTCAAATAGTAGAGTACAAACCCAAATGGTAACGTTTAATCACGTAATAAAAAGTTGTTGACTGCCGGATCTTGGGGAGTACTTATTGACTACTATCGCATCAACATTTTTGAGTGTCGGCCGTAGGAGCAATGATTGATACTAAAATTTCATTTTTTAGTTTTTTTCTGAACATTATATTCAGCCGAGTTTCGCGGTAATGGAAACTTGCATGATTCTGTTAATATATTTACATTTTTCTGTATCTCTACTTTTACCAAGAAAAAGAAACATTTTTTTTAAAGTTTCGATTTCGGTACCCACACTTCATCCATCCACATAATTATGAATAAAAAATATTTCTCAACCAATGACAGTAGTCCAAGCTTCTGTCGTAGTCTCAACCGGTCAAAGCTTGGTGGAACATAATTTGATATGGATGCAATTTAAAGTAATCATTTAGTAGACGGCTTTGTTTATAAGGAATAACAGTGTAAGAAAAGAAAATTATAATTACCTATGTTCCCTCGATATTCGAAACACTATAGTCTAACTCTCTGTCAATTACCCGAACACTTATTTGAGGATTAAACTCTACATAAGCTTTTTTGTTCAAAAAACGTTAAGGATTAAAGCAGTATGATCTATTGACATACGTTACTTGGATATTTCTAGTTTTTTGTTTCAATATACGAATTTGAAATAAATTGCCAACAATTTCCCATGGTCACTTTTAGCCCAGTCAAATTAGACAAAAATATAAGGGAACCTCGAAAAAATTCCGATAGGCTGGATTTTTGTGTACGACAAGATATTGCCATTATATTGTTAGAAATGGTACTATAAATTAGAAGTTATAGTTGAAAAGGACGCTTTGTTAAATTAAGCTTGTTGATATTACAATAAATTATGTATTTTATGGATTCGGCAGCTTCCTCTCTCACGATGCTGTAGCAGTTAGTTCTGAATGTATGCTGGCACGGTGAGATTAGATAAAAAGGGCCGCTGTAGATTATTTTAAAAAAAATTGTATAACTTATTAATTTCTTACAATATACATTGTGTCAAAAGTCCCCAACGATACGACCCCTGCAAAATTTTTATGTGGTGTCAAAGAGGAGGAAAATCCGTTTTTTTTATAAATATCTCACGAACTACGGTGTTTTCGAAAAGATTAGCTAATTTGTAGCTTAAACAATTTGAAAATAGATGGTGGGTCGTTTTTTCCATAATTTTTAACATTATCTGGTAATCGAGCGTAATATGTTAAAACAGCACAGTTTATTAAAAAAATCTGCCAATTTGAATTTCCCACCTCAGGTGAGGTTATGAAAGTGATTTTGCTTTCAACGTAATGTACCTCAGAGCCTTAATTGAGCTCAGTACTCATTTTACACAAAATATATGTTAAATCGAAAGTTCTTTAATCTTGCTACCAGCTAATCTAACAATGGGCTTTAAGGTGTCTAATGATGGTTAGAAAAAATTCAAATTTATACACTTGATTGCTTAAATGCATTTGTCAACACTTATACATATAGGTAAAATGTCAAAAAAGTTGCAGTTTACAGAATAGCCTCCCTAAACGTAAGAACTTGTGTTTATTCTTTAAACTCAGTCCAAAACACTTCTGCAAGGCTTAATTGCTGTATACGGTTGTGTATAATTATAATAAAAATTGCGATCTGCTGTACTTTTTTTAAAGATAAATGAGGTTTGGCGAAAAATGTTTTTTGCAAACATGTGATCCTGAAACGAAATGGTTTTATGGCCTTCAATTAGGGAAAGAAATTTCATCTTACGGTTTGAAACCCCTTACAGTTTATTCTTAGCTGTTAGCAGGGTTAAAGAACCCATAATTTAAACACATTTTGCGGAAAATTACCATACATTAGAGCTGTAGGAGATTTACATAGAAACCAAAATCGTTTTCAACATCTAAGTTCAGGGATGATGTTGAAAGGGACAATTTTTTCAATAATTTAATTTAATTTACTGAGAATACGGGTATAACCCAATTTCATTATCAGGATTCTTTTCAGATATCCAAAGAATATACACAATTAATAACCCGTGATTCAAAAATTTATCATCAAAATAAACTATGAAAAATATCAAAATAAATCTGGCAGAATTGACAAAATGTACAAGATAAGCTAAGATACACCTGTTAAATCTTGCTTTGTCATTCATGACAGAGTTTGAGTTTTTGAATCACGCGTTATAAACAAAAAAAAAGGAAAAAAAACACTATGTAATTTATAACAAAATTAAATATGTAGAGGCCATCCAGATTTCAGGTCGTGCTATTACTGATGGAAAGGTAACTTTGGTGATAAAAGTTTCGTATAGGGGTTTTAAATTTTGTCAAAGGTATGTTAAATATGTTAGCATCAGACTCTGTAATGTACTTACTTAATAAAAACGTGTTAAGAAATTACCGATTTTTATTGATGCAGATAAAGTAATGCAAACAAGTATGAAATTGTTGGATATTGGTATAGGGAATCTTGTAGTGATTTGAAAGGGAATTGTTCAACCCTTTTATTACAGTAATAAAATACAGGGTGTCCCATTTAGAATAACGTTGTAATTGAATAAAATATTGTATTGTCATGAAACTCTAAATTAACAACACTCTGTAAATAAACTTTATATTACAGTAATTCGTATCGATGGCCCCCCTAATTGGGAACTAATACACAAAAAAGCGTTAGTAATTTTTTTGGCGATTAAGTGTAATGAATGTATTAAACCATACTAATTTCCCATACAGTCATTTAAATCGATAACTATAATCAATGGGTATAGGAAAGCTTTAATAAAGTGAAATTATTTTGTACAGTGTACTTCAAACATAAAATAAAATACAGGGTGTTCCATTCAAAAACTTTGACATAGTACGCTTTTTTGGAACACCCTGTATATATCAGACTAATTTAGAAAAGTAGCCGTCACTAACCTACGTACTCCTGCCAACTAACTTTTTTCCACGACATACTTAGAAAACGGACGTTTCTTCTCTACAAATAGTGAGGAAAATTGGTTTTTCCTCACTAGCGAGGAAAATAATGTCGTGTTACAAAAATGCCTCTTTAAAAAAATGTAAGAATGTGTTATTGGAACTATATGCGCCTAGTACTTAGTTAAACAATTTAATTTAGTATTAAATCAGGTTTGTTTAATTTAATATCTTATATTTCGACTCTTAAAAATTGCTAGCCTACATTTATTGGTTAGAATTACGCGTTTGCGCTATGACATATTGAAACCACACCGATACTACAGAATACTGTAGCGAGAATAAAGGGATCCATCTATTTTCAACTTTTGCTTTTACGTACGAATATGTGACGAAATTCTGTAACAATAAGTTATGTTTACAATATTACTTCTTTCATTAGGTTGTTTTTTTGGGGAATGTCGTGCTTTCGGGTGTTTCCGTGGGTTGCACAAATAAAAGAAAGATACCTTCGCGTTCCACAAATATAAGTAGAAAACATATACCGGGTGAATCGAAGTTAAAAATATAGTTTCCACAACAAAACACACACGCCAAACTCACCCAATGTAATAGGGAGGATTAATAAAAGACAAAACAAAAATTACAACGTAACAATATTTAGACATCTTTTAAAAAAGCACACATAGTTTCTCACATCCTCAATTTCCGAGTCGCACCAACATCTGACGCTCACAGTGATACTTTCATCCCTAACAAAGTTCTTAAATTCATTAACTCATTTCTTACGGATCTGCTGCTGGATCGTCCGATGGTGACAAATGGTCAGTAGTTTCATCTGTCAGTTATTATAAAAAGGATGATAGCATCCGTCTTAATATTGTGGCAAATTTCTCATTTGGATGCACAACTAGTATGTTCTTTGTTCTACGATAAACTAAGAGCTAATGAGCTTGAATAGGCTGTAAGTGATGCTCAGAGTAATATACCTGATCAAAATATTTTTAAAACCCTTTCGTCTCGTATGAGATCTGTGTTGATTTATCCGATAAGTAACGATTCCCAACAAAATTTTTCCAAAGACCCCTAAGGTTGGTCAGTATCTTGCTATATCACAGTGCGAAGTACATAAAAAATTAAGAGTTTTTATTTTTTAATTGTTTTAATTATGGTTGAGATTATGAGAAAAAAAGATGGAGCTTAAAATTTGTCTTGTTATTTTCAAAATATGTGAAAAAATAAGTAAAAACTAATGTTATACAAGTCATGATTAGTTGGTGGAAATACAGAGTTCATCACTTCACCGATTGATGGTTGCAAATAGAAGGATCTTTTTTATTGCCTGACTTTCAAGTTCTTTGTAGCCTTTACGTGCTGTTGCTCAGAAGTCTGCATTTTTTTACCACTAAAAATGTTTTTTATTGTACCTCAGCTAGACAAATCCACAAGTTGATCTTGTTCAGGTGAACAAGGATTTTGAATCCAACCATCGTCACGATCAGGTTTACGGAAATATTATCTAAAAGTGGTGGCTGGGCTTATCTGGTCAGGCAAACTTTCCTCTGAAGACTCTAAAAATTGTTTCAAAGTAGGGAAATTAGTAAATGACTCCTTTTTAGTTCATTTCGGCTAGATCTGACACTTTATGATCATAGCACTAATCTTTTCTTCAACTTTTAATATGTCTACATTACTTTCTTTCAAACTCAACTTTTTGTCGCATTCAAGTGTTCAAACACATCAGCTATGTAGGCAGTTGAGCAAATCCAAGAAAAGTCAGTGAGAAAATCTTTGTATTTGGTGTCAAGAGGGAAGACACAAATCTTATCTCTAAGTTCAGAAAATCTTGTCAAGATTCTATCTCGAGAGAGCCATCTACCGTATGAACTGATTCATTTTTATTGCCAATCTCTTTACACAATAAAGAAAATAATTTGGATTGTAGAGGTCGAGTTTTAATGTAGTTAATGTGTTAAGTACCTTCTACAAAAGTTCAGGCAATCTACTGGTTACTAAGGCTTCACGATGTATACAACAGTGTGTTTTTTCACCCTAGAGACTACTGCTTTGTCACGAGCTTGAGGTCCTGTTCTGTTGCCAGCCATTGATTTTGCTTTATGTGTAGACATGCCCACACATTTTGTCCAGGTAACGTCATATTCATTGAAGAAATCATTTAATGCAGTAAAAATATCTTCTGCTGGGTAGTTGGCACAAAAAAAGAAAATCTTCGAATATCCGGTCTTTCTAAAAAAATTGTGCAAAAACCAACAGTATTGTTTTTTTTAACTGAAAATCTGTTACTATAACAAATATATACACTTTTTAGTCTGGAATGGTTTGTAGATATCCACTTTTTGGAAACCAGGCGATAAGTAATTATTTAAATATGACAATCACGTAACACTCATCGTTATGTTATGAAATTAGAGTTGATGTAAATTACATTTTGTACAACTTTTATTTGAAACATTTTCTTTTCCTTGTTTGAGACACGCCTTCTATAAGATTTTAAACGTTTATTAGTGTCGAGTAAATATTTTAAACGGAACTTACATTTTACAAAATTGCTATATCTTTTTTCAAAACTTTATAATTTTTCCCAAAATGGTATTGATATTTCCATGTAGGCATCAATAAGTTAAAAAATAAAGTTTGTAGAACTATAGATAGCCTATTAAATTCTTGACAGCCGAATATAAATAGTGGACTGTAATAATTGCAGTTTCACAATGTGCACTAACAGACACGCATTTCGCTCTATTGACCTTCATGATTGTAGGGTACAAATAGCGTTTTCCCAGTAAGCTCCGTCCCGTTGAACGTGGTCGACCCTGTATAATTTACGTAATAAAATATCATGGTTAAAAGCTTTCGCGAATCCGTAAATATTACATTCAGCTGACCGTCGATTGTAACACGTTTGCTTTAACTTAAAGATTTTAAGAAAAAGTGTTGGAACGTTTTGTTGCTTTGAAGGCATAAAACTATTTCGTTTTAGGATCAGATATTTGGAAAAAATATTTTTCGCCAAACTTCCTCTTGACAAGAAGTTTAGAAGACGTCAGACCGTTGAAAACTTTTGACGCAATTTTTATTATAACGATTACCAAATAACCAGATAATGTTAAATTCCTGAGTATATTTTCTAAACCACTAACTGTTATCGAATGAATTTTGTTCCCCTAGGATTCAATTTACAAAATAAAATTTATTTTTTTAGGAGGGAAGCACTTGAAGCTACTATCAGTGAAAAAGACGCACATTTGGCACTTTTAGAAATGTCCGGTATACGAAGCGCTCGACAAGCCGAAGAAGTCGATCGATTACAAACTGATAAAAGGCGTCTGGTGGAAAGATTAAAACAAGAAGTAATAAGTTTCAGCTGATGTGACAAAAAAAAATTAAACCCATTTAATTTCAGGACGAATTAAGCGTTTCGTTGCGAAATGAAAGCGAAGATGATCTTTCGTTTGAAACATTTGATAGTTTAGAGATTTCAATTAATGGCCAACCAATAACTTAACATTGTGATCTGTGTGTTCTGGTGTTACTCAATTTTGATCTCAGCAATAATTATTGCGGCTGGATAATCTTCGGTCGATTATACAAACACTAATTTTTGAAAACGCACTGCCCGAATGAACTGTATGCGTGTTATATTACGTTAATAACTGTTATTTATGACAATAATCAATGAAATGGGGCATCGTTGTTTTTTACTTTAAAAGGTTGTGAGGAAATAATACAGTTTGTTGATATTTTATAGAAAGAAAGTATCTGCGAACAATAATTTCATTCTTAACCAATATTTAGATTGGTTATTCCTCATTGTGTACATGAGCCCATCAAGTTTGGCCATTTGCGAAGCTCTTCACTGCGATCATAATTATTGTATCGTCTTCTAATTATAAGCTTGTGTATAATATGTATAATTAGTATAGCCACTACGGTCTGTACAGCAACGTGAGTTTGTGTACTTGTGAAATAGCCTATTAATTTGTAAAAAAAGCTTGTAGTTACGAGGTTCAGTTAAACCGAACTTGACCAAATTCATCTTGGTTAAAACTTTATTATGTTAACGTAGCGAAATTTGATTGAACCTCGTATAAAGTACAAAAAATATTTTAATAAGTAACGCAAATACAATATTATCTGGATGTGTATCATCTAAAAACGTTCACGATAACTTCAAATGCCTTGTATATGAATTGTACATTCGTTATCATATCATAGGCCGAGCAACACTGCCATCTCGTGCCATTATCGCGTCTGGAAAATCGTGTATTATTATAATAATGAAGAATGCACGTCCAGCCAGCGCCTGTGCCGCCGGTGTCTGTCGTTATTCAAACCAAAAAAAGTAAATTATTGTCGTAGTCTAAGAGACCAAGTGCATTGAGAGCACATTCTTTTAATTCTTCATGTCTTAACTCTTCCTTCATGTCGCTTTAGCCTAACTGGTTGGACGTAGATAAAGGCGCTGGGTTAGTTCCAAAATCCACGCTCCAGAGTTCCTACGTAACGAAGATATCCAAAAGCATCTCCGCTAAAAAAAACCCTATCGCCAGCGTCTTCACCTTGTTACGCGAATTTAACTGTATTTAAAAATTTATTGATCAGTGTTAAAAAGTATAGTATGGCAAAATAATAAGCACAATAATTTAATGAAATTATAAGAGTTCTTAGTCATGTAGTAGGTATCACGATTGTAATGTAAGATTTTCTTTAAGTTAATATTTATTTTCACCCTTCGTCAAATTTTGTTGAATTTGGGATAAGGGCTAACGTCATTAGCATCTACCATCGCACAAATATTCAAAGGTGAAAATATATTTTAACTTGTAGTTTGGTCAGCGAGTTTTGCATTCCATTTTTTGATATTTTTGTACGCTTTCTGATTTCATCACGTCACACCTTATTAATAACAATTCTGATATATGTGTGTAGTAATTTTAAAATTGATGACTATTACACAACTCGCTGACTGCATTTCTTCAACGCCAACCCCGTTCCTGCCACGTCCTTATATCATCAAACATATCTCATCCTTAAGATACGAAATTGCTTTTTATAATAAAATTTTGTTTGGTATAGAATGAAGTTGTTAGCAGTTACAATAAAAAAAGTAATAAATGTTGATTGTTGACAAAGAAAATTGCGGGCGCCCGCAGTTCTAAACTAAACTTAAGAAATTAAAGCAACCTTCAATTTCATCTAGCTAATTAAGAACCCTTTTCGAAACCCGTCTCAAATTGACTTTAACCGCGAGAAATGAGAGTTACTTAAATTTCTTAAAACTTTAGAAAAGTAGTTTAAAATAATAATAGTTCATGTTACTTTCTTATGTTAATACTGATTTATTTTAATGTCACGCTGTTGTAAAAAACTGTTACGAACGATGTAAGAGAGTGTGGAAAGAAAGTGATACAAAAAAAAATTTAAATTTTTTTAGGGGGTATAAAATTGAATCGTCATCGGTAAACATTATTTAATTAATGAAATATAAAGTTGTCGAATGATAACCAAAGTTTAAAAGTACCTACTGTAGTTGCTGACAATAGAATTGGTTATCGTAAACATCCGTTTTGAGACTTGCTATCAAGATGTTTTTTTCCAATTATAACGTAAACACGATAGTACTTTTGAAAACGGGTCATAGGGATTTAGCATTCTAAACTGGTTTTTTTCGAATTCCTGCTCGCCGTTTCAAGTGACCAAAATAGTATTGGTATCAAAACGCAGTTAAGTTATTGCGCATAGCGCTCACTATCAGAAATCAGCTGAATTACACGCTCTTTTTGAAAATTCATCAATAAAAATTAGTAATTTTTTATCTTCAAGATGAATCAGTAATGCGTTGCCTAAGCAACTATGACATTCCTACGTTTTGACAATCATTAATAAAAGTCATAATAATTCAGGTGTCATTTGAAAATGGTTTATTCGAACGAAAATAGAGTTTTTATGGTGAAAACCTACTACAGTGTACTTCATTTTGAAAACCATTAACCTATGAACCCGTTTTCAAAAGCACCACGCTGTATAGTTTATCCAAATCTTACAAACACGTTCGGCGTCAAAGCTAAAAATACGAAAATGAAAAAGAACCGATACAGTAAATATAACTTTTAACATCGGGCAATTCTCGCACTCTTTAAACGTTTCAAGGCTCTTAAAGTTTTGTTCGAAAAAGAGGAAAAAGAAAATTGAGTTTTAGAAAAACAAATTCTAACAACTTTCCGTCCAATTTTTTTTGTATAATTAATATTCTTAGAGGTAAACTGTTAAAACAATTAGCCGTATCAAAAAATAGTTTAAACAAAAGTTGTGTATGATTAAATTACAAACAACTTATATTTGAAGCCTGGCCAGTGGCTTTCTTGGTATCTTGTTTCTATACGGACGGACGGACGGCCAGCCAGCCTCCAGATAGGAAAACTCTTTGGAAAGCAGAAAAACTAAAACGCAATTAAAAGGAGCGACCTGAAGATAAAAAATAAAAATGCGAACTTTCAAAGAAATAAAAAAAAATATGTGAAGATTATATAGGGTGGCGCAAACTTCTGACATCGAAAGTTACTTAGTTAATAAAAAAGATATAACTTCAAAAATTGTTAATTTAGTACAGTTACTGAGCGCGCATTTTAAAAATATAACAGGGTGTTCCAAAGAGGTGTGATAGCATAAAATTACGAACACAACATATTTTCTTAAAATTCGAAAAGATCTCTTCAAGAACTTTGAAAAAATACAGCATGTCAATGTATTGTACAGGGTATTTTAGAAGATATAGTTAATTATTAGTAAAAATGGCAATTACTTTAACGCTCTGTTAAAAAGTAACTTGAAATAATTTCACATGTAAAAAAAACGGAAAACCCAGGAAATATGACTTTTCAAACCTTAACTCCCTCCTCGGAGAACTTCTAACCAATTATGAACACATTTCATGACATTTAGAATAAAATTCTTTGGGGTCGTTAGGTTTGAAAAAACTAAGGTTATTTTTTTCTGAAAAGGGAGCCCCATTTTTTGGAGGTTAGTATTCTTTGAGAACATACACACTGAACTTTTTTTTTCTTTGCTTTTAAATCAAGAATAGTGTCGAGTAGCGCTTCTAGGTAGGTATTTTTTAATACTAATAAAATTTTAAAATTACAACCCTCCTACAGTAGAGTTGTAATTGAACATATTCTCTGCAGTTGTAAGTTTATCTCTCAGATAACTTATTAAAAAAAATTCAAATGGGCATCAAACAGAAAAAAATGAGTATTTCGAAAGCTGCCAATCAATAAATTTATTACTTAGACTCGCATAAAAAACAAAAAAGAACACATCTAATCAAATTCATTGATGTCTATATATATATAGTCACACATAAAATGCTTTTAGTCGGAAACATGCGGAGAACCATGCACTGCTAATGTGGGGTAAATACTCTCTTAAACATCCATTTTTAGAAAAAAATATCGTTAACTATATACTCTAAATTAATACAACTACCCCCAAATTAATGGATTATTATCTATACTAATTACATTCTACATTAGAGAATACAGAAGGTAAAACAAATGAAAAAAAATCAAACCCATTGATGTCCTACAGCCACACGGTCAGACATCCATATGTAAACACGCTCTAATCAAAAATTTCTAGTGAAATTATTATAAAACATCAATTTTTTTTAAAAGCATGTCAATATACATTTCAATAATAGTATATTACATAACGAGAGAAGTAAAGAGCATATTACATTACATACGAACGACGAAGGAGCGAGTGATGTATTTCCACTCGTACGTAATTGCTTTACTACTCGAGACATGTACACTCATGAAATTTAAAACTTGGACACCACAATTTCTGTAAACAAAAGTTTGCACATTGTGAAGCGGGCTTAAGGGTATTATTTACAATTCTAACAGCAGGTCGTCTCAGCAGGTATCGCTAATTAAACACCATAGCTCGATTCATTATCGAATCAAAATTTTGTTTAGGAAATGTTTACAAAATAAAATTAGAAATAATTTTGATTTAAAAAACGTCTACAAGCAATAACTTTTAAATTAAATCAAAAAACTAAACATGGTTATTTGGGTTGACTGATTATTACTTATTTTTAAATAAATCTAACCTACTAATTATTGTAAGTTATTAAAAAAATCATTAAACTCTCTATTCATAATATTTAGTCCTTACAAAATGTATATTTTATGACGTTTCATTTTTCTGTAGTTAATATAAAAAGTGAAAATAAAAACTAAGGCAATTCTTATTGTCAACGTATATATTTAGGTTTTTGACAAGAATTTATTACATAATTATAATTAAGATACCAAGTTATAGTTTAAAATTAAATGAAAACGTTTTTAATCTTACCTCAGGATAGAAGATCTCCAAATATCCAACAAGTAGTACAACAATGCAAAGCAACACTACCATGATACCGATACGTAATGCTATTGGTTACTCTGGTCCAGCGACACGTTCTAGGTCAAAATCGCATAGAAACTAAAATTGTTATTTATTAATTATTTGAAAAAGCTGCGTGTTGGCGTGGCGAAACGTTGTAATTATTTAATAATTATTACACGTGTTTAAACCCCAAAGATTTTTTATTACAAACATGTGTACACGTGAAAGAATAAAGCAGTATATATATATTACGTGCTAGTACATTACGTGCATGTTTGTGTAAAGGCCCACCTACTAATCAAAGAAGCAGTTGTGTTTTTGATGTCATTTAATTACATTTATTAACATTTTTTTAATTTAACAGTATCAAAATCAAGAAAACCTACACATACGAACCAGTATCTGCATGCTTTATGGAACCACGGAATCGTCAAAGCCCTAATAGAACCAACTCGAAGAATTTGACCAGAGAATCTTCAGACGGAACTCGACCACCTAAATACTGCCTTTGAGGCTAACGGGTATCCTAGGAAAGAAATCGACTGATCAATGAGGTACAAGAGATCGAGAGCACCGGAATCCAAGAGTCCCCACTATGGCCGGCGACGCATATGTTCCATACATATCCATAGTCACAAACCGCATAAGAAGAATTCTAAAAGGCACGACATTAAAACTATCTTCAAACCAATAAGAAGATATAGCAGGCCGTCATCTCAACCTTGTTTTTGTGGCAAGAACCACCAAGAGATCGATAAAACGAGGTCGAAAGAACATCGAGCAAACTGCCGTCTGGTACACACCGAGAAATCAGAGGTAGCAGAACATGCTCTTAGCAATGGGGAGAGCTCCAAGTTGCTATCGACGGTAAACGGTTATCACAACAGAATGGTTAGAGAAGCCTCAGAAAGGAAGACACCCTAAAGATCGACCAGATCCGCATTTGACCGTGGCGATGCAAGTCCCGCTCCCTCAGAATCAGTTTAAATACAAGATTTAAAGTAGAAATGATGTGAACGGACATCTCAAGAAGTTCACCACTCGAGTTAGCGAAACATTAGGAAGAAACGATGGCCTTTAAGCACGATTCAACTAGGAATAAATATTTTAAAAAAATCTTCCATAGATAGATGAGAGAATCATGATAAGCAAGACAAAATCAAGTAATGTAAGGTATGGAGAATACAGCAAAATCATCAAAAGAACTACAGGCTTATAAACCGAACTGTAACATCCACTGAAAAATGTAGGGTGAATGTAAATAGCAGCAAAACAAAGTTCATAGCCATTAGTAAATCACCAACTTAAAATGTATGTACATGAGCATCAGTAAGAAAAAGTAAGACAAACCACACACTTGGACACCGTTATAAACAAGAAATAAAATGTAAAAATAGGTAACCCATAAGCAGCGTTCAATAGCATGAGTAATATATTTGAAAATCACTATGCAGGAATATTTCATTTTTGCCATTTTACCCTATGGGGTGAGTCCAGGTCACCAAACGTTACAAGCGATAATTATAACTTGTAATTTTTAAATGAAACGCTTTTCTTTAAATTGAACGTGAACAACTACTAACAGATAAAAGTTTGGTATTTTTGTAGTTATTGTAACCTAACCAAATGCGATTTAGAAGTTTAGGATACTTATTAGACATGTTCTGCTACCTCTATTTGTTTTTAATAAATTTTAAAAAAATTTAAAAAAAGTCTTACCTAAAGATATTTTTGGAAAAATGACATTTATTTATTTGTAACAATAGGACAACTCGACGTATAAATTTTGTTTTCAAACACTAATTGGGAATATTTCTAGCTCGCTCTGTAACTGATCGACATATCAATAATTTAAAGATTAATACAGAATTTTAAACAATCAAAAGTAAGAAAAGTTTATTTTAAAATCATTTACACTTGCATTACATGTCACCTCTAACGAAGTCTACAATGTATAGGTTTCTCCTTTTATAGTTAAGTGCCGTTTGGGTCCACCAAAGCTTATGAGCATCTTCTTGCATGTCAAGTTTCATTAAAATGGGATCAGCAGATCTTAAAATACTAATTTTTTGCTTAGTTGTAATGTACTAATTATAATTCGTCGGAAAAAGTGAAAGAAAGGAGCGTTAAGATATGAAGTAAAACCTTTTCTTAGGGTAAGTTCCCCCCGCCAGTTTTCCCGTCGGCCAGTTGTCCTGACGACAAGATGTCAAACTCGAGATTGCCGACGGATGTCTACAGCGAGTGTCACATTTCACTTATAATAGTTGGATATGATAATAGGCTACGAAACAATGCAGAAGCGTGTGATCTGTGTAACCAAACACATGCTGATAGAACACCAATTATAACATCTATGGTGACTAAATTGGCGACCAAGTTTATAGAGACTAGGTGTGTACGAAATCAGTCACGACCTCAAATCACCGATAAAAAATTGAAGACAGTCATCACACCTAAACAACAATGTGGATCAACCCAATGTTGTAGAGTTATTTTGTAAAAAAAAGTACCATGAATACAAAATCCAGAGGATACAAGAAGTACAAGTAGTTTTGTAGACAATTAATGTTACGCTGTGATGGAAATCAAAACTTTTTAAGTTAACTCACTTTTTTCTGACAAGGTCACATCTTGTTTGAATGACTCAGTACATCAGCATAATTGTAGGTATTAGCATTGATTAATGATATTAGCCAACCCAAGACGCAAGAATTCCACCGTCATCGTCAAAGGCAAGTTAAATGTACCGTAGGAATAATTGAAAGACGATTATTAGCTCTTTACTTTATTAAATAAAACCTAATTGCTGCTAGACATTTAGATTTTTGCGTTTTGACGTGGTGTTGGCCTTGCCCGTACTGCAGATGACGATGTACTCCATGAGAATATTTGGTTGCAGCAAGATGGAGCTTCACCTCATTTGGGCTTAGAGTTCGTCAATGTCTTGACGCTACATTTTCTGGCTACGGCGGAAGGGATCGTTTGAGTCCCGCGTTCTTCCAATTTGGCCCCTTTAAATTTTATTTAAAATCTAGAGCATACCTACTTCAATCGACCAAACAATTTAGCAGACTTTCAATTAAAGATGGATGCTGAAATGGAACAAATTAGCCCAGAATTAATTATTGAGCGTAGGGTGAGCTGGGCAATGCTATTTACCATCTTTTCGCTCGACTCCAATTACAAATATTTACCTTACCTACAAATTATTTATAATATAATTTTTTTTAAATATCCTAATGTAAGACCCCATTTCTATAAAACTACTATTTAAGTAACAAAACGTTCTCTCCAAAACAAGGGAAAAAATTGTGGTTGTCATTTAAAAAATTTGATGATGAAATCAATGCACTAAAACCGATGACTTCAAGGTCACTCAGTATAAAAGTTATGAGTATGAGTATTTAGTTTATCATCACACTGTGTAACTGGATTAGAACAAACAGGACAATTCGTAATTTTAAATTTTTTCATATAAGTCTTTTTATTGACCCCCGAAGATGTTAGTTAGTTAATACGGAATTAACTGTTTTTGCCATAATTTATAAATCGCTATTGCAATAATTAATTTAATTTATTAACAACGACGATGAATTCCCACATATACAAAAAGCGATTTTGACAAAACAATTCTAATTTTTTACCAAAAGTTTCCATAAAAACTGCATCCAACTATTAATCCATCATGAGAGATAATTTTTTACTCGATACACAATGTGTATTATTAATTAGTAAAAACAATGTAATTAATTTCAGCTCAATTGTTTTATTTTAATAATGGAGTATTTTGAATAGTCTAACCTTGGAACTATAATAACTGTACAAAGGTTTACTAACTTAACGTTTGGATGCGCACTTTATGTAATGGGTTTCCATTTTTTGTTAATATTCGTAAAAATAATTTCAAAATTGTTTCTAATTTATGATTTGTATAAAGAGAATCGACCATAGCAAACGAATATGGGTCCATGGAATAAAAAATGTAATACTAACTGTTTCATATTTGCTGTTACATTTTGACACCTTAAAAGAGCAATAACTTTTTTAAGTCAAATGAAACACCTTGTATTTTTTACTCTGTAGTGTGCATTTTGAAATTCTTTTTCAAATCATATAAGCATTGTTACCATTACGGTTACTACTTTTGGAGATATTTGCAATTTTCTACTATTGGGGCGTAGCAGATCTCTTGTGTTAACTGTTAACGTGCCGACATTATTTAAATCACAACCCTCAACAATGATTTGAAAATTTATTGGGTTATGTCAAATTCACACAGCTTCATGATTCTCAAATAATACTAATCATGGCCAATTCAATTACAGATCTGGTACGCCCCAATAGTAGAAAATTGCAAATATCTCTAAAAGTAGTAGCCGTAATCCTAACAATGCTTATATGATTACTACAATATAAAAATTTTCAATTATACAGTGTGTCCCAGTTTCATGAGCCACCTACCAACTTTGACATTTTAAATGGAAACGTATATATTTTTTTCTGAATCTACCTGAGAAACTATGGGGATTTTATGTAAAGAAGTCTTACTCAAAAAATGATACTTTTTTTAAACACTTTCTTGGGTCAATATTGACTTTCAGATATTTCGGGTTTTTCAACTTATATTTTAAAAATCAAACTCAAATTTTATTCACACTTAGGGCAGTAACGACCTTAACTGTACATGGTTTAAAAGTTGACATTGATTATACAGGGTATGAAATGTCAAATTCTGTAATCGAAAATGATGAATAACTTGATAAAATCTAATGGAACACCTTGTATATTTTCCCCCAGATTGATGTAGAACAAAATTCTCTACAACTTTGCTATTGATGTTTGTCTATCCAAATTTAACCGTTAACCGTGACACTCGTTTTTTTAAATGAAAAATTCACGTTTCATCAAAACATGTTTGTTGACAACTCGAAATTATAAAATAGATCATCAAAATTTACAACAAAACTGCTGGACGGATTATTTTAAATAAAAGAATATCTTAATAATCTGTAAATGTCAAATAATAAACGTGTCAGCATTCAAAATCTGTTTTTTCAGATATTGATATGATGTTAAACGCGATAAGGATGGAATTTGTTTTTTCGTGAAGCCTTATTTACACGGCTCTTCATTTCACTTCCATTTGATTTTCCGGTAAATTAAGCCATAACTGATGTCAAAAATTCACTCATTATTACTAACAATACAAAGATACAATAAAATTGTGATAGATTGAACAATCACTAACACAACCGTGACAACAATAAATGTTATCATTTCATTTTTCGATGGTAATTTTCGATATAAACGAGTTTGAGGGCTAACAGTGGATTTTTGGTAGCAAGATTGTAGAGAATTTAATTCTACATCAATCTACCAAAAAACATACAGGCTTTTTGTTCCATTTGATTTTATTAAGTTATTCATCACTTTGGATTAGCAATTTTGACATTTATTTTCACATGCATAACTAATGTCAACTTTTAAATAATGGACAGTTAGGGTCGTTACCCCCCAAAGTGTGACTAAATTTGAAGTTGATATTTCAAACAATATCCTAAAAAACATGAAATATCTGAAAGCCGATATTGACCCAATCAAATGTTTAAAAATCGACATCTCAAAATGAAACCTTATTGAGTAAGACTCGTATACATAAAATCACCACAGTTTTTCACATAGATTCAGAATAATATAAAATATATGTTTCCATTTAAAATGACAACGTTGACAACTGGTCCATGAAAGTATATAATTGGAAATATTTTTAGATTGAAGTCACTGAGACACCTAAAAATTGATTAAAACTGATTTTGAAAAAATCTACTTTATCAAAGGTCCGCGTACTACGCGGAGAGGTTGTAAGTCATTCTTTCCCATTTATCCTAGGTATATTTGTGTGTATAGCTTGACAACGTGTTTATAACTGGTTTTCCACTAAACAAGGAACATTAAAACAATGTTTTGTAACAAAGTAACAAAATTAATGTTTCATTTTAACATTGGTTCTACATTACATCAACATTGTTTATAAAAAAATATTTGAACATGAAAATAACATTACAAATATATAATAAGTTGAACATAAGTTAAACATTATTTGTACGACATTACAGTAAGTTATTTTTTTTGTGCAATATAGTATAAACAAGCTTTTCGCGCAGAACTCCACACTGTTCCGATACTAACAAACTTGTGAAAGAGTATCACAACCTTGCAGTTACATATAAAACAAGCGTTTACCGCGGAACTCCACATCGCCCCTATAAGCGAAAATAAACTTGCGTTTTAGAAAATAATAGTTTAAACAAAAGCTAAAGACAATAGAATTTCCACCAATTTTTTCCTCAACTTTTTTTGTAAAATTGATATTGGTAGAGATATTGTTACAACAATTATTTCACGTGATCCATCTTTCATAAGATGTGGAGTAAAAATGTGTAACACCGTTACATTACAACTAACAGTAATTATTTAGCGAATCAAAAAATAGTTTATACGAAAGTTGTGTATAATCGTTGTACAACTAAATTACAAAAACTTTTATTGGAAGATGAAGCGTGTAACATAAATATTTTTGCAAATATTCCAAGAATGGGAAAATCTATGTAGTATAACTACCCGTTTGAGTCAACAGATTATGCTCAAAATCGAATCGGATCTGTGCGGCGGACTAATACCTTTGGGGGCCCTAAGTACTAAATCGGCTGGGCCCCCCTTCCCTTTATCAAAAATGCGTCTCTATCTTGTTGTAAGAATTTTACAAACAAGAATTTATTTTAAAGAATTGATCATTTCACCAAAAACGAAATATAATTTTTCATTGCGTAATTGTGCGAACGATGAGAACTATGATGTATATATGATTACTTTTATTTACTTACAATATTATAAATATAATATTCGTAAATGATACTTCATTATGAATGGTTAAACATTTAATAAATATAACATTCAAATACATAATAAAATATATCACGTTTCCATGAATTGATTTCAAACATTTTTCTTCTACATTTTTGAGCTGCAAAATCTTTGATCACTTCTTCGAAACTAATTTTTCGCAAGATATCAGCTTCTATGCACAGAACCGAAGTGAATTTAATCTATCTTGCTGCATACTGCTCCTTAATGGGTTTTTGATGCGTTTTAATTGCGAAAATGATCGTTATCCAGTGCAATTCGTAATCATTGAACAATACGAAGAGCTATCTCAAAGTTTGGAAATACAAATTGTATCATATCTTTTCTAATAACGTCGTAGCAATCATCAAAAGTCATTTTCAAACTCTCATTTTCTTTTATCTTTGTGCGCATATAACAATGAAACTGCTATATTTCGTTATTGAGATCAATGTTGAGATCATTTGGTAGATATGCCACTAAATTTTGAACTTTAATTAAAGCTGTAGATAAGTCCGGGTCCACTAAAAACGAGAAACTGTCCGAAATCTCCGTATAGCTTGTACTTCTTCTTTTCATTTCTTCTTTTAGGGTATCAATTATAACCAAAAATGAAGAAATACAAAAATTTTCCCGAGGAGTGAACACAACCTCTAGTGCATTACCATCGTTATCTTGTATTTTTCGTGTACGTTTCCGCGAGTGAGTGGGTTTGTACTCGGCATTGGGCAAAATGTCTTTTGCCATTGTTTCAAAACGGTCAAAATCACCTCTCAACTTATGTAAGTAATCTGACAAAAAACCATATAGATTAGCACAAACTTTTAAATTCAACTCCTGACTCTGAAGTGCTTGGCTTGTACGGTGAAAGTTTTGTAAAATTTCATTCCACATTTTTAGCATGAAAAAAAACTCAAATTCCTGCATTTTAATAAAAATATTCTCTGCTTCTCTTCTAGTTTCTCCTTTTTGTGATTAATCTTCAGCCAAAGTGTCTAATGCATCGCAGATCTCCGTGTAAGATTCAATAATTGCCTCTGTGGCTACAGCATGGGCTTCCCAACGAGTATCAGACAACTTTTTCAAGGTTTTATGATTTTTACCCAAAAAGCATTTTAGTACTTCCCATCTATGCGTAGAAGCAGAAAAGAATGTATATAGTAACTGCACCAATGAAAAAAAATTTACTGCAACTGCACAGCAATCTACAGCACTTCGACCCACAAGATTTAAAGAGTATGCCGCACATGGTACAAATATTGCATGTTTATTTTGTTCCAAAACCTGGCTTTGCATTCCTGAATAACGTCCCGACATATTGGCAGCGTTATCGTAAGATTGACCTCTACATTTTGAAAAATCAATTTTGCAATTTTGACTTAAATAGTCGATTACTTGGGTTGCCATTTCTTTGCCAGTGTGACTTTTTAATTCGAGGAAGGTTATGAACCTTTCAATCGGTTTTCCATCGATAGGTGAAACATACCTTAAAACAACGCTAAGTTGGTCAGTGTGAGAGACGTCAGGTGTGGAATCCACAGACAAACTAAAATATCCAGCTGTTCTTATTTCGTCTAAAATGAATGATCGAACTTTGTTAGCCATGAGGTCAATCAGCTCTTCGCATGTTCGCTTCGATAGGTACGATGTATTTCATGCCAACAAAAATCAAAATAAAATCAATTTTGCACTGAATAATTTTTAAGCACATTATAGTTTGCGTATTTCTATTGATTTCCTTTATTAAACTAACCTGTGCCACCGTTTCCATACTTCGATATATGAGCTGCTAAAAAAGGATCAAACTCGGCTACGAGTTCCAACAATCCTAAAAAATTTTCGTTATGCGTTGATCCAAACTTCTCTTCTGATCCTCGAAAAGCCAACCCTCGTTCAGCTAAAGTCTTAATAACGGAAACGACGCGATTCAATACGTGGCGCATATGCAGCTTCTTGGTTCTGTTGTTCTTGTAATTTACATGTTAGTGTGTGTCCTTGTCTTCGAGTTAAATATCGTAACATTGCATCTCTAGGAGTATGACTATTTTCATGTTGCTGGACTACAATTGTATTCCGCCAATCACTAAATCCATCAACGAATTTGAATGGTGCAAGTTTAGATGCAAAAATCTTACACACAAAACAATATACAGATCCTGTTAACGGGGAATATAAGAGCCATTCTCGGTTAAAGTTTTCACCATTAGCTTTTGTGCCAATAAAGATGGTTTTTGTTTGCCGTGTTATGCCCCGCACCGTCGCGTTGCAAAACGATTCTTTCAAATTACCAATTAAATTGTTAAAACAATACTTGAATTGATATATAGAGTTTTTATTTACAGTATTTACATCATTGTCAGTGATTGAACAAAGGTTACTTCGAGACTGCCCCAATTTCTTAAGCGAGTCCCTTTTTATCATCTAGGGTTAACGCGTCATAATCCCAAAAGGAACAATAGGGATGTACCTGCTACACAGCAAGTTCTGACAAGTTGTGATCTGCAATAGTTTGCAAATTGGATGGGATTGTAACAGCCGCTATTAAAAGTACGGCATGAGTTTTAAAATGGTCTTGTGTGATTTTGGCAATTCTTTGGTCCTTGATCTATCCAATAACCAATGTCGTTTAAACTAAACTCTTTCCATTCACCAGGATCATTACTTCTATCTGTATTGTTCTCAGGAATCAAATTTTCGGAAACATGAATCTTGTTTGATGCGGATTGTATAGTGTTTTCGACTTTCGTTTGTTTTGATGAACTGGTCACTGTGTCTGATAGTTCAATAATAGCAGATGACTCTGACGCACTTTTACGAAAGAATGTGGTCAGTTTTAAAAATTTTAAATAAATTCATCTGTTTTTGTTTTTTTTCTTTTTTTTTTTTTTTTTTAGTAATAATAAAATAATTATTTATTATTTTTTTTTTTTTTTAAGTAAAAAACAACATGCGAAATAGACAGTTGAAGCAGCGTCTCAAAAACAATATGTTTGACTGTGCTGTGTGAGCAATGCCAGAACACTGTCATATTTACCTTTTCTTAAAAAATTGGCACTAAAAGACAAGTCTTTTATTTTATTGTTGTATATTGGGTTTAAAACAGAATAACGTTTTTAGATACATAATACCCATGCATTTTTACATTGATAATTTTTAGTACATATAGTACTTATTTTCGCCAAAACACGATAGGCTAGAATACAAAGAAAATTCTAAGAAGGATTAAATTCTGTTTTGTTGGGCGTTTTAAGCCTTTAAATAGTATCTTGTAAATTTTTTACATGAATAGGTTTAAATCCGGGTTACTGCCCCAACATCGGCTTTCTAAGCCTTTCTGAGAAGACCACCTGAAGCCACTTGTATACGTAGGTAGTACTATGCGAAATTTGAGTCAGATGTAAATATTTTTTATTTTATTATTTACGTTTTAGGCAACTTATATAATTGTTTATTTACTTACTATCGGATTGATATGAGGTTATTATAATTATTATTATTTTTACCACTTGTAAAGCTAAAGTTACACATATCAAAATTTTGCACAATATGTAGGTAAACAATTAAATTCTGGGAATACCTCAATCTATTTAGTCATTGCTTGTACACACGTATTTCGTATTACTTTGATATGAATGGATGTATTTAAAAACAAAAAAAAAGTTATGTAACTTTAATTAAAGCGCCCAAACAAGCGCGAAATATCATGCTTTTTTAACAAAATAATTGCAAAATTTGTTGCTGTATTTCTTAGGGGGCACGTGAGGGGCCTTAAGCACGTGCTTAGTTTGCTTATGCGTAAGTTCACCACTGGATCTGTGCTATTCTATGCAAAGTTTCATAAAATCGACCCGGTGGTTTGCTTGATATCTCCTCCCAGTTGTCTGCCCACGAAACAAATTTTTTTTCTATAAGTTTTTTGACATCTAGTGTCGACTCGTGTTAGCGTTTCTTTGCTCCATTATAACTTACTAACTCTAATTCACCGGAAAAGTAAAAAAGTAGGAATGTTTCAAATTTTCGGTTTGGAAACCGTCGCATAACTCCCAAATCTTATTTATAATTACAAGATGTGTAGTAATAACATTTGCGTGCACATCATGTTTAGATTATACGTTTTATTTTTACTTAATTTTAGGAAATTCAATGTAATTAGACGCCTTTGATTATTGTAATTATTTTGAATTGATTTATATTTGCTCAAAATTACTTCCGATACCTAAGAGAAAATTTAAATTAATGATAGGTATGTTCCCGCTGTGGGACCCTACTATCAGTGAGAGCATGGCCTAGCGGTAGAAGCGTCAATAACAAACTGAACCACCGGAGGCGCACTGGTTCGAATCCAGTTGACGGCGAGAGTTTGTATAAAGCCACTTTAAAAAGGCAAATAAAGATTACAACAACGTAATTAGAATATAAATAGCTACGAACAGATAGAACAATAAGATAAAAATAGTTACGTTTTATTATTGTACACGTTGTTACAATATTAAGTTGACATACATACAACGTTGGTAATATTTTACAAAAAGCAGTTAAATTATCATTATCGCAATGTTACTTTTTTACCTTGATATAATCTGTTATATCAACATTTAATAAACGTTGAACTGCTTTAAATGGAAACGTTACAATGTTACATTGTGATATTAAAGTTTCGTTTATGTAATGTTTTTATGTTTAGTGGGTTAGATTGAAGGCGACGTTCATATTTATATATTTTATGCTCATCAGATAAGATAATTGAAAAAAACGTTCGCAATCGAATGCATTTTAAATTTCATATATATCTTAAGTGAATTATAAGAGGTCCTTGTGATTATATAATTTTCTGTTAACTACTAAAGAAATACACAATATTAATTTTTTTTTAAATTAATGGTAAATCGTTGAGCCCACTGGTTGAGCCCAATGGAAATCTATAACTACTGTTGGAATTAATAAACAGTATAAAATAGCATTTTTCTAAATTTTTGATTATCCAAGGCCAATCGATTTTAGAAAAAATCTTGACCTTCTCTACAAGATTGTGGATGTTCTTTATCTATCATAAGTCAATACGTAAAACACTTTTTATCAAAACAACATAATGAATAATTCTACCATAAGTACTTCGAATCAGAATCTATTAATTTATCTTAATTGAAATATCGTGTAAATTTATCTTAGTACTTATTAAGTTATTTTCCGTATTCTCTCATGGTGCAAATATTATGCAAGATCTTTGGTATTGCGTTAAAAGATCAAAATAATATCTATATGATAAGCATTTCCGATGGAAACGTAAAGTGTTAATAATTTGATAGAAGAGAAATACACAATAATATTGAATCAAATAATTGATATTTATGAAGTTTCACGTTTTATTTTTATCGCTAAAACCTTAAAACCACACATGACTTTGTTAAAGTGGTTAAATGACTCATCATCATCTAACTAGTGAAGAGCATTAATTATGTAGTTAAAGACCCCCAATACTCTCATTTTGTATCCAGGAAGTTATATCTTTGCCTTTTTACATTATTCTTCTATTTGATCCTTGTACCCACTAGGGTTTAAGATATTTAGCTTATCTTTTTCATTTGTTTCTTCACGTCTACGTACCTAGCCCCCTGTTCAAATTAAAAAGTCCAATATCAGAAATTACGATTGTTTAAGCTTCGTCTTTATCAAACTTACGCTGCTTTATTGACTCAACTATCAGGTTGGGATTTTTTACATTTAGCTTGCGCCATCTCTTATAATATGTAACATTTCCCTTCTTATAAAATTAAACAAAAACTTAATAAAATCTTAATTAATAACATTTAAATCTCTCAGGAGTACTAACTAATCTTCCACTTTTTGTTTTATAATTTTTAAGATTTTGCAAAAAGATTTCCTCGCCATCATCTACGCGTTCGACATCGTTATTTTCAATTTCAATATTCGAACTATTATCATTTAAATCCGGTTGTTTCGTTTCAATAATATGCTGTCTATTTCGTTAATTGTATGTAATTGTGTCTTACATTCCAAAATGGTTTTACAATATTGTCGACGTTATTTTTATTTTGAGGCCAACCATCTTGGATGTAGGTTTTTAATTTGCAAAGAATATGATCATCAATAGTTTTTTGTTTTATTAATTCTCGTTTGTCTTGTGATATAGGCAAGTAATCATAAGTTACGTTAACATGACAAATTATTTCATTATTGAATTCATCGTCATCTAAATAGTTATTATCATCAACACTTGGTTGTAAGTACGATCTGCTTAACAAATCGTATATGAACATGTTTTTCTCAGGAACGTACTTAACAATTATGTCGTACCCTTGGACTCGAAGCATCATTCATTGAATACGAATGGGAACTTGATTAAGAGGTTTTTTGAATAACGTTTCTAAAGCTTTGTGATCAGTTTCGAATTTAACTTTTCTACCGAGAATATACTTATGAAATCTGTTACAACCAAAAACAATACTAAACATCTCCTTTTCTACTTGAGCGTATCGTTTTTGACACTCAGATAATGCTTTAGAAGCATAAATAACAGGACGACCATCCTGCATTAGGCATGCACCTACACCTTCTGAACTACAATCTACAGAAATTACTATATCTATATCAATATCAAAAATTTGTAACACTGGAGCTTTTGTAGTTAATTCTTTTATTTTTTCGAAAACATTTTGGTGAGTTTGCTCCCAGTTATAGATTATGTCTTTTCTTAACAACCTGCGAAGTATAGGGTCATCATATCCCGATTGTTATTATCGAATGTTCCAAGAAAATATGTGTAAATACTAAATGGAATCTACTAATCTCGGTACTGATTTGAAAGCGCGGATTGTTTCGGAATTACCGTGCGTGAAATTTCACGTATGTTAGATATACCAAAAAGCACTGTAGGGCATTACCGAGTAAAATGGAATCTTGAACACACTTTGGAAAGAGCCATCGGAAGTGGTAGACCTAAAGTATCTACACGTGCTCAAGATCTCGAGTTGTTTCACTACGTAACAGAACAACCATTTGCTACATACTCAGGGCTATAGCAGATACACATTTTCCCGGATGCCGTATAACTGCACAAAAAGATTAAAGGAGATGAGAATAAAGAAGTATAATGCTGCTGCGAAAGAAGTTCTCAGTGACGAAAATATGAGACGTCGTCTGGAATTTGCAAGGCGATATGTGAACGAACCTTTGGTATTTTGGAATCGAGTGATTTTTAGCGACGAAAAACGTTCAATAGCCGCAACGATGGACCACTAAAAGTTTTTAGAATGGAAGGAACTCGTTACGAAAATAATCACATATGTCCTAAAAACGAAGTGGTTATTTTTCTGTGAATGTGTGGGGTTGGGTTAGCGCGCGGGGTCCAGGAGTTTGTTGGGCTATCGATGGACGTCTTGATTCTGCTGCGTATTTAGATATTTTGGAAACTATTATGAAACCTTCAGTCGAAGTGTTTTATCCAGACGAAGATTATTTTTTCCAACAAGTAAGTATTCTGTTGAATTAACATTTTCATAATGTATTTTTGTTGTTAAAGGACAACGCCCCTATTCATACTTCGCGGGTTGTGCGCAATTGGATACGAGAAAATAACTTGGAGCTGTTACCCTGGCCAGCAAAAGCCCAGATTTTAACATTATCGAAAATGTTTGGGCTCGAATACTTGCTGTTATCCGAAGACAACAAGGGCCAAATTTTATACCAGTAAACCGTAATGCACTAATTGCAGCCATTGATACCGCATGGGAAACGATTAATATTAATTATATTGATACCTTGATAGCGTCAATGAGCAGACGCCTCCAAGAATGTATCAATAATAATGGAGGTCACACCCATTATTGATTTCTTATATTTATTTATATAGTAATACCTTTATTTAAAAAAAAACGTTTTCATTTAATTTTAAACTATAACTTGGTATCTTAATTATAATTATGTAATAAATTCTTGTCAAAAACTAAATATATACGTTGACAATAAGAATTGCCTTAGTTTTTTTTTTCACTTTTTATATTAACTACAGAAAAAAATGAAACGTCATAAAATATACATTTTGTAAGGACTAAATATTATGAATAGAGAGTTTAATGATTTTTTTAATAACTTACAATAATTAGTAGGTTAGATTTATTTAAAAATAAGTAATAATCAGTCAACCCAAATAACCATGTTTAGTTTTTGATTTAATTTAAAAGTTATTGCTTGTAGACGTTTTTAAATCAAAATTATTTCTAATTTTATTTTGTAAACATTTCCTAAACAAAATTTTGATTCGATAATTAATCGAGCTATGGTGTTTAATTAGCGATACCTTCAAATATATTCTTTAAAGAAAAAAATTAAGTAAGCAACGTAAATTACCTATTTTCTAAAACGTGCTTAGTGTAATGATTCATTCTACAGTCTTTCTATAAGATAACCCCTGCTGAGACTACCTGCTGTTAGAATTGTAAATGATACCCTTAAGCCCGCTTCACAATGTGCAAACTTTTGTTTACAGAAATTGTGGTGTCCAAGTTTTAAATTTCATGAGTGTACATATTTTGGAACTGTTATCGTCAAGCTTAACAGTCCTAAATCCACTATTACAATGTAACGTTGTAAAGTAACGAGCGTTACAAAGCTTTTCGTTCGTATCTTCTACAGTGGGTAATTGTTTATTCTCTTTCAATATAAATTAATTTAAATAACGAGGATCAAGGCAGATTCTCAATGAATCATTTTTCTTTTTAACTATAACTACAGAGTTTACCCAAATAGACGGCTCAGTAACTTTTTCTATGATATTTTGTTTTAGCATTTTATTTAATTCATTTTTTAATGGTTTTTTCATTGCTAAAGGAATCCGTCTTGGTGGATCTACCTTAGCTATAGCTTTACAATGTAAATTTATGTGGTAGTCCTTGTCAAAACAACCATTACCTTTAAAAATTGCATCGTATTTTGATATATTATTTGAATTAATACTACCTACGAAAATTTGTTCAATTTCTTCATTATCTGATCAATTTGAATCTTCGATCTGCGTTAGATGAATGGAACGATCTCGTCTTGAATTATTTCTTGAGTTACACATAGTTGTGTAGTGGTTTTTTCTGTGGCATCTGGTACATTTGATTCCTTCAGCTGGACAATTGTGATTTGGAAACCAATCACCTCCGCACTTATAACAATTACGATTCTTATATTTTTGATATCGCGTTTTATTGTGTTTATTGTAAGTACGGTTTTTATCAATTTTAAGCATTGACAATTCTTTTTCGGGCAAGTTAAGTTCTTGCACCTGTTTATGTGATAATTCGGCAGCTTTACATGAGCTATTGGTACGTAATTGCTTGAATTTGAAGCCATTTTTTTTAAAGATATCAATCCTGCGGTTTTAACACACTTTAACTTTAACACCTGACAATATGTTTTATGAGGTTTTACAATAAGTATTTCCAATTTTTCAGCTGAATCAGTTTAGTAGAAATTCATGCTTTTGAATGGGGGGCTAAACACGTGTATTCTCAGCCCCCTCACTGTTAAAAATAATTCAATTATTAATTTTTAAATTATGAGCATTTTATGAGCAGTAACAATATCGCAGCCCTGGTTTTTGGGCACCGCCCCTCTGGGAATCATTCCCACATTTCGCAGTCGCAATCAAGATAAAAGCACTCTGAAAATCGGTCGTATAAAAAAATCTTTTTGAAGAATATTAACTCTCAAATTATACCAAATCTAATTTTTGAGCACCACTACTCTGCAAGCCGCCCACGTCACTCGTAATCCAGTCTAGAGAAAAGTACCTTAAAAATCGGCAGAATTTATTGGGAAATACTTCTAGAAGGATATTAAAAAGCTGTTCTCTCAGTGAGCTATAAAGTTTATGTAAATTTATCTCGCTTATTTTTAGAAATGTTTTCCTGATTTTGCACAAACATATAGCTAACATTATTATTTATGTCGTGCAGGAGTTATTTTTTTAAATTTTCGTCTTCGTTGTATTGAATTTAATTAAAACGTAAAATAATAGAAAAATGGATTTCCTTATAAGCCCAAATTTCGACTCCTGCGCGACATAGATAATAATTTTCTGACAACCCTACTTTTTTTAATTTTTACTTAAAATCAATGAGAAAAATTAACATTAAGTAAACGATAAATACTGAAAACTCTTTGAGAATTGTGAAATGAATGTACTCGCGGGCGAATTTTTCTGTGCGCAACAAGCCAGACTCGGAAGCCGATTAATATTAATAGAAAAATAATATATTGTTGAATTGTTGATGTCAATTTTTTTGTAAATGACGTGCATTTTAACAGTTTTAGAAACAGAAAAAACAACAAATAGCTATTTATGTAACAAGAAATAAAAATAGTAAACCGCCTACTAGAAATCTGAAATTGTCCCGAGTGATAAAACAACCTGAAGTGATTTCTGAGCAAACAAAATACTCTTAGTTCAACTTTTGAGCACAACCTCTCTCCGAGAAATCCCAGCATTTTGTAATCGCAGTCAAGAGAGTGTACCGTGAAAATGTACGTCAAATCAAAAAATTCTTTTACAAGAATATTTAGTGATTTATGAGCAGCCAAGATATCCTTTGAGCACCACCTCTCTGTAAGTCATTCCCGCGTTTCGTAATAGCAGTTAGGAGAAGGAGACCCTGAAAATCGGTCGAACCAAAAAATTCTTTGCCAAAATTATTCAATGATTTATAAAGACACCATATTATTTAAATCCAAATTTCAAACTCCATCCCTCTGTAAGCTCGTAATCGAAGTCAAGAAAGAAGTAACCAGAAAATTAGTCGAGTCGAAAAATTCTTTTACAGGAATAATTATGAGGAGACAATATGCCCTAAATTCAATTTTAAGGTTTTTGACCCATTCCGCGTTTCGTAATCGCAATTAACAGAGAAGTACCTTGAAAATTAGTCAAATTGAAAAATTCTTTTGAAGGAATAATCAGTGATTTATACAATATACCTTAAATTCAATTTTTGAGGTCCAAGAATCAAGAGAAAATAAGCGGAAGCGGTGTTAAATTTGATGAAGGAGTATGAAAAATTGCTATAACTCACTTATGTACATTTGCAATGAATGTAAGCAGTCGATTCCATTAGGTTCTTTTTCTTGATGTGGCCAAGTTTTGGTGGATGGATTGGTTAACTTTTAGTGTTATATACAGGTTCATTGATGGTCAATGGTAGGTTAGACGTTTATGAAAAAAGTAAAAGTAGGAGTAATCTGAAAATTTGGTTATTGCCATAAATAGACACGATCTATCTTTCTAAAATATTTTTATTTTGGCGGTGTAGCCGCTTCTACTCAAAAGTAGTAACAACTTTTTAATTTTAAATGAAACATCCTGATATTCCTCTGCGTCTGCAAAATGTGGATCATTTAAATTGTCATTTCCTTACTGTTCATGAATCTTTACCAGATGAGAATCTTATTGAATTTTATAATAAGAATAAATTGTGTGTAGCATCTAGAGAATTTCAATTTTCGGAAGTGACCGAACCTGTTGTTGCCAAGGTTCTCGATTCCATTAAGTCTTTGTCCACTGGTGCTGATGATCTAAGTATAAGGCTTATAAAACTTTGCTGTCCTCACATTCTTCCTTACTTGCGGCACATTATAAATTATTGTCTTACAAATTCTGTATTTCCGGACTGCTGGAAAGCATCTATAGTAATCCCAATACCTAAAACTCGTGCTCCTAAATCGTTTAATGACTTAAGACCAATAAGTATCCTTCCTACTTTATCAAAATCTGTGAAAAGGTGATGGCATCTCAAATTCGAAAATACTTAAATACTCACAACATTCTACCTGTTAATCAATCCGGGTTTCGCAAAGGATATTCTTGTTCTACAGCCTTGTTGAGTGTGACGGATGATATACTTAGATCGACAGATGAAGGCAAACTTACTCTACTCGTTATGCTGGACTATTCCAAGGCTTTTGATTCTATTGATCATAAGTTATTGCTAGCTATTCTTCATTACATTGGCCTTGGAGTAAATGCAGTGGGTTTATTTCGTAGTTATTTAAGCATTACAGCAAGTAAAAATTAATACAAATCTGTCTAGCCCGTATAATGTGTCCTCAGGCGTTCCTCAGGGATCTATTCTAGGACCAATTTTATATCTAATATATACCTCATTTCTATCGAATACATTAAAACATTGCAAATATCATATGTACGCGGATGATACACAGATTTATTATTCTTTTCCTTCGTCGCAACTCGATAGGGCTTTGTTGTATATAAATGAAGATCTAGCTAACATATACAAATACTCTATATGTCATTCATTAACACTTAACCCACTAAAATCACTTGTAATGTTGTTTGGTAATAGAAATTTGCGCGATTTGGTTAAGTCTGATATTAAACTTTATATAAATTGTCAATTGCTACCACTCACAGAAATATGTAAAAATCTTGGTGTTGTTTTTGATTCGAGCTTCGCTATAAAACTCATATAACTAAAGTTCTTCAAGGTTCTTATGGCGCGCTAAGATTGCTATATACCAACAGACATTCTCTTGACCAAAAACTAAAAATTATGCTCTGTGATTCCATAGTCTTATCTCGGTTAAACTTCTGTGATGTTGTATATCACCCTTGTATCGATGCCGCTGATGGTAAGAAAATACAAAGATTACAGAATGCATGTCTTCGATTTATTTATGGAATTAGAAAACGTGAACATATATCACATACACTAAGATGGTGTGGATGGTTAAACATGTCACAACGTAGGTTTCTGCATTGGGCGAGTCTTTGTTTTCGGATCCTGATTAATAAAACTCCTCCGTATCTCTACTATAAAGTCCGTTTCCGGACAGATGTACACAATGTTAACATCCGCCGTAAAGACCTAATTCAGATACCAAGGCATAAACTTCAAATATTTAAAAGATCCTTCTCTTATAATATCTACAGAGTTCATAGCAATATACCTTCAACATGTTTCAGGCTGTCTTTCCATACCTACAAAGTCAAAATTAGAACTTTAATTTTAAACAAATTAATCTCCGAGTGTCGTTGAATTATTTTATCGCTTCGTGAAGGCGGCGAGGGTCGGTGTGTGCGACGGGCAATGAAATTATCTGTATTAATTTTCATAAATAGGTGCGTATACGGCTATAGTCAGCTATTGATTTAACTCAAGGTATGCTTAACGGAACTAACAGACGGTTTTTGAAACTAGTCTGACAGATTTCCTTTTGGTATCCTTTTACTTCTATTGTAAATAAATATATATTTATAGTTGTGGAACCAATAAACCGTTATTATTATTATTATTATTATTATTATTATTATTATTATTATTATTATTATTATTATTATTATTATTATTATATTATTTAATTTTAGAATCACAATTTCTTACTGTTGTAGTGGGAGAGTTGGTATAGAATGTTAAACTGACGGCAGTTTGACTACTCATAAATCACTAAATATTCTTAAAAAGAATTTTTCGGTTTGATATATTTTCAGGGTTAACTGCGATTACGAAATGCGGGCATCTCTAGGAAAGATGCTCAAAATTTGAATCTAGCGTATTTTTGTCTGCTCAGAAATCACTCACTATATATCCAAAAGTATTTCCCAATTTCATTTTCAATGTAATTCTCTCTTGATTTCAATTACGAGTGACGGAGGTGGCTTGTAGAGCAATGGTGTTCAAAAATTAGATTTGAGGTAATTTGAGTGCTCATAATTTAGTTAATATTTCTGTAAAATAATTTTTATACGACCGATTTTCAGGGCACTTCTATCTTGACTGCGAGTGCAGAAATGACTCGCAGAGGGAATGGTGCTCAAAAATTAGAACTGCCATATATATTTTGACAGCCCATAAAATGCTCATATTTCAAATATTAAAATTTGAATAATTTTAAACAATGGGAGGGGCTAAGAACACACTTTTTATCTCTCTCCCACTCAAAAGCATAAAATTCTTCTAAACTAATTCAGTTCAAAAATTCGAAATACATTATTCCAACAGCTCATAAATTGCTCATAATTTCTAATATTAAAAGTTTCAATTTGAACAATGGGGCGGGATAGGTATGTGAACGTCATTTCTTCCTATCTTACATGCGTTTCACTATTTCATTCGATCACGTCTTTATGGATCTTCTTCTCTTTCTACCTTTCCTTATTATATTACATAGGTCACCTTTTTTGGTAATTGGTTTCATTGCATTCTAAATGCAGGTCCGAACCACTGTGTTCAAATGTTTGCTTCCCTGGCGATTTTTCATAGGAATTTCATTTTGATAGCAGCAATCCTACTTTCGTCTTTCAGTAGTACCCACATCTTACATATCGGGTCCTATAATAGTGTGTTGTTCTTTTCTAGCTGCTAGCTCGTTGGGGATAGGTAAACCAAGTTATCACCCTCTTCAGTTTTGAAACCGTCTGTATAAATGAAAGTTGCCTCCCGATATTCGTAGCAGAGTTCATTAAAAGCCTGGTGGTATAGCGTTTCTGGCAGATGTTGTAGGTTAAGTATTATATGTATGTCGGGCATTGTTCACGGCGGTATTTCGTTCGGACCCTCGTTAATTAATTTAGGAATATGTATATCTAGCGAGTTCATACATTCCCGAAAACGTACACCCCTAAGTCGGGTTATAGTCAGTCTTAGCAAATATTCGTTTCGAGCCTTGAAGAGACATATATAGTTTGAATTATCGGGGTGTCCCGTAACCATGACATGTAACTTGCAATTAAGGTAGTGCTTCTCTGGTTCAACGATATTAATCCCGTTTCGCAATATAGACACTCCACCGGACTAGTAGGAAAAGCTCCTATACAATAACGCAGTCCCAGTGTACAGTATCTAAACTCCGTAATAAGCTGCTACGCGCGGACGAGTATACTACCCATCCATAGTCTAATCGTGATAATACGATAGCCCTATAGATGCGTATCAAGCACTTTGGTTCTGATCCCCATTTTGTATGAGCTAAAATTTTGATTACGTTTATCGATCGAGTTCCTTTAATAAGGATATGTGCGAAGCTCACGTTAGTTTGTCATCAAACGTCATACCCAAAAATTTTGCATGACGCAGACATCTAATGATACGGTCTTTTATCAACAGTAAGTTGCCTACAGAAATGCATAGAGCTAGTTTTTTCTTCTGAAAATATAAAGCCTAGGTTTTCTCCATTTTTAATTATCTTATTTACAGACTCCTGCAGTTTGCGTGTTATTTCTCCTACACTTTTACCCGAATACATGATCGCCAGGTCATCTACATATAGACATTATGAACGTACTTGTCTACGTCTGCAGCCAAGTCGTTAACAGCAATAGCAAACAAGGTACAGCTCACGGTAGAACCTTGGGGTACTCCATTTTCCAGAATATAAGAAGAAGATAGATGATTCCCCACTCTTAACCGAAATCGGTGGTGCGTAAGAAACAATTCAATGAAATTCAGCATGTTACCTTTGATTCCGTAGCTGTGAAGTTTTTGCAATATTCCGTATCTCCATGTCATATCATACACCCACTTTATTTCCAAGAACACCGCGACCAAGTGTTCCCAATTTTTAAACGTATCCTGGATATGATTTTCCATTAATACGAGATGGTCTAAGGTCAATCTGCTCTTATGAAAACCTGCCTGATAAGATGACATGACTCCAGCTCCTACTATAATAATTAACATCACAATAAAAGTTTCTAAAATTTTAAGCAGTACATAATAAATGGTTGGTTCACGTATACCCTACCTAAGCCTATGAGCATTTTTCAAAACCCACGCGTTCCAAGACCGTGTTAAACCGGTTCGGCACTAAGGTATTTCTAAACTGATCGATTTCGTTATGATTTCGTAATTCAAAAAATTTTTCATCAAAGTGGACAATGAAAAAATTCACGTACGTCTACTCTAAATGCATAAAAATGGATGTATTGAAATTAAATGTCAGAATTGACAAATGTACAAACTAAGCTAAGATACACCTGTTATATCTTGCTTTGTCGTTCATGCCAAAGTTTGATAAACAATTTTTAATCACGCGTTACCATTTACCGATATATTTCTAAATTAACCGGTGCCGAACCTGTCTTTGAGTTGGAACTTCGGTGAATAATTGCGGTTAACCTTCTTTTGCTTTACTTGCTTGCTTTTTGCAGTTCATATTGTGTTAAGAACGTTAGTAGGTGTTTTGAAAATGAATAAAATTTATTGGAAGCCCGTTCTAAATGACGATGGCACAATTATATAAAAACTATGCATTCAGTCAAAACTTCTAGGTTATGTTTCACCGATTTTCACCTCTTCAAAATTCACCGCTTACCGCAAATAACCGGCTAATCAGCTGATTAAACCGTTTGAAGTACCGGTCTATTTAACCGGTGAATGAGCGGTTTTAAAAAATGCCCTATTGGAATTTTATATCCATGGTATATCTTTGCCAAACTGTTTTTTCTTTTGTTTTAGTTACTATACATTTGGTGTCCTTTCTTTTCTTTCCGTATTTCTTCGGATTGACGTCATTTTCTTCAACTAAGAGAACTTCCAAGCCTATATTTCCTTTGATATTTATTTTATTTATAGTTTATATGTATCTATCGCTTCATCTACCTTATTGTTCTGTATGATAAGACAGTACTGAGAGCTGATTTCAGCGTGTTTATTAACTTTTACTTCATCTATTTTGTTTTCTTTGGTTCTTATATTTCTCTCAAATGGTTGATACCAGAACCAGTTGCCAATCGTTTGTATAGAACCAGATCATTTAAAATACAGTATTTCAGAGTACTAGGTTCTAATTATTGTTCTATTTTTTACATTTTTTCTAAGGGTTTCCTGAAGATTTATTCATATTTATGTTATTGTATTTTTTTCTTCATTAGTGTCGTTGTATTACTTGTTTTATAAGATTCATGTTTTATAATATTCAACACTTTTCTCTCTTAGTACCTCGTCTTCCATATTTTCAGGCGATTCAATCTTATTTTCTTCCTGTGTGTTCCATTATTACTTCAGTTTTTTTTTCAGTATTTGGTGCGTTTTTCTTTGCCCTCACAATCTTCACTATTTATTCCGTATAGATTTTTGTTTTTTACACTATAAAATATTACTAAACAATATAAACACAAAAATTAAAGGATTTTTACAGAAAATATTAAGTATTTAATATGAAATCATAATCAATTTACAGGAATAGAAAATGTGCTCATAGTGATAAACAATGAGTTACATATATGCCTCCTCTAAATAATATTCATTTGTCAATTTAAAGTGCTTGTTATATTTTGAACATCTAGTCCTTTATTAATTATTATTTTTAGTGTGCTTTAATGATACGTTAGAAAGCACAACATTGAATTTAATAATAAAAGTTAATTAAAGAAGTAAAAAATTTGCAATATAAATACTAAAATACAAAAATATCTATGAATATGGATTTCGTAAAATGGAACAATAGCACACAAAGATAATAGTACATATAATTAAGAGCTTAAGCGTTACTCCTATATTTAATCATTAGTTAGGTTTTCAATTTCTCATAGTTTTATTGTTTTTATCGTTATTTTAGGCGTATCTAATTAATGACTCACTACTTGTTATTAATCTAATCTAAATTTGGTAAAACCAGTGAAGTTTTTTGAAGTCTGATCTTAGGTCTACTTAAGGATCGCTTTAATAGAGCAACAACGTATTTTGTTATTCTCTTTTCCGTAGAACGTGAATTAATATCCGCTCTTATCGGTGATTTAATACAATACTTTAGATCATCTATCAAATATAAACATTAAAACAACATTAATAAAAATACTGAAAACAATAAACTGACGTCGAGTAGTAGCGCAAACGTCTAGATGATAAGAAGTCAAATGTTAACCAAAGTATTTAAGATTATTATTCTCTCCGAAGTGGGATGCCAACAGGAAGACCCCTTAGGTCTTTTTAGCTTGGTGCTACAACACATTATAGAAGAGCTGGAGTTTCAACTAAATGTTTTTTACCTTTGATGACTGACCTTTCGGAGGTGTTACAGAAACTGTTATCAGGAATTTTATGAAAATTATGGAGTAAGCTCAAGAGATAGGTCTAGAGTTAAATCTTTCAAAATGCGAACTTTTGTTTACTTCTTTTAGACAAAGTATCTTACAAGAAATTTGATTTTATATTTATGAAATTATTAAAAATGTTGGCTTACTTTGCGCATCACCTATTGCAAATATCTATTTTAGAAAAAAAGCTCTCTTCTTTTAAATAGATTTAAACATTTTAAGTCACTTATTGGATATTTTCTTTTAACGATTTTCTCTGAATCTTGCTATTTTCATCGTTTCATCGCATCCCATTCTTTCAGTTTTCCTTCTGCTATTAACTCTTGCATACTTTATGTTATATTTGCATTCTCTAATTTTTGCTCCTCTTTCTTGTGCCTGTGTGTGCAAATCTATACCGCGTGTCCCGGGTAATCTGAAGCATTATGTTTAACATGGGGAATTTGAAAAATCCGTTTTACATGTTCCCAAAGTGTTTTTATGATATTTTCACTATCAGAACACTTAACAATCTGTACTAGAAAACGTTTTGTGTAATAATTTCTAAAATTTAACCAAACAAGTCAAAAAATATGTTTATTAATATTTCAAAACTTACAAAAGTTTAAATCCCAGCCTTTTTCTTTTTTTTAGTCGTATTTTATTTTCAAGAACAGAGTTTAATTTCCATTGGCGAAAATACATAATTAAAAGTTTAACTTTTTTACTTGAATTGGCAATGGATTTATTAGAATAATATTGAATTAGAAAGTTTTTTGAATATCGTAAAATCAAACACTAAAATTACTAAGTTTCTTTTGCGCATGCGTAATTTATTTATTTATTCGTATAGTACATTTTAAATATTGTATTGTAAAGTGTTATGATGGTGCCCCAGAAGATCAGTATAAACCTGTATAGTGTGGTGACGAAACAGTGTGCAATTGTGGATTGGTTCGTCTTGGAAAAGCATTTGCTTCAAGGTTTAGGAAAACCACTAATACCTAAACATGCCAACCCTTACCCACCTACCCACCTATGTAATAATATTAATTAAGTGTGTAAACATTATAGAAGGTAAATAAGAACATAAAATATAACAGCACAGGCATTGCATGACGTAATGACGTATGCGCATGCGCAGAAGATTTTACGATTCCCTATTATTAAACACTTTAACTAAATATTTCGTAATGTAAATATTCTAATAAATCCATTGTCAATTCAAGTAAAAAATTAAAACTTATGCCTATTTACCGATAGAAATTAATCGCTGTTCTTTTAAAATAATAATACAACTAAAAAAAGAAATCGGACTGGGATTTGAACTCTTGTACGTTTTGAAATATTACTTAATATTTTTCAAACATTTTTAATGTTTTGGTTAAATTTTAGAAATTATTACGTAAAGCGTTTTCTAGTAGACATTGTTAAGTGTTCTGATAGTGGAAATATCCTAAAAACACTTTGGGGACATATAAATCGGACTTTTCACATTCCCCATGTTGAACAGAATGCTTCAGATTATCCGGGACACACATGGTATATATTTCTTCTTCCATACTTCTTCCCACATCTCTTATTTTCTTTATTTCCCCTCTTGCATATCCTCCACTTTCATAATATCTTCTTCTACCATTTTCACCATATTTTATTTCTTGTTTTCTATATTGGTTTCCATCTTTACTTCATAGCTTATTGCTGCCTTTTTCCTGTCTGTATCATTATTTTTTCCAATTTCAGTTCCTCTTCCACTATATAACCTGGTGTTTCCTTCTACAATCCTAGTGTACACTTCCAATACTTTTCTTGTATCTTTTGTAGTTTTTTCCACTCACTCCATTCCCACACCTCCGCTCCATACATCACCATACTTTTCACTATTCTCTCAAATATCCACCTTCTTTTCTTTAAGTCTTTCCAAATACCCTTTCTCCTATACGCCTACCTCCCTTATTATTTTATTTCCTTTCTGCTGTAATTCCTTAATCTGTTATTCATCTTTATTGTCGTACGTCACCGTTATCCTAGATATTTATACTTATCCACTATTATCTCTATTTTTCCTCCGCTCACTTCCATTCTTATGCTTTTAGTCTACCTTTTTCTTATTAAACTCAATAATTTTTGTCTTTCCTACATTTACTTCTGACTTCTTCTTTCTTTCTAAATACCTATTCATTACCTTTATCATTCCTTTCATCTTCTGCTCTGTTTTTACCAATATGCGTAAACCAAAACCCACACTTTTCTTCTTCCCATCACCATTCCTCCTAACTGCTGCCTTTTAATTTCTTCCTTTAAGTTTCTTAAATATAAATAAACTAAATAACACTCAGTGGGCAACCCTGTCTGAGCCTTTTCCCTGTTCAAAACTCTCTTTTCAGCTCTCCCTCTACGCTCGTTCTGCACCTTGTTTCTGTATATATTTCTTCTATTGTGTCTATTAATTCTTCATTTGTCCCAGCCTCTTCCATGTTTTTCCACAACATTTCCCTTTCTACCTTATCAAAGGCTGACTGTTTTCACCCCTGTATCAATTGAAAGTCATAATCCATAGTCTGAAACTACTCATAACTTTATCATTAATCTAGGCAAGTTTTGTTTTGGGGATAATCAATCCAAACTCTACTTGAAAAAAGGAATGAAACTTGTATTCAAGAAACGGTTCCTTCCTCTGTGAAATTGGAGGAATTATTCTTTTGTTATTATCCATTTTGAAATGTTTAATATTAATATGATATATTTTATTCTATTATTAAATAATAATTATTCTGTGATATAATCAAAAACTTAAACATAAACAAATGTAAAATTCAAGGTAAACCGTTAGAAACCGAATAATACTCGCTTAAAGTTTGAATTTAATTATGTATTGTATTGTGTAAAATCGCTTCAACGTAAATAACTTTATTTTAAATTAATTTAAAATTTAAATTTTTAAAAAAAATATTACACATTACAATGGTGACATTTTATTTTATAATTAATCAACAATCTAACGTTTTATAGTTACCCCAAATTTATATCATTACATACTCCCTTCAAATTACGTAAAAATTAAATTAATTTTTTTTACATTTTAAGTAATTTCACCACTAATTTTCAATTATATCTAAAACCTTATCCTATCCCCATTATTAATTATAATCATTCACACTCAATCACTCAATGACCCTCAGCCACCATCCTAATCTTATTTACTTTCTAAAGCTTCATCATTAATACTTCATATTTCTTCTTAATTTTTTTCCATTTTTATTTTGCTTGTTTTCTTATTTCTAATCATATCTTTTTCCTTTAAATATCATTTCTTAAACTTCATAATAACTTCAATTCGATTGCATTAATCTTAATCTTTCATTTAACTTGTCTTCACCATTTCATTTTCTTATTATTTAACTTTCAATTGATCTATGACTTCTGCTTCTGCTGTACATAAGATGCTTATTTTCACCTTTTTCCATTTTTTTCTTATTTTTAATTTTTAACTCTTTCATCCCTTCCCCCCTTCCTAGTCTTCACATTAACTTGTTTCATTCATACTTTTTAATAGCTACTTCTTAAACTTTACCATAATTCTTGTAATTCATTCGTTGTCATTTTACATTGCCTTTTCCAACTCTTTTTCTCCATCCACTTATATTTTTACAGGAGGTGGATGAGCTTTTATATTTTTACCTTTTTGCTCTCTATAGCTGCTTGATTTACTTGCATTTTTTTTAATTTTTCCTTCATTTCTTGTTTATTATTTAATTCTTGTTTGTCTAGTTCTTTCCAAATCTCTTTTATTATCAGCTTTTTATTTTTATTGTTCTTCTGATTGTTAATTATTGCTTCATCTGCTTCTTCTTCCAATGCTTGGTTTAATTCTGTCTTGCATTTTACGACTTTTACCTCAAATATCTGCATGTTATCTTTGTACAGTTCCTTGTTTTCATCCGTCTCATTTCCTACTTGCATCTTTTTCAAGTTTTCCGTGTCATTTTTGAATTCCTTATTCCTGTTCGTTACGTGTTGCATCTTCGAATTTTATTCCTTCGCTCAACGTTCATTTCTATCTCTTCATAATTTTCTACCATTATTTCCTGTATACTTCGTTTTTTCTTCCTTTTAACTTCATTTTCTACTTTATTCTTTATTTGTTCTCTGTTCTGTGTTAATTTTAAATTCTCTCGCACCTTTATTTAATTTACTTGTTCTTAATTCCTTCAATGAGTAATCAAAGATTATTGTGATGTGGACGCGTCCCCTTGTCTTTCTAATATTTTCATCTTCTCTTAATGTTCTTGGAACAAACGCTACTAGTATACTCCCTTCATTGTCTTTATCTTCTCTTCTCCTCTAACATTTTGTAAATAATATGTTCCTTAATTTCCGTGTATCTCCCATTTAACTTTGAACGTAACTCCTCCTTCTTTGCTTGTCTCATACGTCATTTGCCTCATCACAACTTTCTCTATTTCTGACTGTACGTTTTTTAAACCTGTCCTACAATCAATTTTTTTTCATAATACGCTTCTAATTCTTTTTAAAATTTCTGATTTTCATACGCGTCCCTCCTTACTGGCATCATTTTCATTTCTCCTCTTCTAGTTACTTATAATTATTTTCCAAGTTTAACACGATGTCTTGTATCTCTTTGTTTTTTAACGCACTTTCTTCTGCAATTTTTCTTATAATTTCATCTTTCATTTTTCGGTTAGTTTCTTCGTATGTTTTACCCATTCTCTCTTGTAAACCACTTACTTTCTCTACCAAATTTCTTGTCTTACTGTCCGTGTTCTCAAATCTTTTGTTAAAAATTTCAATTATGTTATTCTTCTGATCCTCCAATTTCTTATCCATACTATTGTTAATTTCTTTTATACTTATTTATATGTTTTTTCGATATCCATATCCTTTTTAAATCTTCCTTCATATTTATTTGTACGTTTTTAAATCTTCCTTCGTTGTCATTTTCTTCTTCATATTATTCAATTTCTCAAATAATTGTTGAAATAATTATTCTTGTGAACTTGGTCTTCCTGCCACCTGTTCTTCAACTTCGGATAAACCTGTGTACGTCCTATCGTCTTCTCCTAACTCTAGTTCTACATTCATTTCTTCATTTTCTCTAGTCATTCTTCTTGTAAACATTTAGAGTCGCTGATTTATATGTATTTATATACAATTCTACCCGACATTGCTGGCGCCAAATTTATTTAATATGAAAAATCGCTCAACGTAAATAAACTTTATTTTAAATGCACCATCATTTTAAAAAAAAATATTACACATTACAATCCTGACATTCATTTTTAATTAATTGACAATCTAAGGTTTTCACAGTTACCCCAAGTTTATATCATTACAGCATGTAACCTTATGATTCGATTTTTATGTATTTGACGAGTTTCAGCACTAGCAGTTATCACCTCAATGTTGTTGAAATCCATTTTGTGTTCCGTTTTACCACTATGGATTGTCCAATGTTTTTAAATCTCGCGTTTTTTTCGTGTTCTTTTATTCGTTGTTCCACTGTTCTTTCCGTTTGTCCGACGTATCACTTTAGTAATACGTGAAAAAGCGTGTTACACAAAACTACTACGGTTAGTAGAGTAAAAAGGACACGATACATATTGCACTGAATTAAATAATAAAAAAAATTAAGTTGAATCGATATAATTATTAAATTTATAGTGACTGTTTCTATTTAAATCAAACGTAGAATTCAAATTTAATTTAATAAAAGGCATTTAAGTTGTGTTGTAAATAAATCTTTTCGTTTAATTAAATTAACATGATATTTACCTAGATTCCATGTAAATAAGTGTTGTCAAAGTTTTTTCGTGAAAGAGGACAAACAGTTTATTATATGCAGACAGAAGATACACGTGCGTTGCAACAAGGTTAAAGTTTATGTTGAGACGAACTATGAAATATCAAAGGTAAACAATTTACTATGTGCTAGAAAGAAAGTTAGTGATTAAAGAAATGGACGCAAGTGTCAGTGGTAGAAGAAAGAAAGGACAGTGTGGATATGGAAGAGTAAGGAGAGGCGTTCAGATACATTTCAGTTATGCAGTTTGAAAGATAAGTCGACCGTTAAAAACGAATAATAGGTAAAATAGATACAATTTAAATTAGAAAGTGCACTGATTAAATAAAATCAAGAAAATTAAAATCACCAAATTACTCCACATTTGCTGACATCACCAACATCGATGACATCATCGAACATTGAAAGAGTCGGTTCTTTAAAATTATAAATAAACTGTACGTACTACTTGTAAAATTTATTTTATTTTTTATATTCAATTTTGATTGTGCATATACGCCGCATAGGCCAACATTTTTGTTCTTTTATAAAATATTTTGTGTATAAAATAAATTTGACATTTTTTAAAACCATTCTTACTATGTAACAAACGCAAGCCCTGAGTGATTCAATTAAAGTGTTTTCATTACTAAATAAAGTTAAAAATTTAATTATTATATATTATTTAAACAAAATATGCAAATCCATCGCAATATATAAGAAAAAAGTCGAGCGGCAGAGAAGAAAAAAACTGTGAGCATGTACAGTAAAACGTCGAACGCAAATTTATACATACAGCGAAACCGGGAAGAAGTTGTTAGTAATGATGCTGGGTAGCTTTTGATAGTGTTTATTGCCGAATTACTTTTGCAAAATTTTTGGCATTCTTTCTTCCTTTGTAAATGATGTTACTTTTTATTGGCAACGATATATATTGAATATAATATGTGTATAATTAACAGACTTTGATTATTTGATTCGAAATAATTGTTTTAATGTTTAGTACGCTTTACACAGATAGTAGTAAAGTTTGAATGGGACATTAGATTTAAATGTGATAATGGTTACTTAAGACAAATATGAGTACGTGTGTAAGTTGTTAATAAACAATGTCGATTTGATTGCCTCATTTCGTCTATGCCGTTGCCCTAACTTTGACAAACAAAAACATCAGAAGTATTAAGTTTATTTTTGATTTATCAAGAATTTGGTATTCTTCACTGACGTATGTTTACTCTCTATCATCAATCAAACACACTTCGGTAGTTTGACAGACACTCAAAAACATCTCGTGTTTTTTGCGCGTTAATCCGTGACTTTTATTCTCCATTTGAACTTCAGTCCTATGTCCAATCCAGCGGTACAAAAAAATATCAATAAATTTCATACTTTTCGATTTTGTTTTCCTTACTATGAGATTTTCTTTCTATTTTTTTGCTTACTGAAGTTGTAGTTCTTGGGGTTACTGACTGCTTTAAGTTTACTTGTACTCAAACGACTACTGTCAAATTTTGACCAGAATCTTTTTCTTTCGATGGATTCCGTTTTGCTACTAAGCTGATATTTCTTTTATGTGTCTTGCTGTTCGTAACCTGGATGCGCAACAGTCATTCAGTTGCTCCTGATTTGCTAAGTAGTATTGCTTAGGTTTTTTTCTTTACTTGAAATTTTAACGAACACAGCATATACCCAAGTCTTTTCTTGGTAGGTACTTCATTGCTTTTTCTCTCGGAAGTAAAATAGTAAACATTTAAATTATTTATTTTCTACTGTGTTTTCTTTCTGCTTCTATTTTCTTTTGGTTTCTTTGATGTCTCTTTTATCGTTTATACGTTAACGGATTTTGCTATTCCTTTTTTACTACGATTTGATAAATTTTTTGAGGATATTGTTTTATGAAAAATGGGATTGTGTTTCTTAAGATTATTGATTATTTTGGGTATTACTGCCGACTTCTTATTCTTATTCTTATTTTATTCTGATTCTTTCTATTTCTATATCCTAGTCTATATTATCTAGGAACAGAGTTGATCGGTTGATATGACGGTTAACTTAAACATTTACTTACGTTCTTTAGTTTTTTTAATGTTTCCACATATAGTAGGGAAGTTTAAATAGGATATCAGAATTAAAGGCGATGATAACGGTTACTTAAAATAAGTAAGTCTTTAATCCAACATAAGGTGTTTAAGTTTCTAATAAACAATGTCAAATTGATTACCCCATTCCGTCTACGACGTTGCCCTAACTTTGACAAACATGAACATCGTAAACATTAAGTTTATTTTTGCAAACCAATGACCACCTAAGACTTTGATATTCTTTACTGACGTGCGTTTACTATCAATCATCAATCAAATGTACTTCGGTAGCTTCAGTATGACAGACAGTTAAAAAACACCTCGTGTTTTTTGTGCGTTAATCCGTGTAATCGAGCTTGTTATCTAAAGTGTTTTACTTAAGGGTTCTTTAAACGAGTAGATCTTAGATCAGAGTTTCAGGAAAAATTTCCGCTATACACAAAGTTGGGTTTGTCCACCGATTACCAAATTATTTAAACACAAGTTGCGCTTAAGATAAGATAAGAAAAACGCAATCAGTTTTTTCTTAAATTATCTAATTGATGATTATCTTATTATACCTTTTATAATTGAGAAACCTATGGTTATCACTCACAAGTCACGTTCTGGCTGCGGCCTCGTGGTGCATTACCTTCGTTCTGCGATAAGTTGGTTTCGAACCTTAGTAATGTAATTTTCCTAGCATTTTTTTAGCATATAGGTAATTATGTTTTGTCGATTTAATCTCTCCCTCGGTCCATAATCTATAAATAACTATTGTGTTATTATTTCAATATTTCTTGGATTAATGGAAAAATGTGGTCGGCGGTATCCATGATTTTCCGTGTTATTCAGCTATAGTCTGTTGAAACTTTTTCTTTTTCCAAACATTTTGTTTGCTGCTGCGTGTGATGTGGTCGTAGAACCCATTTCAAGGCTCTGACTAACGTTTCTTCTGGTTCTGCTACACTATTTATAGTCGATATAGTAACACTTGACTGTTTATAAACACAAGGACTTGCGGCTCAGTTAATTCATATTTCACATCTTGAAAGGCAACAACGTGAAAATATATGACAACTGGAAAATTAAATGCCTTTTTTTGACGTTAGAGGCAATCAATAGTCATGCCCTCTCCATCTATATCGACTACTTTTCTAACATAGTATATCTTAGAAAGTTTTATATTTCCTAGTTCTTCTTTTTCCAGCGTATCTGTTACAATACGAGATTTTCCAAGTTGTCTCCCTTTGTTCGTGTGCTTTCTTGGGGAAGCTCTGGGAAAGGGTATAGACGTTCTGGTGAGATACAAGCCGCACGGTTTGTCCCTTTGTGAACTTCTTCCGGCAGACAAGCACGTTTTCCCTGTGCAGGAGTTTTCTGATAATGGGTAGGGGGTGGGCCTATGTGTGTGGACTGTTGGAGTGAAGTCTGATGCTTCAAAAACATCTTGATTAAAAAGCCAAATGACTGTCACACTAAATTCTGATACTATATTAGAGGGGATTAATGCCAAAGGAAAAGCTTTTCCTACTACTCCGGCGATGTCATATATTGATAGCGGTTTACCAGGATTAGCCATCCACTCTTTTGTCGTCTTTGTGACTTGTGTGGGGTGGAAATGTCAGGAAAATGATTCCATTTTTTCAAACCATATTAATTGCTATGAAAGACAGATGAGACTCGTGGTTCTCCATGACAAGTAGACCCTTATTTTCTGATGAAGTCTCATTTGACCGTCATTTGCAAGGCATAATGTATCAGCAGGAGTTCCTTTAACCATGTGATCCTTGGCTTGCACACGGGGGAAGATTAAAGCTCGAGAAATAAAGAACATTGGGGTATACACGTACATGCAATCGTAGTCATGTCCATGTTTCTTTTGCCAGAAGCAGCAGCTGTTACTTGCTTGTTTTTCTTACCACATAAAACCCCGGGTGGTTTATGAACGGTTGAGCACCCAGTTTCATTCAGGTTCCACACTCTCTAAGGGAACCAAGTTTGCCTTTCATATACTTCAGTTAATTTGTCAAAAAATCATTTAGCCTCTGATAGTCTTAATGATAAAAGAGCACTGTATTTCTTTTGGAACCAGCAGTACCACATCTCGCCAACTTGTTTGTCTCTATCCCATGATGCTGGGTTTTTGAATTTGTTTGAAGAAGCCTTTTTGGGGACTATGAGTTCAAAGCACCATTCGATTTCGATACACCCAAAACCTAAAAAAATAATTAACTCTGGAATGCACGGAAAAAAGATCCGATGAGTAAAAACAAACCTCCGCCATTGTTTCACCAGTTGTGCCAACTAAAGAAAAATTATTTATTACATGGGTGGCTTGATGACATTCTGCGTACACAAACGTTATTGCCGTAATTTTTAAACTTGTAGTTTTGGAGAAAATGCTACTGATCTAAGGTACAACATGGCTCAAGGTACAACGATTTCCCCTACTATTTATGCACACTCCAAGAATAGCAGAATTAGCCGAATATTTTGTAAATCTGAGGTTACTTTATTTTCAAAAACCAAAAACCAATAAAATAAAATAAAATAAACAAATTTTGTACGTTTAATACCTTGAAACAACACCAAACCGTATAAGCTCTTTCTTTGAATTTTGATTAAAAAAGAAAATAATACATATTTACCTATATCTTAAGCACACCAATTAAATATTTCAAATGTTCTGAATTATCCAAGTTAAACATCATTAAAAAAATGCACGTTTGGCGCTATGATAGTTAAAAATGCTAACGAACTTTGTTTATAAAAAACTAACACGATACAATAAAGTACAAACTTAAACCAAATAAAACTTAAGCCAAATTCTACAAAATTCTTTCGCAATAGCAATATAAAAATTTTGCGCAAACAATTTCTAGAAAAAGAGGGACTTAATTTTTAAAAACAAACTTTGGAAAAATGGCTTAAATGCTTACTCTTTTCAAATATGTATCTCCTTTTTACTTGGTATGGTCGCAAAGGTTAATATTGCATCAAATTTTCAAGTATAACGTTTTCGTGTTAATAATTTACAGTCGATCAGATTATCTATTATTTAGATAAGCTTAACGTAAGATAAGAAAATGAAATAAATAGGAAATAAACTTACTTCCAAAATAGTTATATAGCTATTGTAGCCATCAACATGTCTATATTAGCAGCAAGTTTTTTAATCTTTACAGCATTATTCAAGAATATCGATGGTCACGGCATGATGCTCGATCCTCCAAACAGAAGCTCTTTATGGAGATTTAACAACTCGTTTCCTATCAATTACAATGATAATGAACACTTCTGTGGGGGATTTGGAGTAAGTCAGAAATAATGTAATTATTAAATAATTAACTTTCAACAGGTACAATGGAATATTCACGGTGGAAAGTGTGGACCTTGTGGAGACGACTACGGAGACAGCGTTCCACGAAAAAATGAAAACACAGGTACTTACGGCTTAGGCTACATCACACGCCGTTACTCATCTGGTAGTGTCATCAACGTGTTTGTTAGATTGACCGCAAATCACAAAGGAAGTCTCAGTTACAGGTAGATAATCTTGGTGTTTTCTATTAAAAAAATTAGTCGACGTATTTTAGTTTGTGCAAACTGATTGATAAAACAAAACCGGAAGAAGAATCTTGTTTCACCAACCTATTGTTGGCTGATGGTACTACCGAGTATAAGGTTAATTCTCAGGATTATGACGTCTTCAACAGTGTAAAGTTACCGAGCGGCTTTACTTGCAACCGTTGCGTTTTGCGATGGAATTATAGAACAGGTAATACAGCACAATCACTTTTATAAATTTGAAATAATCATCATCGTTTTCAGGAAATTCGTGGGGTATCTGCGAAAATGGAGAAGGTAGTGTGGGATGTGGACCTCAAGAAACGTTTAGATCATGTTCTGATATCTCTATTTATTAAAACTACAATATCGAAATGCTAAATAAAAAACTATTTATTGAATATTTTAACGTGTTGTTATATCAACAGAAATAAAATCAAATCCTATAAATATCGAACCTATAACTAGTCCGAATAATTCCGAAATAAACCTGGTGTACAGTTACGCTACTGAGTTGCTTAACTCTTAAATACTGGGAGACTAGTTGATCAATCGGTTGTCCAAGTAGTTGCTCAACAAGTTGCCTACGGCTAATAGCGGCCTAAGAGTTTACCCCATACCCAAAATAAAAAGGAAATTTAAAAAGGACTAACAAATATAAGAACAGTTCCGTTTACAAGCAATTGAAAGGAAAATAAACAAATAATAAAAAACAGAAAATCGACCAAAAAATTCATTAGGTACAGTAAGAAAATTAAATTAAAAAACATAACCTTCAAACAAATTATATTAAAAAAATCTCATACATCAAGTTATAATAAAATCAATTCATGTGACCAACGAATTTGAAAGTCGATAATTGTTTAACTTAATAAGGTATTTCCAAGTGACGCCACAATCAGCTGATTGCGGACAACTTTTGTACCGTTTGAAATGGACGTTTAGCAAGTTTTGTGAAATAGGTGGCAAAAAATGTATTGAAGCGGAAGTAATGGTCCTACTCTTTATTAGAACAAATAAAAGTTAGCTGGATTATTACAATTTTTTAGTAAAATGTCAAATTAATAAATTTAGGTATATGCTCCCTTAACACAAGCAATAAATGTGCGCTTTGAATATTTAAAAACACTTTGGTCCAAAAATCTTCGTAAACCTCTAAAAACAGTAAAAACCACGAAGATGTCGTAAGTTCACACGTTTTAGTTGTCCGCAATCAGCTGTTCTGGTAACGTAGTCGTGACGTACTTGGAAACACCTAATACTGGGCGTTGATTAATAGTTGGGTTCACCAGGTCTGAGCGCTGCGGGCAGCTCTGTAGCTGCACCAAACGTCTCAACTGGACGTGGAATTAAATTGACAGTGTACCAGTAACGCGTGGTAGCGTTTACCTAAAAATCGACAGAAGTAAATGTTTTCTTAGATACCTTGAATTCTAACCTGAACTTTGTATCAGCTAAGTATGTTGTTAAAAAATTAACCAATGTGAACGAAAATTCCAAGACCTACCCAGCCCAGTTTTTTTTATTTGAACACCAGTTAGATGGAATTTGATAATTAAAACCCCGTAATCGTGTATGCTCGCTTTAAGTACTATACATATAATATAAAATTGCGCTTTAGTAAAATATCGTACTATGGAATAATGTATTTAAGTGTTATAGCAATAAAACCTTAAAGTTGACCTTTTTGGCGGTAGAACGACTGTTTGGAAGCAAAGATCTTCAAAAGGTCAACATTTCTTTAAACACTATGTTACGATTTTATTTTAGGACTATGGGACGTGTGTCGAGAGCAATACAAAACGTGTGTCGCGAGTAATATGTTACGACGAAAGTCGTATTTGGCTCGCATTTTGCTAATTTTCTATTGGTTGAAAATAAAATTCGGGTGGTTTTACCGTGCATCTTAAAATTGAAATTAACACAAATCATTAGGTATGTTACAAGATTTCCAATAAAAATTATTAGTTAAGTTTGAATCCGGTTAAAGTCACCGTAGAGTGCTAGAGTGGCTGATTAAGACCTTCCTTGTCATACCACGGTTTCGCATTAGATAAGCTGCAGGCAACCGGTGGATACCACGTCTAACAGGGGTTGGTTATGCTTCATAACTTCATCGAGGAAACCTATCGCCTTCCGTTTCTCTTCGCACACCTTCCCTAATAGGAATCCTGGGGTTACCTAACTTCCCATACTGTCGATATCGTCGCTAGCAGGAAACTCTTACTCTCGGATCTGCATCCATCAGATTATAGCTGAGTTTTATTATTTAAGTAACTTATTCATTGTTAATGCGTATGAATCTTATGTACATATGACATGAAACGGCTTGATTTATTCGGTGGTACTCTCCACAACCCAACGTTTTTTACCAGCTCAATACGGGCTCGGGCGCTTCACTTAGAGCGGTTGACGCGAAAGCAAAAGGCCTTTTAGGTTTGCGAGAGGTACTTACTCTTTGTAATCTTAGTTTAAGTCAGTATCGTTGCATGTTCGACCAGATAAATCGCGGTGTGTAAGTAATATGTGTACGCAGAGTCTTCATATTAGTCAATCCTCAATTAGAACGTTAACATTAATTTTGGTGTAACTAAAGCTTACCTGGGAATCCGGCACATTAATTGCAAACCTTACTTATTATTATGCGAGGCTACTGCTAACGTACGTGAATATATGCGACAGTCTCTCTATTTCTGTCACATCCACCTATTACTATAAGATTTGTTTGTTGTTTTATTGAATTGTCTGTCTTTCTCTTAGGACTAAATGTTGTGTTTGATCTAGCGTATTAGGCTTTAAGTAAAACCTGTTGATCTCCTGTTGATCCGTTTTATTTCTTTATTTTACCCAGCAGGTGGCGCCTTGTTAGACATTCTTGGAACTCTTTAAGGACCCCCACTCTACGACAAAGCCGGACGCTGCTGCTTTAACTATTATAAATACTTTATTTTCCACGAACCTAGTGCGCTACATTGATCCGTATTTTCTTTGGTTGTTTCTTTTTAAGTCGTTCCTCTAGAGCTGTCGTTAGTTGTAAACCTCAACCGTTACAACATAATATTATTTTTGTGTAGGTACACCAATTATGTATCTAAATGTACACAGTATTTTAGAATGGAGATGAAAATTTGGGCTAAGATTGTAACCCTAAGCGGTGTAGTACAAGGTGGCCAACTAAGAGAGGTAAACGACTGTACATCGGAAACCGCTTAATTTGCGACCTTGCGGTAAAAAATATTCTCATGGATGGGGCCAACAGAAATTACTGCAAATTATTTTCAAAGTTTGTAAAAAGTTCGCTAGGGAGCGTAACACTAGCTTGAATTACAAAAAATAAGTTTTTCCTAAAATTTGCTCGATTAAGTTATATTAAAAGTGCATGCAAATGAATCTTATGTCTATAAAGAACATCTTTAATTGCACACTTTTTCCTTCAACTCTTCAAATAAAGGGGTGGGGGTAAAGCAAACATTGATTTTGAAAATATCGGAACGCCTTATTGCAAAAACTCGAGTTATTAATATTATTAATTGAAAACTATCTATCAGATCGTATAATGTGGAATCACCCGTTGAAATATGTTTTCCGACACAACTTTTGACGTGAATTGACGTCATATAACTAGTTTTTTAACCCCCTTTTTTCGGTGGCAAAACTCCAAAAAGAAATTACTTTCTGTTTTACGATTCAGCCCGATTTCAATAGGGTTCTGAAGACCCTCGAGGACAATCTCAGAAAGTTTTATCCGAATTAATTACCTTCTTAGAAAGTATCGAGTATCAAAGAAATTTGATTGTATGGTTCAATTTTCCCTGATTATGGCATCGAAACGGTGCAACGCATCGTCACCAGTTCTTCGTCGTTAAAAGAAAGTCCCAAGTTTTTTCTCATACCCAAAAAAAATCAGCTTTAGCCATTTGTGTGCTTTTAACGTAGGTTACAAACGGAAAATACGTCAGACGTCGGAAGCGACTTGTAGTATTAAGAAGTAAAATATAATGAAGTTTTGGGAAAAAATGATATGCACATTATAACATGTTAAGAGTGTTATTTTTTTTTATTTATTTTTTGAATTCAAACTAGTGTTCAACACCCAGTCATATGTTTTACACTCTTATTTTCGGTGTCAAAAAGTAAAACAACGCTCCAAAGACGAATATGTAATTCAAAATCAAAATAATGCATTGTAAGTAGCCTAGCGGTAGGCGAACCAAACAATAGTATCATGCCAATTCTTACTTACCAAAATTCGATATTTGTGTACTTAATACATTAATTTAATTGTTCAAAATAATATCAATGATAATGTTTGAGAGTATCATTTAGATTGTTACCATACGAACAAATAAATAAATAAATTTAGATTGTAATTATTAAGTTTAACAGAATCGTAACATATCAAACAATTCGGTGAGTTTCTATTTATAGCATTGAGTTTCAATCATTTGAAAGTTAAACAAAAATTATTTGCTGTATAATTTTATGTTTTCAAAATTACCTAATTTTATTTCAAAAATAAAATCCGCATCAAAAGCATCCTTGAAAATCATCAGTACTATCATTATCAAAAATTACGAAAAATCATTAGTCATTTAGTAATTTATTTTTAAATAATTTTTTTAATTTACGCCATTTTGGATTTTACAATTAAAATCATTCAATTCTTTTCTTCTTTCAATGATGTGCAACAATCTAGGTTTCAGGTAATAAATTGCTGCGTATTTAAAATTATTCTATTACAGCAAATATTACTTAATGAAATTTTAAGCTATCATTTGATTTATTAATTATAAAAATGGCAAGTTTCTCACTAAAGGAGCAATTTGATATTGACAACTTAATCTTTTATTTAGTTTGAAGGCGTTTATTTTTATAGCCTACTTGTGTTATATAATAATTTTAAAATACGCAACAATTTATTACCTAAAACCTAGATTGTTACACATTATTGAAAATTGAAATTTTTTAACTATAAAATATTTTTAAAAAAATAAAGTTACTAGCACTATCTCGCAAAGCATAAAAGTAAATTGTTTTTTTGAAAATTATTATGACTTTACTTTAATGTATCAAGCAACTTTTGTTTCAAAAATTTTCTTCTAACATTCACAATTATAAAAATAATCTATTTTTTCCAAATCTGTTCGGAATTTTGGAGTTTTCTCAGCAGAATCTGAGGCGGCAAATAAACTGTATATGAATGCCAATTTAACCAAAATTGTATCTTTATTAATAACAAAGATAGTCGTATAAAATATTAAAAAATAAATTTTACTATTCTAAATTTGATTCTCAAATATTCAAAATGGTCGTTCTAAATCTCTACAAATTCAAATATTTTGAAGATTTAAAAAATTTTCTTTAAAAAATAATACCAAAAAAATCTTTACAAAAAATCCTTACATTTAAAATCCTTTTTTTAATTAGATAAAATTTTCCACATACAAAATTTAAACAATATCGGCATAAAATTCTTTCAGCATTAAGAAGTTAAAATAAAAAAGACATTGAGATTTTTTAGACATTTACATAACATTTCTTTTTTTACTCCACCTCTGATAATAATAATAATAATTCAGATTTATTGCACCAATAGAAAAATTTCATACATAAGGACAATTACAAGTTCATTAAAATTCATAGTCTAATCATAAAAAGAATTAAAAAATAAAATGTGCCACAAATATACGAGAGCGATACATAACCGTTTTGTCACAAAAATTGATATAAAAAAGTTTATGGCTACGACAATTTAGCCTTGGAACAAGAAAATGCAGCTGACATAAGAACTAGCAATCTATGTTAAAATATCTTTGGTTTTACCAGAGTTATTTAATTTTAAATATCCACAATACGAGACTTATCATCGGCATTTCGTTGTCTTTGTTGATTAATTAGAATTAAACTATTTGCTTGAAAATTCCTGTCTTCCATCTCTGCAATCATCTCCTCAAGTGGTAGTTGAGGTTCTGTATCATCTCTATGTTCTTGGACTTATTTTTGAAGTTAGATAAGCCAGCACATGCACTATGAAGAAATTTTCTACAATTATCACACGTAATAGAATCTTAAGAAAAAGATGGAGAGTTATCGACGGTTTCCAAACCAAAAATTTGAACACCTCTTTTTTCGACAAATTAGAGTTAGTACGTTATAATAAAACAAAAATAGAATTTGTCCAAAGAGCGGCCGGCTTACCGGCCGACGTCCTTATGTGAACAAGATATCAAAAAACCACCGGTCATATTTTTATAAAACTTTGCATACTGGTCTTATTTATAACAGGGTAGATTGGATTTGATTTTTGGCATAATATAACAAGGCAAATAAAAGTGAAGAAAAAAAGTTGTTTGAAATTTTATTGTCTATAACTTTGTTTGAACTATTTTTTTCCCAAAACGCAATTTTATTTTCTCATTGTCTAATACTCCAACAAAGCGTGTGCGCTTAAACACTCATTTGTGTCTCAACAACCCGATATTTTTTCAAGTTTGATTGATAATCAGTTAGTAAAACACGCTAACAATATAACTTATATATTTTTGCAATTTTGTCAAAAAAAGTGACTAACCACGTACTACAAAAAATTACTAATGAGCGGGACACAAAATGTTGCTTTGTGAAACGCAATTTCGCTTCGTTAAAATTAGAGTACCTATTGAAAGCCTTTTGAATTACCTTCACATACATGGTATTTGAAAAGTAATAGACAACAAAAAATGGTTTTGATCTAATGCAACTTAATTACCTAGTTATTAATTATTTAATAAAAGACACTTCAATCACTGCTCATTCTATCACAGTATGTCTCTGATTAGTTCTTTTATATAATTAATAACTAAATAAGAATGTGTCAAATCGAAAAATGCCAAACAACTTTTCGTCTCCTTTTCTGCTGCTAACTTCTTTTGAAACACACAGATTCATTATATCGATTTTACAATAAAAAAATTCTAAGATGCATTTTGATGGGAAGAAAAAACTTTTTAAAGAAGATACAATTCCATCTTCTAACTCTTTTCTTTATTAGGCTATTAGCCAGTTTTCTCCAGATTATCTTTCCACCTTTTTCGAAGTCAGAACTCTTTCCTCTTGGTTTATATTTCTTTGCTTGCTTCACTTGGTCTCTTCCGTTTATCCTTGTTACGTGATTGTCCATTCTTGTTTTCTGCTCTTAGTCCATCTTTTAATCTCTTTTATATCGCATTGTTCTCTTATCTCCTCGTTTCTAACATAATCTAATCTCGTTTTTCATACAATTACTCTTAATGTTGCCATTTCCGTAGTTTCCATTCTCTGCAACGTTTTAGTTGTATCCGATCAGATTTCACTACACTTTTATAAATCTTAACTTTTGGTTATTTATGGAAAATATTTTTCCAGTGAGTACTCTACGTTCAACACATGAGTACCTACTTTTAAAATTAATCTTTTCATTGGTATGCCAAAATTGGAATGAAAAGTGGCATGTCTGTTTTAAAAACTAACATATGTGTGTGAAAAGAAGATACTAGTTGAGTTATTTACTTTTGACAATTGGCATTCCTGCAATTTCTCGTAGGTGATTTTATACAAAATCTGTTGTAACTTAGTGAGGTTATAGAAAGAAACACTGTGTGAACTCGCGAGAAAAAGGCTTTATTCATGCACATTCATAATAATAAAAGTAAAACCGCATGCGTTTCTCTGTTGTAGTAAATGTTTCTATTTGCAAAAATTAGTTTGAAACAATTGTTTAAAACACGTGTGTGAAGAGCTTTTATAAGGCTTACTTCACACACTTGTATCATAAATAATTATTTTATTCTTAACTAATCTGAAATTGGATATTTGATCATGATCTTGACGCCATTTTCCACCATGGTGAAACTATAAAATTAGAGAACAATAGTAATTTGCGTTTTTGGGTAAACAAAAAACAAAAAGATTTAAATTAAATCCTCTGTGTTTTGAAAATAAAACATTTTTAGGCATACGTTAATATGACCTCACCAACAACACCCTAAAATATTTTATCACACTTAGGAAACACGTGTATGATTTTTGCTTTAACCTTTGCTCTCATTTTGACTTTGATCTTATGGCATTTTGATTTGGGCGTAAGGTGGAAAGACACAATGAACAAAATTTTTACAATCAAATTATCAATGTGAGCTTCGTTATGTGGCACACCTTGTATAGAAAAAACCGTCAATTCGTATGTACACTCGTGTTCATTCAAATCGGGACATGAAAATTGCTTTTGGAGTAATCCAAGAACCACACTGGTTTTGATGTAAAATGGCCCGGATTCATATAATTTCAAATTTCGAGTGTACCAATAAATTCATTAAAATTGATCGAGTTTAATGTAACCAATTACAACATTGGATTTTCTGTGCTTAACATATGGATATTTATATACAGTGCGTTTTACTTAACTGACATTGATTGATTTATTTTGATTGCCATGAGAACATAGAAAATGTAGAAAGCCTTGTAAAATTCCGGAAATATTCTTCTCACCTGATAGTATCAATGCTATTAGAAGGTATGTCTAAAAAATTGGATATAAACTTCAATTAGCAGGAAGAATATTAGAAAGTGTTGAATAGTAGATTTTATAGCAAGGTTATAGATTAAAAATTTGATTCGAGTGGAAGATTTTCACTCTAATCAAGTAACAGACTAATTTTCTCTACGACCATATCTCTTTCCATAGATTTTTAATTATTTTTAAAATTTAAATTAATACTCTTCTCAAAACATCTAAGACGCTGCATTCAATTGCATTTACATCTGACACTGATAATTTTAAAAATCATGGCAGTCTAATGATTCCGTTGAGCATAATTATAGAATCTTCATTCTGTTACTTGTTATAGAATGAAAATACATGCCAAACCTATAAAAAGTAAATATTCTAACTCTAAAGCGAGAATTTTACTTTCTATTATTAAAAACAACTTCAGAAATATTAACGTCGTGGAGAAATATTATTTCCGTACTAAAATCTAGTCAAAAAATTCATTTTAGGCCATTATTGATTATGCTTACATTATTCATAATTATTCAGAAATGTTCCAAGAAATACTTTTATCAATAAAAACGTTTCTTGTAATCAATATTCTCGTTTTTATATTTTAAAGGGTTACGTAGATTTTGCTAAAAATATTAATTTTTTTTAAGAATAATTAACGATCTAATAACTCAAATTATTCGATAAAAAAAACTGTTAAAATTTTCGAATTAGAAACCGACACACAACCCCCCATTCTTAAAATGATGATTCACAAATACTATTTGAAAAAAAATTTCATTTTTTACACTCGTTTCTTCAATGAATGAACTACTACATACAACTATTCGCATGCCAAAGGTTAATGTCAATTGAAAGGAAAGGATTGCGACCGCACCATGTGCTAGAAAAAGTGTAGAGAAAATTACTCACGCAAAGGGCATATTTTTTGGAATTTGCGTAAAAATAAATCTTGACAGTATGAAATGACGCACTGAGATAAGACAGTAAAACATCACAGGTAAAGGAATACCTTATCTCGTAGCGATAGTGAATCATTTGTAAATGGATTAAGTGTTAATGATACTTAATACTAAACGAAGACCCTCCTCTTCTTAAATTCAATTAAAGATAGTCGTCGAGTTCATACGAGGTCTCGAGGTACAGTTGCAGCAGCTCCAGCAAGCGTTTCTTGTCGATGCAACATTCCAAAACGGTTTAAATTAAAGGACTTTCATTTTCAAGGAAATTCTCAAACGAATTCCGAAGAACCACCTTCCATGAAAGTATGAGTCAGTTAACGATCACCGTCAATGAGTATACCTGCTTTACCTGTGAATTCGTAGCGCAGAACTTAAATGTTAGTTGTTAGTAATACAACGTACTGGTGCTACTAACATTGACTTTTCGAGATATGGTTTATTTGCAGTTGTGATTTGAAAGTGGACTTTTGTTATCAAAAATATGTACAACAATCATCAAGGCATTTATACTATCCGTGGCGACATGTGCTATGTAAGTACTTTATTTGTTTATTATTTCATGTTGTCCAACAGGAAATTTAATTAATAACTTGACTTCATTTTTTTTTAATTTTACAGTCACTTTTGGTTATATCACTCTAATGCTTGGTAACTCTACTTATGTCGAATTATCACCGTATAAAATGGCAATTATTATGTCACCGCATTACTCACATGTGTTCATTAGAATTTTAATTACACGAAGAAAAGCGTTTAAAATACGTTAAGTGCGCTATAAAGCACCTGTCAAGCGGGAGGTCATTAGTCGTTCGGTTTCCGGCAGATTAGCCAAATATTTTAAAGACTTGAAAAATGCATTAACTACAATGGGTCAGGTACCTCGAGAATTAGTTTTAAACTGTTAATCTGCTAAGAAATACAAAACGCTTACAAACCCGTCAATACTTCAATCAATCACCTTTAAAATATTGTTTTATGTTTGCTGAATCCTGTTGATTTTAGAATCTGCTAAAAAAATTTTATACATATTCATATTTTTAACATATTTTCTTATATTATACACCCTGTATGTTGTTACTTCATGTTTACTTAAAAAATGAATACTTTTTGAAATACCTGATGTTTTCATCAAATTTTGGTTTCCACACATCTGACTATAACACTATGTGATTATTAATAATCCTCGTGAGGTAGAGTGACACATATATATTTGTTCAAAAAAATTCAATAATGAAAAACTGAATACGCAAAATTAGCTTATCTTATGGGCTCCCGTTAATTAACGCCATCTTTCCTAATTATACCTACAGTGATCATTAAATGTTTTGAATTGTACAACCAATTTAATTGACTGTAAATACAATGACATGTTATTTTACATGAAATTTAACTCAAAAATAATTAGTTTTTAATTTTTAGAAAAATATGGCGCTGTTTTACTTATTGCTTATTAAAATCCCCAAATTACTTACTTCTATTACAAAAAAATAAGCTCATCTTGCACAATGATAGTGACAAATAGATACAGTTCATGTAGGTGCACCGCGACGCTCTGCGTCCTTTCGACCTTGCGCCTGCATGAGTCGCGCACAGGTTGAAGGCGTAACCATGATAACAAAATATTAAAATATGCACAATATAATTAAATAAACGATCGTCGCTACATTATCAACAATTAAGTTGAAGGAAGCAAAATTTGAAAATAAGATTTGTCACAATCACATAATTTAACAAAAAAAATTAATAACTTTTCTCATTAGCTTTAATTAACTAAGATTCGTAACTTTTCACAACATGCATTATTAACGATTTTATTTCAAAGAATATTTCACGTGAGTGACGAAACGTGCAAACATTCCTTTGTTCGCGTGTGAATTGAATACTAATTACAATGGTTACAATTGCTTTGATACAAGAATAATAATTAGCGAGAAAGGAGTTGGATTTTGAATTTAAACGAACTTTAGGTTGATGTAATGCTAATTAATCCTAACCGTCAGGTTAACTTGTTATAAATTTTTTAAATTTAAAAATTTTGTTTTTGTTAAATTTCATAATTTTAAATCTGAAAATAAAAATAAATTGAATTTCTGTAACGATTTCACAACATTATTTTACTAAGAATCTGGGGAGTTTTGGTTTTGTTTGCACAAAACGGTGAATTATAGGAATTATAGAAAAGTAAACTCCCTACAATCTAGCGATAAATTTAAGTTGAAATTATTAACTAATTTATAACAATAAAAAGGCATGCCATAAACTAGAATTTGCATTCAAATAAAATATTATCCAGAAGTTTTGCTACTATAATCAGTAACATCACCATGTACTTTGATTAACTTCGTTCCTCCAGTAAATTTTGTTTGTATTTGTATTAAATTTGAATGTAGCGCTATTATTGTAGGAAAGAAGATTCTTCTGATCGTATCCAAACTTCAATAAGTCACTTACGGAACTGCAGCTGCATCATTCTAGGCTATACACAATGCTTTAGCGTTTGGTGAGTGCTCAAAAACTATTGGTTTGTTGTGGTCTTGTTCATTAGACGAATTTAATTTTTCTATCTCTGTATCGAAACGTGTGGTCTCTCAGATCTTTGACTCTCTTCGGATTTTTAAGCCCGTATACTATTATAAGAAAAATAATTTTACAACAATTATGATTGGAAAAACTTTCGTGGAACAATCTAATTCCAAGTGAGTTAAGGGACAAATAAGGTTGTCCATTCGTACCCTTTTCTAAATTCGTTAAAGGTCCCGATATATGTAGACCTATACAACCACACTGATATACAATTACATGGATTTTCTTAGGCTAACGTAAATCAATTCAATTCCTCCAGTGGAACTCTGTGGTCATCTATCGTTCTAGGATGGCTAAATACAAATCCATCCATGTTAAAAACTTTGGCTGTAGAAATGCAAGAAATTACACAAAAAAATATTTGGGGTTTTGGCGTTTCAACTTCATCAAATCTTCCACCAACTTAAGTTCTTCGATCTTTGGTGGTATGAGCCTTTCTGGTTAGAGGCGTAAGAGTGGTATTATTCTGCAAGGGAAGTTCATTTCGCATCAGCTTTGATTGCTAGACAAGCTCAACATGATTCGTTTAGTGATGAACTAAATTCACCTTTTCAAAATGAGCCTCTAGAGGTCTTAAGTCGAGTCCTTTAAATCCATTTTTGGATGACGAAGGAACAATAGAAAAACACCATGTGAGTGAAATAGTAAAATTTAAAGAAATATTTTTCAACAATATTCAAAGCAGAATTCCACTCTGTATATATCAATAACGCCCCACCAATTATGTATTTCCCAGATGTTTTGAAAATGCTCTTGTTTCATCTAGTGTGGATTTTCAGCAGTAAAATAGTGACAATTAACGCGATCTATGCCACTATTGGGAAAACAACTGTCATCTGACCATAAGATGTGGATCAAAATTCCTTCCTGTTATGCAATAGTTGACTATCCTTGATGAAGATCGGGTTATGCTTGAGTTCCGTGAATAGAAGACCGTGACGTGTTGGTCTATTGTTCAACTTTTCTAAAATTTATGCGAGGAGGTACTTTTTGAGCAATTATACGATATAAACATGACTTGTGGCATATCATTGTAAAGTAATTTACAGAAATAATATACCGGGTGTTATTAAAAAATCAAAATAATTTTCTTTCCCATTTGTTTTTACTATGATTTTTTAACGAAAAATTTTAACATCCCTTTTTACACTTTTTTCAACTAAAAAATCCACTATATGAGATCAAGCCCCTGGTAGACCCCTTCTCCAAAACTCCCCGTTCGCCCCAGCAATTCTAAGTACTAAGTTTTGACCTAAGACCTACAGGGGCCGAGTCTATAAAAGAGCTAACAAACAAATAAACACACACACTTTGAATTTTAGTATATAGACTAATTGAAAGCCCGTAAAAAATCCACTGCATGAGCCCAAGACCCCCTAGTAGACGCCACTCGTTTTGATTGAAACTTTGTCTTAAAATACAGATTAATTTTGAAATTCATATGTATTTACTTCTGTGAAAAAATGACACCTTGCTTTTTTGCCCGTAGTGTAGATATAGATACAGTCTGGGATGTGTAGCACGGAATCAGTACTGACTATAATTGTGCTCCCCCTTTCTGAACTTACAGCACCTCCAGTATGTGTGGCGTGGCTAGAATCCCATAATGTCTCGAGACCTAACGCACTGTGATCTTATTGCATACCCCACGTTTATTCAGCTTTTTTTGCAAGTTCTCATCATCCTTGAGCTGATGACACAACTGCTCAGGGCTGAGATGACCGCCTGGCTATCGGACATATTCCCGATTTAGGTTTACTGCACGCAGCGTTCTATTACGTGTACTTCCACCTGAAAGATAGTAGTGTGTCCTCAGCCGTTTTTCATCCGTCTATAAACCAGCAGAGTTGGCTGTCTAACACTGAGAAGAAAGTTTCCCCGGCCGCCCAGTCTTCCTGATTGCCTAGTACCGTCCGGAAGTGAGCTTCAAATAAAAAGTCCCTGATCATATTATCTCTTTGAAAGAAAAGCAGAGGATATCTCTTATAGAGTAAAGTCCTGCCCAAGTGATTGAGCCTCAGACGACCATCCTGCCTGCTGTGGAGCAGTATACATAGTCCTGAGTCTCTGCATTCTGTCGATAGTTCCTGAGTATCTTCCTGATGGGGCAAACCATCATGTAATACATTCATCGCAGTATTTCAGGCATGCAACCCCATTTTATGCCTGCGATCTGCTGCAAAATTAACTATGCCCTGGTGGCTTTGTTGGATAACATTCAGCAGGTGTACCTTCCAGTTTAGTCTCTTACCTAGTGCTATATCTAGGTATTTGACCAAGTTACTGAGGTCGACGAACGTCCCACCAACCTGGATTGGCTTAAGTCCGTCGACTTTCATTCTGCGGGTGGAAGTCACCAGCTTTTTACTAGGGTTAATTTCCAGGCCAGCGGACCTGCACCATCTCTCTGTCAATTCCAGCCCTTCCTGTAATATGTCACAAAGAATATTCTCATACTTGCCCTGTGCAAATATAACAATGTCATCATCATACTCCTGACAGGGAATACCTTTGCTAGACAAAACACAAATAGATTTTCCACAAGTAGACTCCACATCATGGACGACAGTACTCCGCCTTGGGAACATCCTCTGATGGTATTAACCACAACGGTGTAGTTACTCAGCCTTGCTTCAGCTCTTCTGGTTCTCAAAAGTTCTGTCATGCGCGAAGTGTAACTTAGGAGTGAGTGAATTTAAGAAAAAATATTATAGGAAAGATTCCTCTCAATTTTCAATAACCTCCTACATTTTTTCGCGTAAATTTGGAAACATTCTGTATAGTAATAATAGCTACAGTACAACGTCGCACTATTCGGCAAACTCGCATTTAATTATTGTTATTTAACCTCAAAAATTCTTAATCTGATTATATATTCAATGATCAACTATTCTTTTGATGCGTATTTTTTCAGTTAAAAACATCACAATCTAATCCCAAATAATTTTCTGTTATATTTTGCAATATAAAGCGCTGATTATAGGCGGGGTTATTACGGAGGATCTAGCTGGTCATTCAATAGTTTCCATTTGCCATATCCACCTGTCAGACAAAGTTTGATTCAGATATTCTCGTACCCAATTTTAAAATGAGGGAGTACCCCATCCTGTTGAAACCACATTTGTTGTGCTTATAGATTTGGATTGTATTTTAGAAAATAATTGAATAACGTGTTTGGTACAAAATTTTTGTTCGTTTAAGTACGATTTAATAAGATTATAATATGAATAGGGGAGAGTTGATTTTAGTTTATGTAGCAGGCCGGTATGGCATACCCGATCGAAGACTTGTGCAATGTCTATAAATATTGCGGGGCATACTTTTTTATCTTCTAGTGATTTTTCTATGACATCAGTTATTTTGTGAACCTGATCAATGGTTGAATGTTTACTACGAAAGCCAAACTGATGTGTTGGGATAAGTTAATATTTTTCGATAATGGGTTGGAGACTTTTCAAAAATAGCAATTGGCCGATACGATTCTACTTTGTTATGGTTTCTGTCAGATTTTGGTAGCATAATTACATCAGAGACTTTTCATTATGCTGGAACATGTTTTAGATTAATTGAATGAAGCATTAATTAATATAGTTAACTTTACCAAAGCCTTTCTTTCAAATTTATTAAGTAGGGTTCCAGTTATCCGGTCGAAGCCAGGTGCTTTTTTCGGATTAAGGTTTGTTCGAATTTCTTCAGCAACTTCTTTCGGTGTGTTTTCGTACTCATTTGAGGTTAGTGCTGGTAAGTTGTCTGTTCCCGTGTTTAGACGAAACATTCTTTCAAGGTGGTCCGCAAACGTATTGGCTTTATCATTATCATTACGAGCCTATTATTGTCCATTGGTTTTTCTAATATGAAGTATCTGTAAAATGGGACGCTTAAAGTGCTGTACTGTACTGTGATCTGCTTTCAGGCCTGTTAATTTGTTAGTTGTGAATTTTTAACAATCTTGTTTATTGGGTTAATTAGCGTGTAAATCTGTTCAAATTTGTTTTATCTTGCGGTGCACGGGTTAGTCTACGTTTTTCGGCAATCATATCTTTGATCTTTTTCGGAGAGTTCAATCACTTGAGCTTTCTTTTAATGACAAGTTTACTTTTCCATGCTGCTTGCTGAATGGCTGAAGTAAAGTTGTACGACTCATTTTAAAATTGGTCAATTGTTTTAAGGGGGACACTAGTGTTCTCTAGTATAAAATTAAAATAGTTCCAGTCCGTGTGTTTGTTTATTAGGACAGGGTTTTGATATTTTGTTCACTGATTGTTAATAAAATAGGTGAATGGTCGGAGTTCAAATCATGGCCTTTTTCACCTTTTTGGTGACAAAAAAGTGTATCTTATTGTAAATTCACATCCTTATACTGCAGCAACTTGATATAGTTCTCGCCCTTTTGACGTAATTAGCCTAGATCCCCAGTGGGTGTGCTTCGCATTGAAGTCACCTCCAATTATGAAGCGACCATTTAATTTTTGGAAGAGTTCTAAGTATTGATCTGCGTAAATAGTGTACCGTGGTGGACAGTATATTGCACTTACCGTTAGTGTTTGTTTAGTTGTCACTATTGACACAGTTGTAGCTTGAATATCGTGAGTAGCTCACTTTTCTTCTTCGTAGTGATTTATGTTTTCTGTAATTATAATAGCACTTCCGCTACGAACTGTATTAGCCAGATGAACAGTGTGGTGTGTTACATAGTTTTTAAAGTAAAATGTGTCTAACGACATCTCGTGTAATATGGACACATATAAATAGTATAAACTAAGAAATGCTAACAGCATTATCGTTATCAGGAGCGATAACTTTAAATGCCGAAACATGCGTGTCGATAGCAAGCCAGTATTTCTTGTACAGTAGCACACACGCAACGAAAGAACACCTGATGCGCATTTTGCCCTTATTATGAGCTCATCAGAGGTGTATACTTAAGTGCGGTATACAACTGTACAAGAAGGCGGTTGGTCTTTAAACTCTCGTGGAGCAATGAACATAAGTAAAATGTGTATCTAACGACATCTCGTATAATATGGACACGTATAAATAGTATAAACTGAGAAATGCCAACAGTTAACTGTAACGACTGTGAACATTTAAAGTGCATTATCGTTATCAGAAGCGATAACTTTAAATGCCTAAACATGCGTGTCGATAGCAAGCCAAGTATTTCTTGTACAGTAGTACACAAGCAACGAAAGAACACCAGATGCGCATTTCACTGTTATTATAAGCTCATCAGAGGTGTATACTTAAGTGCGGTATACAACTGTACAAGAAGGCGGTTGGTCTTTTAAACTCTCGTTGAGTAATGAACATAAGTAAAATGTGTGTCTAACGACATCTCGTGTAATATGGACACGTATCAATAGTATAAACTAGTAAGTCAATAGTTAACTGTAACGACTATGAACGTTTAAAGTGCATTATCGTTATCGCATTTAAAGTTATCGCTCCTGATAACGATAATGCACTTTAAACGTTTACAGTCGTTACAGTTAACTGTTGGCATATCTTAGTTTATAGTTTCTAAACTTAATATGGGATTCATTTGTAAAGTGGGTTTCCGATATCAGGCAAATGTCTATGTTTTCTATACTTGGGATTGCTTGCAGTTCATCTTTGTGGTGCAGCAGTCCATTTGCATTCCATTTCATGATGTGCCATTAACAATATTAGCTTGGAGTTTATCGAGTCGCTCTAGTATTTGCTGCAACATCGTTTTGATTGGGTTTTGTGGTTTTCCTTTGACTACCAGACTATATGTCGGTTTGGTTGGTTTCCAGGTTGCTGATTTAGGCTGTCAGACCTCGCAGCCGCGATAGTTTGCGGGATGGTTTTTTCTGCAGTACGCGCATTTTGGTTCTTCTTGATGGGATTTGCTACATTTTTTTGTAGAATGTTGTTTGCTGCATTTTACGCACCTTAGCGTTTTGTGACAGAAGTTGTAGGTGTGGCCATCCTCTTGTCAGCGTTTACACTGTGGTATCATTTTATTTTTTGTAGTGGTTCTATTTTTACTTTATAGTTGATCACCGTTTCGATGCTTTATATTTTGTTAATATATGTTGCTCTGTCAAATGACACAATGAACATATCTAGTGGAACCACTTCATGTAGTCCTTCTTTTCGACGTACTTGTTTTTGTTTTGCACTAAACCATTTTTGTTTGTTTGTTGCATTTTTTGCTTTTAATCCCCTTTGATTTAGATGAGCAATAATGTTAATCGGACCAATAGTGTGATGCAAGTCCTTGATCATAACTTTGAAATCTCGTGTTTATTTGTCTTCGAATGAAATGAGTGCCACTGGACTTCTGTATTATTTAAGAGTGCAGTGATTGCACGATATATTTCTGGTTTGGTTGCGTTAATTTTGATTTTATTGTTATTGCGTAGCTTACTTTGGTAGCAGTCTGCTGAGATTTTTGCTCTTACAAATGCATTAAGCATATTCGGAAAATTTGTCACTATAATGATTGCTCGTGTTTTCATGTTGTATTTGTTCTTTATCAGCCACTTGGCTTGTAGAGACCGGTTGGTTTTGTGCCAGATACGTAAGTTTTGAAGAGCTTAAGCACTTTTTTCCTTTCCTGCTTTGTATTGCTCGTGTCCATTCGGTTTCACGGGCAAGCTCTTCTTCTTCATCTGTTTCATATGTAATAGCATTACCATTGTCTTATCGTTTTCATCTTTTGAAGTGATTTTATTTACTGGTGTTTTAAGACTAAGTATTTCGCTTTGTAATGATTTTTTTGATATTTCAAGATTTTCCTTGCATTTTCTGACTGATACCACGCATTATATAGGGTGTCCCAGAGATCACTCCCCAGGTTTGTATTTCCGTTATTTTTACGTTTTATTTTTTTTTAATTTTCGTAAATGAGACTAAATTCTCTATAAGATAAGTAAATACAATTTTCAAATTGCACTTGTATAATGGTAGCGATATTCAACTTTTTTTTTCAAATAGCATAATATATTTTTTTTTAATATTTCGGATAGTACCTTTTATTCTCTTTACAAACAATCATATAAAAAAAATATGGGTCTTACATAAGAATTTTTGTTTAGAAAAATACGATTAATAGTTGTCGCTAAGTTTATAAAGGAGCCTATGAAAACAATACGTAAAGTTAGTTGTCAAATTGATTTCCTAATTTTTAGTGTTCCGTTTTATCATAATAAATATTAATTATACCAATTCAAAATGTGCAACATGATGTTAATGTGATTATTATTATTTTGTGATTATGTTATAATAGAAAATTGTATTTACTTATCTTATAGGGAATTTAATTTATTTACGAAAATTAAAAAAAATAATAAAAATAAAAATAACGAAAATGCAAGCCTGGGGAATGATCTGTAGGACACCCTGTATGTTATGATAAACGGAACACTCATCATAAGTTAGGAAAATTTTACGCATTGTTTTTATATGCTCCTAGATAAAAATGACAAAAATCAGTTATTTCCATGGCAAACCTACCTTCAACTATTAATGGTATTTTTCTATCAAAATTTCTTATGTAGGACCCATATTTCTTTATATGGTTGTAAAGAGAATGAAAGGTACTATCCAAAATATTAAAAAAAGTATATTATGCTATTTGAAAAAAGTTGAATATCGCTACAATTATACAAGTGCAGAATTTGAAAATTGTATTTACTTATCTTATAGAGAATTTAATCTCATTTACAAAAATTTTTTAAAAATAATAAAAAACAAAAATTAAGGAAATACAAGCCCGGGGAGTGATATCTGGGACACCCTGTATAATACTTGTTCATTCTGAGATCTCTGTGCATTTTCAGCAAAGACATTTTGATTTTGTTGCATTAGTTGTTGCTCAACTGGTTTGTTGGTGTTAAATTCTGCGTCATTTGTTGCTGTTTACCTTGCACTGTCCGCGGTTGCACGTTAACACGCGCGGTGAAAGTACGAGATATCGTTTCTGTTTTTGAAATTTTATTATTTGTGGATTATCAACTATCGCGGTTGTTGGCCTAGCGGCCGATGAACATTTATTATCACTTCGCACACACAATCTCGGTTCAGAGCATGTCCGTATTCCTCGAAAGTAAAGCGAGAACTGTTCACCAGTTCTAATTTTTTTTTTTAAATGATATTGTACTTTTTAAAAAGTGTATTTAATTCAAATTGTTGCCGAAACAAGTCGTCTATATCGTGACGTCAATTCTCGTATAAATAACATAATATAGATTGTTTGATTTGAATGCGATTGTTTTTTTTCAAGTAATAAATTAGTCGTGCTTTACATAAACAAACCAATTACTTTATATTTGATATATACGAGTATCGACGTCACGACCATTGACAGTTATTTTAAAATATAGTGTTTTGGATATTTTATAATGAAAATTTTAATACCGAGCAAATCATATATTTTTTTGTGATACTGTGGTTTCCTTTATGTTTATGACTTAACCATAAACTACAATTTTCTTAAATATAAATTTTATGAAAACACACATTTGTTGTGCCGAATTTTTCGGATTCTCCACCATATCCAAAGAATGTTCTTTATTTGTAACGGTTCAAAGTCTATTCTTAACACTACAAATTTCGTGAAAACGAAACTGTGGATTTGGAAATCGTACCACTTGCGAAAAGATATCATGATTAAAATTTCGATACGTTCGATTTCATTTAAATTTGTCACAAAACTGTTGATGAAGTATTTTCATTAATTCACTGATGACATAAAAACTTAATGGAGATAATGCTATAATTTTAGAGCTAGGATCATAAATGATAGTTAAATAACATTTTCGTCGACCGTGCATTTATGACTTACTTTAACCTAAATAAAATCGTTTATTAATGACCCCTATTAACGAATGATTTTCTATTAATGAACGATTTGAGTATCGGCAACTAAGCATACATGTGTATACCTAAAGTATATAAATTACCTGCAATATGAAAATGCAAATAAAAAGTCTGTCATAATTTGTAGCAAAGCAAATTTTAATAATAACGAATCAACATTAATTTACAGTTGTAATAAATATTCAATTTGTTCACACAAACTTTGAGACATTTTTGTACTGTATACAACATTCCGATGATAACACTTAATAACATTTAACAATGTTTAGCTCATCTATTTTACAAACTATTGTCTCACACAGTTCTTCAATATAGTTTACTCATTGTTCAAAAGTTAAATTCTTCAAGCAGGGTTGTAAGAGAAAAAACTATAAAAAGGAATGGCCCGATAAACATTTCCGACCCTAAAAATATCTTTTGGAGGTGTAGTGAAACCACTTTAAGAAAAATGTTTTTTTATAAACTCTACATGAGCATGTTGTGTGAAATAACATTAAGGTGAAATCAAACTTCATCGTTAAAGAATCTTAAGCTGAAATACACAATAGCGATATGAATGACTATCTTTGTTTGGTATGATGTGACAAGTCATTATCAACAGCTCAACTTGTTTACAGGCAACGTCGAGATGTACTTGGGCTTCTTGTATCATTTATCAAACATTGTCAACCATTTCTGGTTCGGTCTTTGTAGGTGCGTCACTATTTTGAATAAGCACCAATCCATTCTCACAAAAAAGATTTATACACTTTTTTCGCTGTGATGAAAACTATTGTATTTTAACGCAACAATTGGAATTTAGTACCTCAATTCTCCATCAACTTAGTGACCTTAATTAAAATACTGTTGTCAAATAGCCATACAAAAGACGAAAAGGCAAAGAATAATCAAATACAAAGCTCACAAAAAGTAGAAACAATGAAGTTAGGTTATGTTATACAATTAAAAATTGTGGTGAGTTCACAAAACGGTACTTTCTAAAGGTGCGTTCACAATAGCATATCTTTTCTAAAATTATTAAATTATAATTTTATTTAAATTACAAAGTATGGTCGACGGAAAAGTTGTGTAACTAACTCTTGAATTAAACGGCGATTAAGAATCTCAATTTCTCGATTATTAATCGCCCTTATTAATACACTCGTTTGTTAAATAACTATTTCAAAACTCGATAATTTAGAAACGACTAATTTGAGGTGCATTATTATTTTTACAAAATTTGCTTAAAATTGAAAGAATTAGGATGATCGACCAATGTTTAATTAACATTAAATAGCGAATTTCTATTATAATGGACACTCAAGTGTCAATACGTACAATAATCAATTCTAAACTATACAACAAAAGATTTTTTTAATTAACTTTATTAATAAGCTCTACCTCATTATCGCATTGAATCAAGCACTTTTTCAATCTCGATTTTCACAAAATTCGTGTGAAAAATTCGTTTATAATTGGAATAAACAAAAAGTTATTAATTTATCAACCAAGCTCTAGGTCTCCACAACCTCAATTTTTGGTGACGTATCTAAATTCAATGTAGATTACGGAATTCGATATTTAGCATTAAAAAAATTGCCGTTTTTTAAAAAGAAGTTATGAATTTATTAACGAAGCTCACGTCACCGTTGCATACAATGCAATCAAGCTCAGTTTTGACAAAGTTTGCGTGAAAGGAACCTTTATGAAATTGAACCGAGAATAAAACAATTCGAATAAAAAGTTACACTTTGTTTAGAGAAAAGGTATTAATTAAACTCGACGTCATCATCGTATTGAATCAAGTATTTTTCACAATCGTTATGATAAATGTGTTCATCATGTCCGAGTGTATTTTGTAACGTGTTTTACTAAACTGTTAATATTATCTATTTATAGTTTATAACAAAAAAGGAAATTCCGCACGTAATTTTGCACCTTCATTTTATATTATTTATTGATGTGATTAAAATACAGTTAGTTCTTAGCATCTTATTCATACAAATACCTGCATGCAAGGTGACATGAGTCACTAAATAAATAGACAACCTGAACACGCTTGAGTTTCCACAGACAATACAACAAATAATAACTTTTCTTAGAAATACTATTGTTTACTATAATTTAATCGTCGGATACTATTTACAGCGCTTGACATTTTTTAATAACTTAATTGGAGTAAAAATGTTTAATTGCAATTTAATATCTATACTATAACTTAGTTGAAATTTTGAACAGGTCCAGCGATAAATCAATCCTCTAGAAGTTTACACGATCAATTTGCCTGGTCTCGCGCAGGAATTTCACCCTTATCATTGAATGTTCCACCGAAGAGACATTTATTTTGCATATCGTTCTCCAAATAAATTAGGTCACTTTTCTACGGCCGCTCGAAATTTCAATTATTTTGTTTTCTTGCCCAGATTAACTATGAGGAACTTTGCGGTTAAAAACGAAAGGATTTATGTAATTTCAGATGGTGTTGAAGATTAGAATCGAGGAAGTGAGCAGGTATTACTTTGAACCAAGTTATATAATTAATGCATCAACAAAAACTAACCCTAAAGGTATTACAAGTTTAATCCCTTGTCGTTCTAGTTACATCAATCTTTCAGACGATTATTCGCGGTTTAATTGATAAAACTGAAAGCTTATATAGATTTTCAGGAAAATGAACTTCATTTTATTTACGACGCAGTTATAAAAAACATGTTTCGGACTCATTTAATAATAATTGCGTTTTGTTGTATTGATGCATAAAACAGAATGTTGTATTTTCCCTAAAATATTAAAAATTTCCCATTTAATTTAATCAGATTTCTTGGCACCTTTAAATTTTTCCTTTTGTTAAGTTGACGATGAAACAAAAACCCATTAACATTTTTCCACAAAACTGTGTACGATAACGTTTTACATCCGTTATTAAATTTTGTTTTAATTACTTTTATCGTAAAGCTTTGGTGATAAATTATATATTTGTAAGTAATCGATAGATATCATTAAATTGTCATACAAAAATTTTAAGTACTCACTACTTCCGATTAGTTTTGATAAATAGAACGTCTGTGATAAAATTATTCTAGTTAGTCATTGTTACATCCTTTATTTGTAACTATGATTAATTTCAACATTATTTTGCACTATTTTCAGAGATTTCTTTGTTATTGTATATGTGGTTTTTTTGCTTTTAAAATTCCTGATATGCAATACATATAGGATATGCCTTGATATATTACAGGGTGTGCCACCACGAGCGTAAATTAACCGCGTTAAAATTAAAATGTATGTTAGTTTATACAATTGACATTATGCCTAAAATTAACCGTTTTGAAGATACGTATTTTATTTTTATAAAACTTTATTGAATCTAAACAAAGGGGGGGTTCGGTACCTTTCCTTCTTATATGAATCTTGAAATTTGTTTTAATCAATTTTATGTTGTTTTCATGTGATCGGAGGTAAAAGGCCTTGTAGTTGGTAGGTTACAGTTATTATCATTATTTCTTTAAAAAAGAATAACATGTTTTCATCTGATAGGGGGTAACCGGTGTTGGTTGGTAGATTATAACTGTTACAATTTCTTTCTTTTTAAAATTGCAATCATATAAAAGGGAAGGTATCCCATTCCTCTAGTCCAATCAGATCTCTTCCTGTCACACGATATATCTCACAAAATCGTTCCCGTTTTTATTCTATTTCATTTGCTCCATAATCTTTTTAATTGTTTTATAACAAAAATTATTTTTTCAACAAAGTGATTAAAAATTGCTCATTGGGTCCTGATTATGTTTAGTTTTGGTCAAGTTTAATTCCACGTAATATTATTAAAGTTTGCCAATAGATATGAAAACTTGAGATTAAAAAATTTCTAAAAAAATGTTTTTTTTGTAGTTTTTCACTATAATTAGTAATAATAAATTAAAAATTCTACAATTTTTTAGAAATATACTATTTTGTAGGCTAAACTTTTTATCTAAAACTTACAGAAAAGGTACAGAGAAACAAACAATAAAATCCGTGGTAATTTTTAATAACCCTTTGATAAAACTATTTTCCCATTATCTATTATTATTCGGATGCGATTTGAACAAATTTTTTCATTAGTCTCCAAATTGCTTATTTTTCAGCCAGGGTTACTAGACTAAAAAGCCAGTTGTTGATTATGTAAGAATTCTACCTTGTCACCTAGGAGTAAGTGTTGCTAACATCGAAGTATGTCCGACTGCCGATTTCCAAAAAAAAATTCTAAACTAAAATCCAGTGCAGAAGTTTTGAAGCGTATACAAAGAGGAGCAAAAATATCTGTAACAACGAAATTAGTTTCAGTCATTAAATCTTGCATTTCTTACAACAGTTTTAAAGCATGGCAAGAACACCCTTAAATTTGAAACGGCCGTGTTAATCATGGAAACTATAGATAAACATAAGTCATCCTACAAAATTGCTGATGGTGATATACGCTGAGGTATTGGAGAAGAAAATATATTTGCAGTTGAAAACTCTAGTACAACAGCTAAAGAGAAAACATTCAAATCCTTCTGTATTCTTCATCATCCTTGACCTTCAACAAATCATGATTTAGTGCTTACTGTTGATAAGAAAAACGTTTACAGAGCAATTATGTCAGTTTAAGATCACAACACCTAGCCTAGAGGATTTAATTGGAAAATCAGCTGGGGAAGCAAGACAAGAATTACTGTCCCAAATTACCAATTTATGCAATTTCATGTTATCTGGAAAAGTAAATAACAAAAAACATTTTTTTATATGGAAGAAATTTAATTGCTTTATCTAAGAAAGATGGTGGCATTCGTCCTATTGCTATTGGTTGCACATTTTGACGGATCGTCTCGAAACTTGGATGTCGCCTCTCTTCTGATATTCTATCAAATTATTTAATGCCTTTCCAAATCGGAGTTGGAGTAAAAGAGATTGTAAGCCTGCCGTCCACGGCTTACATTTCCAAGAACGTTCAGAAAAGTAATACCTGAAGTTTGACGTTACCCAAACCTGGCATAATACTTACAATCAAAATTAAGTTATTCCGCAACTTTACCCATTGAGCCTTTGGCAGCTGTAATCGGTAAGCCATCAAAATTAATAATTTATTTAGTTAAACCACTCATATCATCATAAAACTCTCTTCAAAAGTCAACATCTGGTATCCTGATGATGGCATTTTAGGAGGTTTCTGTGAAGAAATTCTTCGTCGCTCAAATACCATTATACATTAAATAAAAAATATTGTATTTAAACTCTTCTAAGTGTGAATTATATTTTTGCAAGAACTTAACTAAAAAAAGCTTTAACAACTTTAGAAGCATTTGGTATTCATGGTACACATACCACCACCATTAACGAATTAGTTCTTAGTTCTTCATTAACTGAAGAAGCTTTCCCTTTACTTGCAACGAATATCAAGGAAAAATTTACATCCTCGGCCGAAAACTTATCCTATATAAACCGACACATGATTTTCTTCCTTCTTCGTAACTGTTTATGGATACCGAAACTAAACTTTGTTGCCCTTTCTGGAAATAAAATAAAATCCTGTTAAACATTACTCTTCCTCTGTTATGTTATCTTGGCATCACACATCCTTACTTATTTCTTTGGGTGGCTTCTGAATTTGCTCAATATCGGATTTATCTTTACTTGCTGTTTTGGCTACCATATATTGTATGTCGGATCTCATCTATCTATTCTCAATCCATCTATTAAAGACCTAGAGATCCAATACAAGACAGAAGTTTTAAATCTTTGGAGAACAGAACATTCTGATTTAAACATTCCCGATAAACCAACCTTCTAGAAAAGCTGGGATTTTTCACTCTTGAAGAAAAAACACAAACATCTTTTGTCTAGTTTTAAATCACCATACAAAGCCATTCTATCGAACATAAAGCATGGTTAGATGATTTATCCTCCGCCCAACTAGGAACTCTTTTGCCGTGTCTGTACCAATTGGGCCGTAATTTGCCAACCCCATACCTGTGTCTGTGGAGCTCTTGTTAATCGATTAGGTCATCATGGTTTTTCTTGTCAGAAAAGTTCTGATAGATTTTTTCTACATCCTGAAGCAGCCGCTAGTACAGCTGAACGTTTGAAACATCACAAATACAAAGAAATTAAAGACAACTATAAATTTTTTACATTTTGGTGTTGAGACTTTTGGGACATGGCACATAAATATCTAAATTATTTTAAATGGCAACCCCCATTTTTTTATATTTTATTAAACTCTACGTTAAATATGAATGTTAATTTGTATGTATACAGTTCAATTCTTCGTAGAATCTGAAATATTTAACGATTTGTAATATTGTTGATAATGCATAGTAGGCATTGTTTTATTTTCAATCACAGGGCCGATTTTTCTCGAAATATTTATATTAAATACGGTATTATTCACAATCTATTGCATTCACATATTCACATATAAGGCAGAATTCCAATTCAAGTAAGGTCACCTACTATACGTATGTATATGGTGAACCAACTAGATATTTAAAATCTAAAAATTTTGATTCTCAATATCGACCGTACAACCTACACCAAAAATTAGCTGTTTTGAAAATACTACCTACTTAAATTGCTTGTAGAAATCGCAGATCAACTTTCAAATCGTTAATTAAGTATGCATTGACACCAAAAAAATTCAATTTTATAAAATTTAATACTTGAAACCGCGTTTTTGCAAAAAATATTGCACAAACTTTTATTTCAAACCTAAGTATTATATTTAAAATATCAAAGTATTTCGAAACACCATGCATTTTAATATCAATTGTATTCAAAGAATCTACAAAAACTAAACTTTATTGTTAATCGATTGCAACGTAAATGATGCATTATGTAAGTTTTAATGCTTGAAATAACAAATTTGTTGCGAAATTACCATTTACGTAAGTTTCTCAGCAACAGTACATTTTCATAAATTATTTAACTTTATGTCTTCAATGTCACTATTGAAATAAAATCTATTCAGATCGTGAATATGAATAAATGACTTCTTGGTTCCTCAAACTGACCTTTTGAAAATATGCTATTTGGTATCATCGGAATTATAAAGTTAGCTCGTAATTATGAATGCCCTTGAAATTTAATGGGAATTAGAAACAATAACATTAGTAATCGACCTTGCATCGTATTTTAATTGAGCAAAAGTAAAATGGAGTAAGTATATAGCGGTGCAAAAATCTAACATTTAACTGGCCTACTATTGGTTACTACAATCACTAGTCATATATACAACTTTAGTGCATATATGTTGCATATAAGATCTACTATAGCTACCAAGGTTTATAATAGTAGTACCCATTTGACAACCAGTTTTCGCATATAATTACCACTCCAGCGAATCAGACATTACTCTTATTATAATATTGCATAAAGTATACATAGTAGTAGTTAGCCTACCGCTAACGTTTCAAGGGAAGCTTGTGTTGTCCAGTTTTGAGCTTATCAAGTTTCTTCATTTTTTTTAAAAAAGGATGGTGGCGCTCAACTCCTAGGTATTCTGATTCTCCCTAATTTTGACAATCACAAACAAACGGTGACTCTATTTTTTTAAGACCGAGCTGAGTTAGTAGCAAGCTTAATGATGTTTGTACTTTTGTCCTAAAACTACCGTAACATTTTACGAATGGTATTCGTCGTAATAACATCTACTGCAGAATGTGGTCTGTGAGTTGGATCAATTTTTTTCTGTACAGCGCCCGTCAATCTCTATTTCTCAGTTTTGAAAATATGATGAGTCATTCTGATAATCGCTCTGCATCTTCTGCTTCTAAATCTGTCGGTATGTAATGTATCCCAAATTGATTCGGATTGCTTGGTTATCTCTGTTATTAATAGAGATACAATTTGGTTCAATGGGTAACGATGTAAAATTTTATGTGGTAATTCAGATTCTTTTTAAATTCTTTTTCAAGGTGTCAGCAAGTGCTGTAAGAATATGTCAAATTTATTAAGTAACATGTTAATGTAGTCGGTCGGTCCTCTCTCCGCTAGATCAATCGTCACTATTTTTAATAATTTGTTTAGTAACTCTCGACCATGTGAGTGCAACTGTCTTACCAGCTAAATAGTGTTCAACTCAAGGTTTAGTTCCTTCCAGAATCACTTTCGATCTTAGATCTCTTAGTCAAAATACAATACTATGGTCTCCGTTCTAGTTCGACTATACTTACATCAAGAATTTATTTATTTATTTATTCGTATGGTACATTTTTAATATTGTATTGTGATGTAAGTGTTACGTATGGTGTCCCAGAAAATCAGTATAAACCTATATAGTGTGGTGACAGAAACATTTGCTTCAAAGGTTCAGGAAAACCACTGAAATTTAAACATACCAACCCTTACCCCACCTTATAATAATATTAATTAAGTGTGTAAACATTGTAGAAGGTAAATAAGAACATAAAATATAACATAAGTAAAATGTGTGTCTAACGACATCTCGTGTAATATGGACACGTATAAATAGTATAAACTAAAAAATGTTGGCATTTCTTAAAATATAACAGCCCAGCCATTGCATGACGACATATAATAGACCGGTCCAAGTTAAGAAAATAGCTAACAAAATAATGGAAAAACAGATAATCAGGACGGAGAAAACAAAATATTGCTTAATTTCATATATCCTTCAGATTAGTAAGCCATAATTCAGCTTCGTCCGTTAAATTATGAATGTTTACAAACCCTACTTTAAACTTTTTTAATTGAGAATCCTCCGCAATATGAGCAACGGTCTAATCATACCTAAATATATAACTGAATTAGTTAGGTTCAGGTGGAAACCAGAAATTTTTGAACGTTTTCCTCTTTTTCGTAGAACTTTGCTGCGTTCGTGTTTAATAAAATAGGCGGAGCATTTTTAGGCAGGTTTAAACTATTGAGTCCGTTAGCTTATAATAATCGAAGTTAGACAATCTGCGGTATCAAAATTTTAGGAAAAGTTTATTTATTATTGTATAATATTGAATGCACCCAGGTTTTAGAGCATCAATTTGGGTAGTTCCGATCCGTTCCTATTGGCTATTTCTGTTATCAATTCAACTTTGGTTCAATGGACAAAAAAAATACACTAAGCAATGCCAGCAGATAACCTTAACGACGTTTGAATGTTATTAAATGCAAATCGTTATCTAAGCGATAACTTAGAATGCAATAAACACTCTTGTCGATAAAGCCAAGTATTTCTGTACAGTAGCATACACTTAATAACATTCAAACGTCGTTACAGTTATTTGTTGGCATTGCTTAGTTTATACTATTTACACGTGTCCTTATTACACCAGATGTCGCTAGACACACATTTCACTTAAAATTTGAGAAATTTATGAAAAATTTTTTTTGAACCAAAGTTGCTTGCTTCGTTAAGGTTTTTGGGGTGGTGCTAGTCATTTTATTTCCTTAAATAAGTACCATACTGGATTACAATATAATATTTTCATATCTTTTTGGTTTGATGATGTGTGACAGTTGGGTTTGTTGTATTAAATTGCAGCGTATTTGAAAATTATTGTATTATATCAAGTTGGCATTATGTTGTCATAACTTCACACTAAATAAAAGTTTGGACTGTCAATTTTATGGCATGTGAGAAATGTGATTTATGTTTCATATTATCGTCGATTAAAAAAAGATACGCAACGGATATGAATTAAATGTATCAAAAAAATTGCTCCGACATGTAGACGGTTGTAGCGTTGATTTAACCCTGTTATTTTTATTATTTGTGCAATAACTTTGAAACACAAACTCCTAGCCAACTACGACAAGATATCAACTACAATCACAAAGCAACTAAACAACAATTAATGGTACAGCCATCTACATGTCGTGGCAATTTTTTGGTACATTTTATTCATATGCGTTGTGTATCTCTCCAAATTTATAAGGCTAATAGGCAACAGTCTACAGGGTGTCGGACCGGAAAAGTATACATAAACAAAATTTGAAAATTTGGAGAAAAAACCAATAGGGCAAACTCAACTAAAATACTTGTGACACTTTTGGTTGTACCGGAAGTCGACATCAACTCCGTTATTTTAAATCAAACACCATATATATTATTGCATTTTCGGATTCTACGTCAAATTTTAGGATTACTTTGTATAACATACCCTGTAGCTAAGAGTTATAGATTTCTAGATATTAATTTTTTTAGTAAAATTTTTACAGATGCAAATCTGTAACTTTTTTCGGGAACTCCATATCGCGTTAATTTTTGGTTTGTATAAAGAGAATGGATTATAGCAAACGAAGATGTGTCCACAGATTAAAAAATGTAATACTAAGTGTTTCACATTTGCTGTTAGATTTTGACATCTTCAAATAAAAATAAATTTTTTAAGTCAAATGGAACACCCTGTTTTTTTACTCTGTCGGGTGAAGATTAAAATTCTCTTTCAAATCATATAAGCATGTAGGCCTGCTGACACTTTTATAAAGGTTTATAAGAAACTGCCTAGCACTTCGCAAGGAAGGGGTTTGAATGTATTACTTGTCACTGCGAGCTGAATCAATATCGACAACGTGTGAGTGTAACAAAAGAAGCAATCTGCAGAATGTGGTTGAGGTTGTGAATGCACAGTCGGTGGGCGAAGTAAAGGAAAGACAGGGTCACCTTTGGCACGAACTTCTCTCCATAAGATCAATTGTTCCATTTCTTATATTTACAGAGTAACTCGAGGTAACACTTCCTCCCGGAACCAAGTCGGTTCTTAGCTTCTTCAATAAACAACATAATGAGTTGGTGAGTTTCTTCTGATTGTTCAATGAATATAATGTGTGGTTTGTCAAAGCCAAAACAAAGGGCACCGTTATCGTCGGATAGGCACTTGTCATGGTGGCAAATGCTTCGTCTATAACGTAGGGTACTTTTAAATCGTCCTGGAGTACCTGGTTAGTGACGTACCAAGATGCATTTGCAATCATTTGTAGAATTTTTTATTGATACCTTTAGATTATGGTTGTTACTTTTGCAACTTAAAAATAATCTTTGATAGGTAAAGGGTGTTCAAATAATCTTGGTCTTCATAAATTTTTTGAAGAAAGTAATCCTCTGATAGAAAGTTTAGGTTAGAATTCAAGGTGTCTGAGAAAAAGATTTATATCTGTCAATTTTTAGGTTATATTTATGTCAATTTTCACGCCACCACGCGTTACTTTTTCTAAAATAATTAAATCAATTTAATTCCTCGGCCTGCACAATGCAGTTTTTTATTTGAACATTCGGTATATATAATTTTGATTCTAACTTTCCTTATAGGAGAGGATAGTGAATAATTAAACTAAATGTTTAATTTTTGGCAACGTTTCGCATTCAAATTGTGAAGGCTTCTGCAATATATGTGTTAATGTTGCCATGTATGTGTTTATTGAATTGACGACAATTAAAACTTTAATTAAGGCCTGAAGAAGCCTTCACAAATGGAAGGCGAAACGTTGTCAAACATTAATTAATTAATTAAGTGATCGCTAGCACGAGTGGACACTAGATGTCGCAAAAGTTATAGATTAAACATTTAGTTTAATTATTCACTATCCTCTCCTATAAGGAAAGTTAGAATCAAAATTAAATAAAAGATGAGAGGGATGAAGAAGTATAATTCGGTATATAGTCAATATGTTATTCACGATAGACGAAACCGACCAATGTCTGAAATTTTTACTCACTTTCGGAACGTATATTATCGATAACTTTTATTTAAACTTTTTTCCCTAAAACATACCGGTTGCAATACGTAAAAAATGTATGTGGACAAACTTCAGAATGTTCGTTATAAAATTTTAAGGAGAAAGGCTTATATAAACATAAGTCATAAATGGCTATGTTTTAATTATAAGAAATAAACTCCCGTCGAGGTAAGCTCGCGTCAAGGTGATTTCGTGTCGAAGCGGCGGTGTCGAGATGGCAGCGTTGAAGTGGCCGCGTCGATATAAGCTGCTTCGTTGTAGTTGTAGATGTAGTTCTAAACGTATCATTTATTGTTGTATATGTGGGAAAATCGGGAATTTCGGTTCAAGGTCATCAAAAGTTCCTTGTATTGACTTGGATCTAATAATGTAGGTGTTTGGGTTTTTTTTTTTTTTTTTTTTTTTTTTTTTTTTTTTTTTTTTTTTTTTTTTTTTTTTTTTTTTTTTTTTTTTTTTTTTTTTTTTTTTTTTTTTTTTTTTTTTTTTTTTTTTTTTTTTTTTTTTTTTTTTTTTTTTTACATGTTTTAACAGTGTTTAAGTCAGTGGTTACCTACCTGTGGGGCGCGCCCCCTAGGGGGCGCGAGACTGTTGCAAGAGGGCATGCAGCTGTTTCAAAATATCATTTTCGAATACAAACCAAAAAGTCGAATAGGTGTCAAAAAAATGAATCAGCAAAATAGGTATACGTAATCCACAATCGTTGCCGCGAATTGAGTATTTATGAAATTAGATTGTTAGAAAAATTAAGGGGGCGCAATATTTTTTTTTTTTTAAAGGGGGCGCAGGTACAAAAGTTTGGAAACCACTGGTTTAAGTGGTTCTAGTTCAAGAATTACATCTAAATATTGACTGGTATAATCCTAAAATTTTTAAAAGTTTCAATTTTCTTTTTTTTTCGTAAAGAAAAGCAATTCTAACTTTCTTATGGAGCATATTTTTGCAACTTTAAAATGTTGGTTTGTTTGCGTAATGGTAATAATAAAGGGAAAAGCAGCGCTTCTTTGATAAAATTCAACTATGCATAATTAAATTGCCCAAACTGATGTTGTAGTACGGGTACTTGGAAAAATTATGTTGCGGTCGAACCCCTCTACAATAAGAATATTTAAAGTAGTCAATATGCAATCGACTCCAACCGGTCAGCGTACAGCTCCATACTATACAATTATTGAATTTTTATATATTTCTCAGACAAACTTGTTTAAGAAACATTTAATTAATTTTATAAAATTAAAGAAAATCATTAAAATAATATTTGGAGGTATTGGAAATTCGAATATTTTTTTACAAACGTATGTACTGAGAGGCGAAACCTCGAGGTTGAATGTAGCGAAACCTTGTAATAAAATTTCCACGAGGAATGACAGGATGTTTTTGTGGAATTATATAAGTGGAACTACCGTAATAGAAGATTTAAATATTGATATCATTTGACAAAAATAATATTATTAAATACCATAAAGCTCATAGCTAACGTAGAAAGCTTATCATATTATTCAACGTATTGAGCTAGAAGTAACAAAATTATTTCGAAATTCGTCTTGGAACCAATTGATAAATACTTGTCTGAAATAAATTTTCTAAAAAGAAATAAAACGTATGTATTAAATCTATTTTCGAAATCAAACAATTCAAAGCTCAAGAAATTGATATAAGGAATATAATTTGATCTGGAAACGAAATTGAAGGATTTCCTATTACTTTCTGCAATGTTACTGATTTGAATCCAACAAAAATTCAAACAAACTACTTCCTTGAGAAAAAACGAAAAAATTCAATAACATTTTCTTTTATCATTTTATACAAAAAACATTCTTAAAAATACAAAATTGTATTGAGAGATTTTTTTAATGGCTTCCAATATAAATTCTTACTTTTTAGACATGTATATTATTAATTTTATATTGCTTATAAAGTAACAAATTTCCTGATTGTTCTGCAGTAAAACTATTAGTAACAACAAAAAAAATGGAAAATGAGAATAAAAAGGAAGTGTTTATTGACTTTTTGTTTATGCGGCAAAATGTCTCGAACAGAAAAATATTGAATAATGATCGCAATATGACTTGCAAGATAATAAGGATATTAGTTACTATTCACAAGCTTTCAAGCTTTTAAGAAATTGCTAAAGCTGCATAGTTTTAATGATACTTGACGTAGACGTAGTTATTTTTCGTAACACTTTTTAAACTAAATTTTCATTACTACATGTTTGCAAGAAAATATGTTGCATACACGCTCGTTAATGATTAATAAAAAATGTAATAAAATAATTCCACTTTCATAATATCATCTACGCACTTGCCCTTCCTGAACCATACAAACAACCGGAAATGCGGTTTTTTTACACATGATAATTTTTAATAAAACCAAAAAGCGACAGCGTTAATTATTCGTTGTTGTTAGTTGGATTTGTGCAGTTATGAAAATGAAAACTATCAAGTCAAAACGTCAGTTTCATCATTATGTTAATTTGTTTTATGTGGGTAGAAGCGTTTCGTTTAAGTCTAAAGAAGAAAAAGTAAGTCATTTTTGATTAATTTAAAATTATTGTTGTTGTATTTCGACATTTTAGAGATGTTAGTGTATGTAGGTAATTGAACCTTCAATAAATATTCGAGGCGCCGTTAATTACTCATACTATGAATAAATTTGTGTATTCTCAAAACATTAGTAACCTACATTTTTCTTGTAATTTTGCTCATAGATGCTAAATACAAATGACCTTGAATTTTTAAGATTGTTTCAACTCTAAACAATTACAATTAATTGAAATTAAATCCGATTTTTAAATACAATGATGAAAAATTGAATTCGCGTTAGTAAGTACGTTTCCTTCAGAAGCTAAACATAATTTGGCCTTTAAACAAGTTTGGAATTTGAATTAATTCAAAATAAATTCCTTTTCTGTTCAGGCAAACTTGTTTGAATTAAAATTCGAGGACTGACATTTTTGTATAAAATTGAAGAAGATAAGTTTTTTTTTGCGAAAACATCTCTCGTTGGCTTCCTTTTCATATAGTGATTATCCAGTTTGTTATACAATCATGAAATGATTCATAGCGGTTATTAAAACACATCGTGAAAAAGTATTAAAATAAAACCACCAATTACGCTTCTTTATCCTAGAAAGTGACATAGAATTAGGAAAACTACTAATTATACCCTATTCAATTTCATATTTCAACGGTAAAATGCAAACAAAATTTAGAACAAATGTTTGACATTATCTTTCGTGTTGTGAATAAACTTGGTACCGCACCTATTGGGTGAGGATATTAGGATGTGATAAGAAAACTGCAACTTTTGCTATAACGTTATGATTAATGGGTCGATACACCTTCGTCAATTAAACAAAGTTTTTGCGAGTGTCCATATGCCTCCTGATCACAATTCAAATCAGTGTGTTTGCAGTGTGTTTAAAAAAGTTTGCTACTTTGGGGAGTGTATGTTTATGTGCATAAAAACTTTAGTATATAAAGAAGAAAGGTTGCATTAGAGGTGAGATGAACCAAATACCATAATAATTGTAGTGTCATTGTAAAACTAATAATGTCTTTTCCATTTGTTACGATTACATAACACATTTTCACAACTAAACCTAACAAAATGGAAACAAGCCGCGTGTGAAAAAATTTCCTGATTCACTTTTCCACCTGTGGTCACCACCAAAACCATTTGGGTTTTATTATCAGTAAATGCTTTGTTTAGAAGAATTATTAAATTGAATAATTAGCTATTGTTACTACCAATTAAAATCAAATATATACATAAATTTAAAACAATCGGTAAAAATTTTTGTTTTATCGCGTAAATGAATAGTAGTTTAGGAATTCTTTTTTATCTACGTCTATCCTATAATCATCACATTAATTACCAGACAATTCTCTGTGAAATACTACTTTTAAATAAATCGCGCGCAAATAAGTAAAATCCTGTGTAAAACTTAAATGGGATTTTCATTATTAAACGATTTTTGTTATCAAGGATGCTTGGCAACCAACACTAGAAATTTAAAAAAAAGTGAAACCTCGTGCGTTTCTCTCTTCTAGTAACTGTTTCTACTCGCAAAAATTAGTTCTGACGTCTATGAAATATTGTATAAGACACTTGTATGAACTACCTACTTCACACACTTGTATCATACATAACTAATTTTTTTTTTGCTTTTCTGTGACAATATGTCTGTCACGGACTTGTTCCAGAAGAAAAAAAGAAGAAGGAAGTGCTCTAGTAACGACGCAGAACATTTTTCTTAAACTAATATTTGCACAACAAAGTTGCAGTACAAAGTGTCCTGAAGGCACACTGTGGGACGGACCCCACAATAACCCGAGCTTTGTTACATTTTTAAAATCCGGTTCTACACAGTTATGGTTAACACACAATCGATTGGTGAAAATATTTTTTTCGCACACTGTAATGAAAGTTACAGTTTCTTACAAATATATCTATATCAAAAAATCAAATTGTCATCACGAATACAAATGTTGACCATTAAATAATATATTTTGTAACAAGTGAGTGATTGTAGCCAGGGACGTATCGAGGCCCCTGGGCCCCTTATGGAAGGTGCGAATCTATAGTTTAAGAAAACTTAGGTAGTGGTTATGGTTTCTTCAGGTCGACGACCAATTAAGTTTTTTAATGAAGATGGTGGCTTGACATTCTTTCTTTTATGTTGAAATTAATTATAATTGACACCTCATGTGTACACGAAAACTACGAACGGCAAACGTATATTGATATACTACAACAATTATAATTTGCATGACAAATCTAACACCGCGATTACAGTCAAGATTAACGCTGTATTTTGTCTCTAGAGCTAGAAAGTAATGCATTTAAACAGCACAAGCCTAGAGGTGTGCCAGAATATTTTTCAATCCCAAGAGTAAGAATGTAACCATTTTGTAATTAAACTTGACTTCAGAACTACTTATTTCCATAGGTGCCATGATATCGATATTCTAACGCCAAACATGTTGTTTTTCTGTTTTATTCTTCGGTCGTAAAACATACACATAACAAATACTACTAGGGAAGAATACCAATAAGAGATTTAACGCATAAATTAATAATTTTAGAATGTCATAATAACTATAAAAAAGTAATATTTAATAATATACTTAAGAAGGATGATAATACATAATAAATAATGCAATGATGACGAAACTCATAAAGCTACTAATTCTCCTTAAGCTTCACAAAGAGAATTATCTGGGTGTTGCACAACTTCCTCATTAGTCACGCTAAACAACAGAAGGAGTTCAGTAAAACTTTGATATTGTTGAAATTACTGGTGGCCGTAATTTTCGAGGAATGTAATGCCAAGTTCAGTTCAAAACAACATGGGAAAATCATGAAAATGAACAGAACAAATATTTGTTAAGGTGAAACAAGTCACATTAATGGCTACTGTGGGTCCACATTTAAACTATGCGGTTTTATAAAATTCCGTGTCAATTTATCGATTCTTACGTAAATTGCATTTCAACCTTGTGTTTGAAAAAAAGAGTGTATAAATTTCATAGTAATTTATTAACTTCTCTATGTTAATCTTATACATGCGTACATACAACAAGATTGTAGCAATTGATGTTACTTTTCTGGTAAACAACTTCTCGTCATGACAACTTTTGGTTTTTTGATGAGGATGTCAAGCATATTATATTTTTTCCATTTTTCACACTAGTGCTTTCATTAAAAAATTGTGCTTTTCTCAACAATTATAAATTGTATTTAAAAATGTTACAAATAGTCTAGTCCATGTAAATTTTGCTCCAAAATTTTACCTTGTCTAACTAAAACATCAAGATGTGTCTTCAGATTTGTAGAAAATGCACACTATCCCAAACTGTTTCAATTCATAGGGTACTGTCGATTTAAATATAGAGATAGAGAATTAGATAGATCGTTTTCGCAATCTTGTGTCAGATTTTGAGATAATTAAAATTTTTTATCTCTTTTCGGTTTAGGGGGAGAGTGAAAATGTACATTTTTATTATATTTACTAGTTTTTCATTTATAAGTGACGAATTTGTTATTTTGAATGAGAACCTTAGTGGGCGATGACACCACTTTTTCTCAGCTTTTCAAAAATATATAACAAAACTTTGTTTTCAGTGTAGATAGTTATCAATAGCATTAATTAAAAAATCAAGCCACGACTCACCGAATCAACACACAACAGTTTTCTTTTTTGAAAAGCCCATGACCAACTCGACAAAGCTAACGCAACAAGATCATCAGAATTCATCAGAAACAAAACCAATTGTTCGCATTTTTGTTTTTTTATTTTTTTTTTTTAAAAAATTTAAAAATTTTTTATATAAAAAAAAAATTTTTTTTTTTTTATAAAAATAATTTTTTTTTAAATATTTTTTTAAAAAAAAAAAATCAAATTTCAAAAATTATTGTTTATTTTATTACTTTATTTCTGCCCTATTGACAAATTTCAACAGCACAACTATTTAATTAATAAAATAATTTTTTTCTTTTATATTTTTTTTTTTTTTTTTTTAGAATACTTCCTATTATCTAACCCTAAATTGACAGTTTCCGATTTTCTTTTTTTATTTTAAATTTTTTTATTTTATAATTTTATATTTTAATTTTTTTATTTTTTATTTTTAATTAATACCAGTTGGATAAATTTAAATACCTTAAAAAAAAATTAATACAAATAAAATAATTCCAATAAAATATAGTTAAAAACAACTTTATTTAAAATTATAAACAAAATACTTATTTTTCTTTTTTTATTTTAAAATTTTTTTTTTTTTTAATTTTAAAAAAATTTTTAAAATATAACTCATATTTTTTTAAAAAAAGTTTTAAGATTTACGCCCATCGCAATTTTCATGCATAAAAAAGGTAGGTACAAATTAGTGCTTAATCAACATATTTAGTTATCCTGTTGAAATTTGATTTTCACATAGTGACGGTGGTGGTAGTTTGACCTCAAGTTTAGCACCCCCACTTTAAAAACAGTATTTGGGTACAAATTCAAATTTTTTGGATACAAATTAGTGCGTTTTTTTTTTCAATTTGTACAAAGTAGAGGTGCTAACTTTACAGACATCAAAAAGAGTGCATTCTCTGTAAAATGACCAACAAATTCATCCTGGTCGGTCAAGTCCTTATTTATTTCTCTTCTTAGTAGCAGCAAGTTTAGCAATTCAACCTAGATCTTTATTGGCAAAAACCAATATGATGTCATAGTAAGTGAAATCTGAGATTAAATCCCAAAACATGGAAAAATTAGCTTGATTTATTGAAAATAGAAAAATCTTTTAAAAGAGCAGGGTGTTCTTCTAAAACTTTCTCGAGCGTGATTTGGATCAAACTCTTATACTATACCATATACATTTGAAAATGAGTCCGACCACGAATTTACCCAATTGAGTTCGTTGAGCCTTTTTAATTTACATTTACAAAGAATTTAAAGAAATCACAATCTACCGTGATTGTTTAGCCAACAACACCGGCAATAAACCTACTTAGTTCTAATTTATATCTAAAAAAAGTTTAAATTGGGCTTTGTACGGATTTAAGAAAACTTTTTTTTTAAATAGAAGCGGTAGTTAACTCTGTAATTAGTTTTAAATCCTTTTAATAAATCTCATTGGTAGGATTTAATCGTTACTAAATTTAAAAAGAATTTTATTCATTCCGTTAAAATAAATTGAAAATCCCAGGTGCGCCTGTTTTTTCGTTATATTGATGTAAAATCGAAATAGAAAACAAACCTGGAAAATATATAAACGGATAAAACAAAGCGTAAAATGAACAACACATAATCACGTAATCTCTTTTATATGTAGGTGTACATGTTGTACTTGTTTATTGAGCACCCTTCGTGTAGTGCTTAATTTCTTCTTCCGTACCCACTCTACCGTATTAATTGACCCCATAGAACATGCAACGTAAACACTTTAATATTTTAAGTGTACGTAAAGTGTTTAGTATCTATCGTATTTGTGTATTTTAATTCTTTCTGATGGATTTAAATAAGGTACCAGTATATTTTCGGGTTTCATAAATATTTAAGCACTTATTATTGTATATGTTTAAAAGTGGCATGTGCGCGATATTAATGATTTTTGAAATTTAAACGTGTGTTATGTAATACATATAAATCGTATACAACATCTGTTTTCAACATGCATTTTGTTTAGTGGTCGTTGAAACGTTTTTATTTTGACACACGACTCGCTTTAGCGGACTTCCTTTATTATAATTATTTACATAGAGATGCATTAGTACGTAATTAAATCACAATTTGTAGTTAAACCGACATTTCCCACGTTCTCTTTCTTTTGTTTAGTATCATCTGGAATTTGTTGAATGCATCGTTCTACCGTTTTTCACTAACATCATTGTTTCGTATAGAACGTAGGTACGTCCCAGAAATTTTCAAGCTTTTCACTATCCGAACAATTAAAATTCAAAATTAAATAAAATATGTCAATAATATTTAGCTTTAGCAGTGTTCATCATGGCTCAGTGCGTCTAGATAAAATATCGCTTCGTATGGAGGTTCAAATCCCAATGCGATTCTTTTTTTTTTTAGTTGTTTTAGAAGTTGAATTATCTTCCATAGTAAATCTGTGGACATTCCAAAGATATAAATCCTTAAACACGAATATAGTACTTGTGTATCTTACACGCCAAAAATATTAGATATTAGCATTTACTATCGCTATATTAAAATGTCACATCAAATTACCCTGTAGGTTTGGAGAAGGAAAATTTTTTTTCATAATTTCATTAATATGTAAAAAGGTCCCTTACGCCTTTATAACTTTGACGGCGAAAAAAGTTCAGTGTAACTTTTAAATAGTGCGGTCGTAGCTCTGCAGTTAAGTGCGTTAGCTGTTAAGCAGGCACCTCGGGTTCAATTCCCGGTGCAAACATCGAATTTTTCGGCCGTACTCTCTCGCAAGGCAATGGCAAACCAGTGAGTATACTTGCCTAGTAAACCTCTCAACTAAGCCGTTCGGAATCGGCGTTAAACTGTAGGTCCCATGTATATGTGTCTACTGTCACGCACAACACATATACATGCGAGGTGGCAACTCCGGTAACGGATATGCGACTTCAAGAAGAAGAAGAACTTTTAAATCAGTAAAAAACTTATTTAGCTTTTCTTTGCCAAGACATGTAATTTGTATCCTAAAGTCCATTTGTTTGACTTATCCCGATGACGTCATGTATGCATCAAATCCCGAAATGACCGTGGTCTGTAATTTAAAGCATAAATTAGGGCACTGTTACCAACTATCCGTGATTTACTTACTTAATTGAGGTTACGTACGTTTATTTTGCTATTTCATTTACAAGTGACATATTGGCATGCCGTCATTTAACATTTACTTTAAGTTGGTATCAAAACTTTCGTACAAGGAAACGAAATTTATTGTTGATGTTATCCTTGTTAGTTATTAAGAGACATATAAAAAAATGATACGTTATTAGCTAATAATGTCTACGTTGTATTTAATATATAAAAAAGGATAGCCATACACAAGTGTGCGCTTGATTCATCGATCAATCGGGATAAATAAAATAAATGAACTATAGAAACGTTGTTGTTGTTTAATTGGTTTTGAATTAGTTACAGATTTATTGAATTGTCTTACGGAATTACACTCTAGCTTTCTTTTTATTCCAGATAAATTTTCCATTTTCAAGCTCAAATTTATTTACTGAAAGATAACAGAACTCAAGAAATTTGTCAGAAGCAATTTGTTTCATCCATTTACCCGACAACACGGAAACGAAAATGTAACCGGAAATAAAAAGTTTTATTTTGAAATTGAAAAAAATTTCCCCTTTAGTAACTTCGACGTCATCACAGAATCTTAGAGTGGTGATCCACCCTATATCCGCAGTTTTTGATATTCCCCAATCTATCCTAATTCGTATTTGTGAAGAAGATTGACAGAAAATTTAGTGGACTGTAATTTTGATTGATTAAATTAAGAACTGTTAAGTATGTATAAATCCGTTCAAAACGTTCTCCGACGTCTTCCGATCCGTGGTCTCCTTTATTCTCGGTCATTCCATAGATCTTCTTCCAGTTCTCTCTTTCACATTTCTGTGTTTACTCCTTCTCTCCAACTGAATCTTGGTTATCCTCGCCTTCTGCGCTACCCATTGTAGTATTTCTTTGAGAAGTCGGTTTTCATCCATTCTTTGGACGTGACCAAACTAGCGTAGTTGTTTGGTTTTTATATCATCAACGATTGTGTGTTTTACCTAAATGATTACATTTCTTATTTTTTCTCTTCTTGATTGGCCTGCTGCTCGACGCCAATAATGCATTTCTGTAGATTCAAGTTTTTTCTCTGCCACACTTCGCCATTATATGAGACTATACTTTTTATAATGGTGCTGTATCTTCTGTATTTGTTTATTTTTGATATATGTTGGTCCAATATTATGCTGTTTAGTATTCTTATCGGTTTCTTCCCAAAATGTTTGGTTCTTCGACTGCTGCGTTCAAGTTTTCGTTTTCCGTAATTGTTACCCCTAAGTATTGGTATTTGGTGCATTGTTTGATGTTTTTGCTGTTTTCTAAAATAAGGTCTCTACTTTGTCTCCTCTTACGCACATATATTGTGTTTTATTCAAAGTGCTTGTTCAAGGTAAATTTTGAATAGCGTTGGAGACAGCCAGCTTCCCTGTTTTAAACCTTTAGTGATAGTGGAACCTTTCGACGTTTTACTTCCCATCTTCACCTTCGCTCTCAGGTTGCTGTCTAGGGTCTTTGCGTCTTCTTTTGGTGCCATTCCGATGTTAGTTCTGTCTAGTGCCACCCAGAGCTTAGTGAGAGGTACACTATCATATGCTTTTTAGAGCTACATATAAGCAATGCACTTTTTGATTGACCCCAATTTTTTTCCTATAATTTGTGTTAGGCAAAATAAGTAATCTATTGTGAATTTTCCTGCTCGATGAGTAAATTGCTTTAAAATCCAGTTTTTTTTAAATGTATCCAGACCTTTCTTATTTTGTATTTTGGAATTAATTGTCATGGTTTCTTTTAAAATCTTTTCTACTCTCGTTCAGTAGGTTACTAAAATATTTGTACCATTTTTCTGGATTTATAAAATCCTAATACTTCTTTAGCAGCTTGGTGTATAAATGTTTTAATATGGTTGTAATAACTTTCTATGCTTTCACATTATCTGTCTTGTAACAAACGGTTCAACCTCTTTAAAGACAGATCTTAGACGTTTTCTTTTTGACTTTGGTCGGTTTGTTTTGTGTGTAGGTCCTCCGGGTGATTTTTGGTTGTCCAGGAAAAATTGTTTTGACTTTAAATACAAGAACGCCGCTTTGACAGACTACCCTTCGGGAATTGAATTGAGTGTATCGCGAACTTACATTCAAGCATGCCGTCGATCACGAGGATTCAAAACAATTTACGCTACTTTCATCCTCTATACCTACCCTAAGCCACGGCTAGCACAGTAGCCTCTGCAGCAATATGTTGCTCGATAATATCACAACGTGTTACCGTATTATTTGTCCTTGCCTCCGATCACGAGCAAATTCCGGCTCCAGCTCTCTCTCTACAACATTCCTCAAAATTAAATTTTGACTTTTACAATGAAGGTATCACGTGAAGGAGGGTACAATTTTCTATCAGAGAGCCATTACACAATAGACAATTACACAATTATAATTGTATAACTTAAAATTAAGGCTGCCAAGACGAGAACAAATATTGACAATTGAAATAGTTATTTACATTCACGTGCGGAAAATTAAATTTTACAGCGCTGTAAAATAATTTAACGCACAAGATTTGTATTAAATTTTTTGGCCGACGATTTTTAAATGGTAAAAATCTAAAATTAACAAATATTTTGCTGTCAATTGTCAATATCGGTCATAAAGTGAACTGTAATTCAGAATACACAAGATGGCGCTAATCATTTACATGAAACTAAAAATATTCCAAATTAATTTATTTTTTACCATTTAACAGTAAAAAAGTTGTGTAATTGTTGAAAAATGTACCTTAAGGGCGGACGATTTTTGGTAATTTTTACGCACGCTGTGCGTGTACTGTACATAATCATGACGTTTCAGGATTTGTAGTTTCAATCTTAATTTGATGTTTACAAGTCAGGAGGCCAAAAATAATTTTCAGTAGGATATCTTGCAGTTGTTTACCGGAAAAATAACTAAAGTAATTGTAACATTAACAGCTAAACTCTAAATGCCTGCATATAGTGTAGAGTAATAAGATTAACATAGAGAAATAAATAAATTACGATGTAATTAGTTGGGACGCAATTTATTATACATTACTGTTTTTCAAACACAATCGCATCTTAAAGCTCTGCCAACAATAGCCATTAGTTTTTAAAGGCATTATATTGTCATATTTCCATGTTGTTTTGAATTGAATCAATCGTGTCACCAAAATTTACATTGGAACCTGTCATTACCTTTCTCGTAAATAAAGGCCACCAGTAATTTTAACAATATCAAAATTTTACTAAAGTTCTCCTGTTCTTACCGTGACTGATAGTGCAACACCAAGATAACGTTCTTTTTTTTTGGGAGAAGTTTAAGCAGATTTAGTAGTTGCATGATCTCGGTACTTTTCATTCTTTTTTATTTATTTTACTTATTAAACAAGCACTTGTTTTAAGTTATTAAGACGTTTTAAAATTCTTAATTTATGCTTTAAAACTGCCGATGATCATATATAATCACTTTTACTAAAATATTTTTCTGATTCGCATTAAACCCACAACTGTCACATACAGGGTGTTCGAACCATATTAACAACTTTTTTATTATCGGTTTTTTGTAAAAATTATTCTTGATAAAAGTCCAAAACTTAAAATGCAACCATCAGATATCATAATTAATTAATTTTCATATTTTCGGTTATTTTCAGTTACTCTCTTTTTTGTTATGAGCTTGTTTTACAACCAATGAATAACAACAAAAAATATCAACGCTAGATGTTTGACGATAGAATAGCGATAGTGATATTGGGAATGTTTGTTTTTAACCTATGTGAATTAATCATTGCGTTTTCCTCTATATATTTAATTTTTAATTAAACAATGTTAAGAAAGCCCACTCTGTGTTTAATTATTTTTCAATGGTCAACATTTGAATTGCTGATACCAATTTGATTTTTGATGTAGATATATTTTTAAAAAATTAAAATCAAACTACTTCAGAAAGCACAAACAATCCTCCTGTTAATGATACCACTAGGTGTATAGGTATCACACAAATTAGAAATTAGTATCTAAAAAATATTCTATGTTAAAAACAGTATAGTCATTAAAAAATGTGGTACTTTGGGACACTCTATACTGCATCATGTGCTCTTAACTTAACTTTTAGAAAGTTGTACAAAGTTTGAAAACAATGTGCCTCTTCGTTCCTATAACGTTCTTTTTCTCTTCTGGAACCAGTGCGTGACAGAAATTTTTTTGTCACAGAAACGCAAAAAAAATTTCAAACGAAATTAAGTCTGCTAGTATTTCTTTACGTGATAAAACAAAAATGTTTACTAATTGTTTTAAATTTATTTTCGATTTTTAATTTTAACTGGTAGTAATCATAATTAATTATTCAATTTATTCCTACTTTCAAGTTCATTTATAAGAAATATGACAAACAGCTCACTATAGAAACAGCTTATCAAAACTACTTAAAATTTATTAGTTTTTTATTATTTTGTTTTCCGGTCTAATTGAATAGGAATTTTGCAACAAAATAATTACAAAAATTAATTTAGTAGGGCTAACGATATCTGCATAATTCATTCCGAAAACATCAAAACGTCAATTTGGGCGTTTCGTAAAGTTCGCAATCGATGCGATGATTCAAGTACTTTATTTCCATTCATTAGAATTTCCCTTAAAAACCATTTCGTGAAATGAAAAGTTTGATACATTTGTGTTGTTAGCGGTGTAAGTAATGTAACTTTTTGTCGTAACGATATTTCGTGTGGACAAGTTTTTTATTAATTGTTTTTTGGGAAAGCACACACAATTGTCAAATCAATTAAGTTATTAACTATTTACATTTTTTTGTAAATAACGGTGGAAGTAAAATGTGAGTTTCTCTCATGAAAAGTGTTTTCCTCAACAAATTAATTTTTACGCATTTATTATGTTTTTTGCTTTAAATCGTAGGAAAAGTGTTTCTGTACTAACAAAAGAAATAATAAATATAGTACGATCAGTAATTAACTACTCATTCTCGAACTTTTATTCCTTTAAACTTTAAGAAAGTGTGTATATAAAAATTAAGCGTACATTGGCTAATGGAATAATTTTTTTAAAATGTCAACTGTCTAGACGTTTGTTTAAATTGTTTTTAAGTGTATGACTGACAGCTTTTTCACTTTATACAAATGAAATAGATTTCTATAATTTAAAAACTATAAATAAAAAAATATATAAAAATTATCGGACCCAACAATTACAACAACTTTTCTTTTGTAGGAAAATAAATTAATGGCAAACACAGCGCTACCTGGTCGGCCTCCAGCAGAATCGATTTGTTTGACTGTAGAGCAAGATGGGAATTCAGCTGCTCCGAAACGAAAACGACGTCTACGTTTTACACCCGTGATAGTGACCAATGCGTTTATAGGCATTTTAGGTAAGTCGTTTTCAACATTATTATTAACAAACAATTTCAATTAAGATATACCTACATTATATACTTAAAAATGAATCACATCCACTCCTAAACTATCATCTACGTCATCTTATTTGCAAAGGTTGAGATTAATAACATAACAAAATTGTATACTAATACATACCTCTATTAATTTAATTAAATTCTATTTCATGCACTAATTACTTTTAATTAAGTTTTGTTTGAGTAAAATTTTGAGAAGTATCGATTTCGTGCTGATTTCATTCTGCTAAATATATTTTTTCCAAAACTTTAATAGCGTTTAAACTTTGAACTCTAGCATCCATCCCACCATTGCATAACTTGAAACGCTATATAATTTCATAGATAGATTTAATTTCATAATTCCTTTTTATTAAAATTAAATTAACTTTAAATTAAAAAAAGTAATATATCACGAACTTCAAAATATTATCAAACAATTTTCTTACAAACAATGCAGGGTTGTGTTAGGAATATTCTTTGCAATTCTTTAAAATATACATGGTGGTTCATCAATTGTTTTCATTGAAACACTCTGTAATAATTTTCAATTTATCACACCCGTTGATTTTAACGAGTACAAAATTTGCTTTCGAATACAAGGTGTTCTATTTAGAAAAGCCAACTTTAAGCAACTGCAAACAAAAGCTTCCATTACTAGTAATTTATCCCAATTATTTCAACGCCCCCTTCTAAACCACTGCTCTAATTTTCTACATAAAAAAAACAAAATTATCTTGACAAAGAAATAATATATTGGTTATCACAATTTTCGCACTTTAACGTACTTTCACATAAGCGTAAATAAGATTTTGTACATAATATACCAGGACAAACTATCAGGAATGGTATCTATAATGGATTATGTTTTGAAAAAAAAAGCATCGAAGTTACCCCTCTTGAAACTTATAACTACTCTATACGTTTGCCAGTATATGCTGCAAAGATCATTCATGTTTTATAGATAATGCCGTTTCTCGAGTAAAATTCGTCGCAATTCCGAGAACCGGGAGTGTGTTGTCTTGTCAGAAAAAAATACAGTCACAAGGCCAAAGAAAAAAATCAATAGTTAAAAAATAAGTTTACGCCAGGCGATGATGCCGTACTACTACTATCCTGAAACTGGGCTTTTGTGAATCCTCCTGTATAATTTAAATATATTCGTGCAATAAATTACCTTCTCACAAAGGAGAGATTTGTGACATTACGCACACACCTGTACTTTAAACCGTCCTAGTTTACTTATACACCACCATACATAAAAATTTTTTTTTTGAGAAGTTTCTCTATTAACCATATAAGAAACTAAACCACTGATACACCATGTTTGCTGAACATCAAAAACAAACCTATTAAAATCTGATTTTCCGTTTATCAAACTACCTTCTAGTAGAAAAATATATTTTTAAAATAAATCTGATACTTAGTTTGGTATGGCGCAGTGGTCCTTGTGAGAAATTTTCAGAAAACAATTGAGAACATAATCAATACAATAATTTCAACGCTCCTAACCAAGACACAGTTTTTATAAACGAAAAATAAACAAAAATATCACGAAATGGATACAATATCAGCAGTTAATTTGGTTATCAAAATTTTTGGCAATCCAACGATTCTGTACGTTTACGCGTTAATGCTGGTTTTCTGGTGATTTCTTAATCCTGAACTTTTAGCCCCCCAGAACAACTGCTTTGCACTGACTTTTCAAAATCAGTTAACGTGTGATAATTTGGAAATTGAATATGTAAAAGTTAACGGTGTACGTCACCTTCGTAGAAAAGGTGTAAATGAGAAAAAATTTGGAGTTGAAATTTCATCTTGGTCTAAAACTAAGAAGTTGAAAAATCAATTTCAAAATTTATCATGAGTTCCTTTGTTATTAAAAATGTTGACTTAAAACAGTCAGAATTAAAAGTTATGAATCTAGTCAGTTTTGGACCAAGCAGGGATGATCTCCAAAAATCAAATTTCAACTCGAAACTTTTTGTCATTTACACCTTACATGCACTCTCTACACTGTCTTCTTCTTGTTCAGATGCTTTGCCTCCAGTAGCGGACATAATCCTCTCCTTCTTCATTTCCATGTGTTTCTTTCTCTTACTATTCTGTACAATTGCCTGCTATCTTTCTGATGTCGTTCTCCCACCTTGTTGGTGGTCGCCCAATATTTTTTTATCGGTTTTTTTTCTCCAGTACAGTATTGTATTTGTCCTTCGATACTCCGCTCTTACTATATAGGCGGCCCAACTTCATCTTTGTCTCGCTATTTTTCCTATTATATCTCCTAGTTTTGTTTTGTCTCTTAAAAATTCGTAATAAATTAAAATAAAATTTAAGCAGACTGTAAGTATACTAATAAATTCTTGCCCATTGATCGCAAATTTACAAATCGCACAATAACGCCTTATTGAGGCACATCGGAGTAGTCATTGTTAAAATAAAAATGTCTTTCGGGATTCGACCGTGTCGAAATGGTAACCGTAGTTGCCAACGTTTCGCCACTTATCGTAAACTTGAAACAAACAAACCAAAGTACAAGGTAAAATACTAAAAGTCAGGTAATCAACTTGTCAAGCAAGCTAGATTCTAGACTAAAATCAATCTGTTTGTTACAAGTTTTTGCCCTGATGAAAACCTCTTACGATAGGTGGCGAAACGTGGCAACGTTTCCAATTCAGGGAAACATTTTTGTTTTAACATCAGAGTAGGTTTAGTCCAAACGCGAATATACAATCACTAGATCTTGGATCTATAGCTTTATCAAATTAAAATTATAGTTCTATCAGTTTTTCCGGAGAGCCAGTTTTTTTGTGTTGAGGAGCGGGTGTGGTGCTGCTACTATTTGCCTTAGAATGTTAGATACTTCATTTGAGTGTTGCTTCATTGTTAGTTTAAAACTAGTACTTATCCCCTGATCCCTACTATAAAAGTGGAAGTGCGGTTTTTTAAGTAAGCTTAGTTGTATGTCAGATTCTTTTTTGTTTGTTTTAAATAATTTTTTTTAGAGTCTTTAGGATCTGCGTCACTGTTGAATGTTTTTTCCTGAACCCAAATAGGAATCGTGGAATTATCTTGCAGTTGCTGTAATAGGTTTCTATATGTTCTCTTAGCAGAAATTTTGCAGAATCGAAATTATTTTTAAGCTAATGCTTAGCAGGCGATAATAATCAAAGAATCGACTTTTTGTATCTGCTTACACATCTGTCGACAAAATCGCTTTAGTGCAGATTATTCGGACGTGTTACTTTAGCACGATTTGTTTTTGTTTATTAAAAATAGAAACACGTAATTTGGAAACTATTTACTTGCTGTTTATATTGCTTGTAGTGAAAGTTTGACAAAGTGAAGTGATTCATTCAGTATTCTTACTTTATAACAGCAAACTTTTTTTTGCCCTTCTTTGGCAAATATCTTTCCATTAATATATCTCCCTTTATGTAATAAATACTAAAAAAATGTTTTGTGTTCACTTATAATATACCTACACCTGATATCTATAAGTTTGATAGCTTTTGAATTTAATGTTATTGATTAGTACACTACTGTCAATAATACAATAGTTTATGTTACTAGAATTACTAATTTGTGATACGCTACGTAGCATACGGTAACGTGTTCCATTGTCGTACGTTTAAGCAATAAAATCATTTGTGACAATAGGTAAAGCTGCCAACCTTACTAGAAAATAAAATTTAAATCACTAGATTAATTTTTTTCAGTAATTTCCACAAAACAAAACTTTGATTTCGTTTGTTTTTCTATTCCAAGTCAGACGAAGAAAGATGTGAACTAGAGAATTTGTATTATTGATCCAATATTTATATATGTACACATTTTTTTAAAGTTAGTCACAGAATTTATCCAATCGAATAGTACACACCGGAAACTGTCACATCTGCATTCGTAACTATGTTAATTAACCCCTTTACTAATTTTTTCTGTTCCATTTTAGCATTTTAATCAAAATTTGAATTGACACCGGGGTATCGGACGTACGACGATACCGTCGCTTAGTAACACCCGCAACAACCCCAAGTTCATATACGATGCACGCGTCCCTATTTCTTTGGGTCGCCCCCAGGTTCATTATTATTTATAAACGTCACTGTGTAATTAAATTTTACTTTTTTCTATCTATTTATCTTCGTTCTTACAGTCATTAAAAAGTAACAGAAATGAGTTTATTTTTGTCGTGAATTCTTTGTTTCTTTTAATTAGTAGTTGATTTAATAAAAAACTGTATTTTACACGCAAAAATAAATAACGAAATTCTTAGTTTAAATATTTTTTTTTTGAGTCTTTAAATACCTATTTACAAAATAAACAGAAGCAACTTTCTTCCTATATATTTTAAGTTATAAATCACCACACCCTTATGACATTCTGTTTGCGTACTTAGTTTTCCAACAAAGACAAAGATGTCATCATCAATTTAATTTTTGATTAACCTCGTTGTTTTTTTAATAAAGTTGACTTTTTGTTTCTGTTTTTTTTCCTCATCAATGATTCGTCATTAAGAAATTGTTTGAGATAAACAGAATTGACTATATTTCATCGAAAACTATTTAGTGTTTCAATTGAACCACGTTCATAATCAATTTTGTCGTGGAATGTACCTACCTAAGCGAAATAATTTTCATCTCGGATCTTACAAAATATTTGGGTTGCATTTTACACAACATGAATAATACTGATTAAAATGTATAAATTCAGCAGTGCGTGAAATAATACAAGAGCGGACACAATCAAGAAACAGAACTTCCAAGAAAGTCATTTAATTTCAAAAACTACTTGGCTCGTTTCATTTTCTTTAATTAATACTATCGCGAAAACGTATATTTTCAATTACTGCATTTAAGAATTTAATCTATTGATCTTGTCTTCAGTTGAGAAATAAAACAATATATGTATGTAGGGATGTATGTTGTAAGTTGCACTCGTTTGGTTAAAGCTTAAGTGATAACCCGTCGATTATGACGCAAGTCATTTTTGTAACAAGTAGGTCAGATTGATAAACCGAAGTTTATTTCGTCGAGCACAGATTTATACACTAAAAGATTTATTATTCTTAAGTTGCGTTGCCGTTCTAGTTTTCTTTTAGCGAACGACAGACGACAATAAGTATTGACATGTTTAAATTTGAAAGATGTTTGAGTTTGTCGAAGATAATACGAAAGAAATTGTTTTTGTTTAACAGTTTTAAAAGTTTATTTTGTACGACGAAAATCAAATTTGTTGACTTTATATCGCGTCAATTTCAGTTTCGAAAGTGATGGAATGAAGTAGAATAGATAAATTTTTCTATGTAATTACATATTGACATCTTCTCTCTTTTCTACTACATTCCAAAATCGTGATACTTTAAAATAAGTGCTGTGCTGTGCTGTTAGAGGTTAGTTGTAATCTATACAGTGAGGCATAATTATACAGGCCTGTTTCATAGCTCCGTATTTGTTCAGTTTCATCTTTGTGGTTTGACCTAATTTAATTCGAACATGCAGGTTTGTTCTCGCTGTATTTTTGAGAATAATTTACAATTCAACATAAAGAGTCACATGGATAAATTTTTTCTTGACCACCCTTTATAAAAACAATAATTTAGAAGATATAAGAGAAAGAATACGTAGTTATGAATAACACTGTATAAGTACAACGAAGAAAGAAACAACTACAAATCTTTAAAACGTTAATTTATACAGCTGGACGCTGTAACGATAAGACGTGAAATTTATAACGGGTAAGTCAATTAAAACGTACATGCACAAACTAGCTCAATAACAGATTTATTTTTTAAAACAAAATCATGTAAACACAAGATTAACGAGAACACAAATTAAAATTAGGATCGGGAGAAATGTTGAGCGCCACATTGTTTTACAAACAAAACATTGAAAATGTTTTAAATAAACAATAAGAAACTTACTTACAAAGTTTCAGTATGTAATAATCACTAATTATGATTGGTATTAATTGTCTCCGGATCGTATGTGTCAGATGTTTTTATTACAATTATACTTCAACGGCTACCCATCTCAAGTACATGATTTGCTGAACTTGGAATAATGTATCAAAATTAGAATTATTTTATTTACAACTCGATTAACATAAAACAAAAAAAAATCAGTGATGCCAACACAATTTCTTTTTTGTTCTGTTCTAATTATTGTTACTTTCTTCGTTCTACTTAGTACATTTTACCTGCATTGCGATGGATCTTTAATTATGCTAAAAAAATTTAATTGAACAATGAGACTCAAACTATTTAAATAAAATATACACATTAAACTTTAAAATTTTTAGTCCGCTTTGAACTTCAAGGTTTTGAATTAATTTTTGTATATAAAATAATAAACTTTATTTAATAATAAACAAACAAATTTAATATGATTAAATTAAATTAATTAAAAACTATTTAAGTTTGTTTACAATAATCTTATTTATACATCAAAACTAACTTTTTTTAAGTCACGTTGTATTGAGCTGGGTGTGATTTTTTTACATGATTTTGAAGCTTTTCTTCTAACATTGAAGAATTTACTTCTGGTTACTTAATAGTTTCATTTACTAATCGTAAAATAACTACCCAAACGCGATTTGATGGTGCAATTAAACTTTACGTTGCATTAATTTATTAAATTCGCCATTTTGATGGGTTAACTGTCTATTTAAAGAGTTAATTATTATTAATTATTTTAATACGTCAATTCACGGGTTTCAAATTCTTCTTAACGTCTACACTTATCGATCGATTAATTATCAGGGTTTCTTTTAAATAAGTTGTAAATCGTGCAGATCAGACAAATTTCTTTGTACTTGAATTATATCACCGATGCATTCGAACTAAAAAAATCCTTGAGTTCATTTCACACCTGCACTGATAATTTAATCATTTACGCTTTTGTTAGGCGTCAAATTAAATATGCACTTTGCAAGTTTGCGTCTTTCGTTACTCAAGAAAATATCTTATTATCCCACGCATTCGGCGCTTATAAAATTTAAACATTCGTTTTTATAAACTCTTAATTGCAACTAAACAAAAACATTATTTTACACAAATAAATTCAATTTTCAAATCCAAACGATTAATACAACATTGATTGAGAATAAACAAATAAGTTAAGTCAATTATACTTTTCGAAATACATACTGTAGCCCCTTCTCGTATTACCTTCTATCGACAAATGGAGAGGAACATTGATAACTTCTTGATGAGCTTCCACTTGAAGAACGTTACCATCGATGCATTTGAATTTGCTCTCACCTCATTCAGGCTCGGTCTCAATTTTGGGCAGAAACCATTTTTATGAATAATCTTTGCTAAAGATTTGCGCCTTACGTATAATGTGACACGTGAAGGTGGCGCTTTTTTAAACATGCTTTTCTAACATTAGAAACATTATCCATATAACACGGCTTGGAACAAGCCTTAGGTTTGTCAGGAGGCCATTAATACATATTTTTTTAATCTTGAATCGGTCACGCGATATCGATGTTTTTGTGACTGAATTTTCAAGAAATTCAGAAGGGAAACACATGGTTAATTACTCCCTCCGTTTGAATTAGAATTCAATGCGTTGGTTTCAATCTAGCCTATTGTCAGATCGGTCGTTGTTTGTCTTAGATTTTTTCCTCTTGTTCGCAGAAACTTTTCTTTCGACAACTTTTTAAAAATTTTTTTTGAAAATTTCTTGTTGATCATCATCTAATCTCACATGCTGATATCGGTCAGTGTTTGTACCAGGGAAAGGCTCTTATGGTAGGAATCAATCACTTGGGTTTTCAGCTATTTTTTCTAATTCGTCTTCATCAATGAGCCAAGTAACAACAGCACTAGTAGGAAAAATTGTGCGAATACTCTTTACTGGAAATTTAACATACTTAGGACAAGGAACGTTCCCGGAAATTCTTAGACGCAGTTTTTCCGTATCAGACTTATTAATCACTACTTTGTAGTTTACAAGGTGAATCAAAAGGTTGTTAAGACCTAGGATTCGTTTACTATTTCTCCAGGTTCTCGGTTTAGCGTAAATTCCAATCTAAACGCGATAAGTGTATGCCAGTTTGACAGAGTAAAAAAGGCTTTTCGACACTAGTTACAAATTTAAAAAAAATTATCCTCAGTGTAAATGGACTATTAACCCTGACGGTCAATCATGCTCCATATGTTTTAGTGTTTTTTCCCACATGAAAATAACGTAGTAAAATTTTGACATTCATAAAAAAATAATGTAAACCTTGTCGAAAATTTTCGCCAAATACTGGAGCAGTTTCATTAAAAAAATATATTAAACTTTAATTTGAAACTCAATATCTTTGAACACTGAATTAATCCCTAGTTGAGATATATTCGTATCTATTTTTGTTATCCAACCAATTAAATCATTACCACAACAATAAACAATATTATAATGTAGGTTTTATCTAAATTCAATACAAAATTTCAGTAGTTAAATTAACGACTTGAGTGCTGAAGACTTGCAATGTCGCGTCGTCTTCATTTTTGTGCTCGTAAGTTAATTCGAAAACGTACAATTAGTTACTTAGTAAATTTGTTTCAGTATTTTCCTCACTCGCATTTTTGGAATACGGACCAACGCCAGAAACGAAATTGGGATTCCACTGCAAGGATCCAGCGATATCATTACCGTACATCGGCGACAGTATCAGCTTATTTTTAGTGCTTGGTGGAAGCATTTTTGGACCTCTCGTACTGATAACCGCCATTGAGCTATATATATCGAAGTGCTTTAATAAGAGATTAGGCGCTGATATATGGTTTTGGTTTAGAGATTTTATGATTGGATTAATATTCAATTTGGTCTTAATTCAAGTCAGCAAGGTTCTTGTTGGAGAACATCGACCACATTTTTTGGACACATGCTCGCCGGACACGGGTGAATCTTGCGAACCAGGAGAATTCGTACCAGAATACAAATGCACTAATCCATTATATAGTAATTACATAATTATCGATTCTTCAAGGTCGTTTCCATCCGGCCACGCTGCAGTCTCCGTCTACACATCCTTATTTTGCGCGGTAAGTTTTTTGAAAGGTTCTCACTTTTTTGTTATAATAATTGAATGTGTTTTTAGTTTTATGTGCAAGTACGTTTAACACCATTACATTTGCGTTCTGTTATAAAACCTTTTATCATTGTGTGCGTCTTGTTCTGGGCCGTTATTTGTAGCGTAACAAGAATAACAGATTATAGACATCACTGGTGGGATGTAGTAGGTGGATTGGCTTTAGGTGTTGCATGCGTTTTATATACAATATTTACATTGTCCAAACCTGCTCAACTATCGCTAGAGTCTTCGAGGACTCATCGACCGAGTGCTTCAACCACTACATTATTGGATATTAAGAATAAAGATGCGACTAGTGTAATTATCTGATCGTATTTATATATCAGTAATTGAAAAGTGACCTTCGCACTAGTGATAAAAAGGTTTTTCTATCTTTATAGTTTACCAAAGCCTGTTGAATACTCTCAAGTGTGCTTTAAAAAGTTAGTGAGTCAAAGTCTGCAAAAATAACGAATAATATTATATTTTTACGTAACTCAATAAAATTTGTCGCTGATAATTATTAATCGAATACGCGCAATTATGTAGAAGAGCTTTAATTGTGAAGGAAAATATAACGCTCCGTTTTTGGGAGCTTGTATTGATTTTAGTATTATAGCTATTAATATATAGGTTTCGTCAATAAATTTTCAGTAGGGTCCAATAGTGATACTGTAAATTGATTAATTATAGGTTCTATATATAAGTTTTATTTATTATTTATGTATTGTAGTGTATGAAATTTCGTATTTTAATTAGAGTTTAATAAAATAAACTGTGTATGTTTTTACACAATGTTCCATCAACGCAACAAATGGAAAATGCAAGCAACTGGATCAATATTAATGTGGGTAAATTTATGTACAGTTTGATAGGTTTATGAGGATGTGAATTTTAAAGCAGATAAAATGCATAACACACTGTCAAAACTCAATTAAGTTGGCCTTCAAATTACCTAAAGTCTGTATACTATTGGCGCGGAGTAATAAATCATAATTGCTTGAAATAATTCTTTATTTTCTTGTGAAAGCGGTACTTCTACGGTTAAGTAAAAACCAATAAATTCTAACCAAAATACTATCATTGTGCCGCTCTTGCAGCATATCGACCCATCTAAGGTCTGAGAACAATAGTTTAATCTGTGTAAACACGTTGCCATCAGCCCAGGTACTGACGAAACGAAAATCATAGCCGTAGATGTGGGTATTATACCAAGATACAAAAATAATGGTATATAATACGTAAGAAGTAAAATTTGTAATGTGATCTACTATACAAATAAAATAAATAACATATAAATAATATATGACATAAATATAAAATAAAATAGTAATGCAGATATCGTCAGTACATTTATTACAATTACAATTAATTTGCGGGGACCGATTTTTAGGCTTTTAGGATTGAAACAATAAAAGAAACCACATAATAATTCATATCAAAGGTAGATTTTACTATTATAATATACTTACCTACTAAAATATGTTTTTCCAAACGTATCAGGTACCTACGCCACTGCAATACGGGAGATTCAATAATTCTGACAGGTTTATTACTCCGCGCCAATAGTATACTGTGTATAAATTGAAATAAAGTACGAATGTGTGGCTTTTGATTAAAAAATTGCTTATCTATAGTAAAAAATATTCGTTAAGCAAAATTGCACAAAACAGATGATATTCTCGTCTGTAAACAAAACCAGCACTAATCTAAACGCTACCTAAACACAGTAGCACGTAAATGAACAAAAGTGTCTAGCCGCAGTTTGGGCTATTAAAAAGTACCGACCGTATCTAGAGAGTCGGCGATTTACCGTCCGGCTTGACAATCGCGCGTTTCTATGGTAAGACCAAACCAAAAACGACAAAAGTAAATTCACGGCCTGAGCGTGAAAACAATTTTTAAAAAAATTAGTAGATAGAGCCAAAAGGTTTTCACGATAATTGATTATTCTGTTGACAGATTTGATAGCCTCCCGCATAGTTCTATTAAAAAATATGACCACTTGTAACAGTACGACGCAAATCAAAGACGTTGTTGTGGTTGTAAATTGCAAGATCCGATAGGGGCTAATTTTAATTTTACAGTTGTAATAGTAAAACATGTTTATATTTTGTTTCTACATTTAAATCGAATATTAAATTACCGGAGTATAGGCAACCAAATTGTCAAGTGTAAATGTTTATAACTTTATCTCAATTATCATAAACTCTTGATCCCGAACAATCGAAATTGTTAGAAAATTTGTAGATAATGGTTTTCAAAAGCGTTAAAAGTCGCGATGCGAATGCATCGTATTCGTTAGTTATAGTTTTTTAAAATTAAAACGAATTTCCCGGTAGCTGATAGCGTCGGTATGTACCACATCTAATTCCTTAGAAACTATAGCCTACTTATTTACTATAGGGAAGTTTCCGAGGGCCAATCCATTAAAGTAAAATAATAATACGTATTAAAAGGAATTCAGCTTATCAGCATTCCGATAATTTTCAAACTAGGAACCGTTCGCGGATATTGGCTCCTGTCAACATTTTGGTTATTTATGGAATTGGAACCTCATTGTTATTTCTTCGTTTCGGAAGCGCAAGTATCTACGCTTCTCTTTGGCGTCTTGGCCGCCGTATCTTCAAGTTACTGATAAGGTCAGATGTTTGATTATTTTACTTTGTACGCTTGACAAAAATAACGTACCAACTATATTCCGCGTTTATCATCTCCGTTATCACCGCAAATTAGTTATATGCATCAACATGTACATAAATATAGCATAAAAGAATTTTTAGTTGTAACGGGCGTGCATTTTAGATAATTTTCTCCCCACATTTTTTGTTTTCTTTTACGTATGGTCGCATACAATAATTTTAGAAACGTTCGTACAACAGTAGCCAAGTCAATAGAATAAGAAATTAAATTTGAGTTCAAAATAAAAAAAATAAAAATAAATAGAGATTGAGAAAACTAAGCTAAGCATAAAAAAAAAAAGGAAATCTAATTAAAATTAACTAACGAACTAACCTAAAATTAAGCTTATTTACTAATTAATAAACTAACGACTAAAAACATATACAAAAAGATACCTATTCTGGTTACCGTTGTTTCAAACTTTTATTAATTTCACTTCCACCCCTTTATGACAATTTTGTACCAAAAGCAATAAGAATCATTATCAATTTGCATAGCCAATAATTATCATAATTTTTTTATTTGAATTTTGTTTTCGACAAATTTGGTAAAAGTTTATATATTGTTTTTGTATGAGTTCTTTTGATTGTATAATAAACCAGTCACAATTTATTTACCTTTTTTTTGTTCATAACTTTCTTTTTGTCCTTACCAACTTTCCTGGCGTCCTAGAAGGTCTAACTAGGCCGTTAATTAATAAAACAAAAGTAATAGACCAGGCGCCCACCCTAACAACTAATAATCTTATTCAATTCTATCCACGGCCTCAGCCAAGAGTTAGTCGAGGTACGTGCCCTTCCAACAGGACACAAGGAAAGTGCACCGTGGATGATCCTCTTTTCCTTCGAAAATTATTTTCCACGTTACACTTTTATTTGGCGCCCAACGTCATTAAAATTCCTATTTTTGTGCTGTTTATTATACAATCATGAACATGGATGATATAAATCAGATTAAACCTATTCATTTATTAACAGATGAACTTAACTATGAATTGCGGATTCGCGGAATCGTTACAAATAAGGACACAAGCACTAAACGCAAAATGCTTGCTAAACTATTACAAAAGGATATTCAGCGCCCCGGTGTTTCTTATGCAGATCCATCTTATGATTTTCAAACAGAAACGATAGAAATTAATAAAATAATTAGTTCTCTGCGGACCTTAATAGAAGAATTTGAAGGGAATATTAACGATTCAGTTTATAATCGCGTTTGTTCTCGAATCATACATCTCTCATATCGCTCTAAACGTATTCAGATTGACAAAGATACTCCTAAGGAAATTATAACATTTCGAAATGAAGCAATTGCTTCTGCTTTGGAATTGGAAGCTTTACTTGCCGATAAGATCATAGTGCAGCCCACAGTAACATCTGCCGATACTGTTTCTGTGCCTCCCATTGCACCCACTTATACTATTCGTTCTTTTGAGGCTAAACCAGTTCCTGTCTTCAAATGGAATTTGAAGTTTTCCGGTTCCAAAGGGGCAGATATTTTAGATTTTTTGCAAAGAGTAGAAGAATTACGAATTGCCAGACATGTTGACACCACTGAATTATTTAATTCATCTATCGAATTATTTTCTGATAATGCCCTAACTTGGTTTCGTTCTGTTAAGAGTACAATTAATAATTGGGATAGTTTAGTTACACGACTTAAGCAAGAATTTCTCCCAGTAGGCTATGAAGACGACATATGGGAAAAATTAGGTTGAGGTACCAAAAACGTGATGAGCCTGTTAACGTTTTTGTTGCAGTTTTAGATAATTTATTTAGTAAGTTAGGACATTTTGTGGCGGAAACCACCAAACTTAAATACATCACAAAAACTTATTACCCCATTACGTCGACCAAGTTACTCTTTGTGACATAAATAGTGTAACTCAATTACTCGAATTGTGCAAAAATTGATTTTGCTAAAGACATAAAGGATAAACAAAAACCCCAAGTTGTAGGTACTCAAGTGTTAACACAATAACTCCTGGATATAGTAAAGATCCCGATCAATCTTTTGCCCATGCAAGTAATTATAGTAAATGTCAATCAAGTACAGGTGTTATAAAAAATTTAATGTAATTTGTTGGAACTGTCAGCAGCCCAACCATACTTTTCATAATTGTACAGCCAGAAGGACAACTTTTTGTTTTAAATGCGGTAGACCCGGCGTTGTAAGTAGTAGTTGTACGTGCTCAAAAACGAGCACAAAAGGCATTAAAACGAGGCTGGTTAATGTCTTCTAATAGTATATCAAAAGCCTCACTTATTCATAATGGTTCACCCTCTTGGCAAGATTGGCTTAAGTACGTACGAAAGTTTTATAAAGAAAAATTAATTTTGAAACCAGAAATTTCCCTTTATTTATTAAAAAACAATATGATAATAGACCCTACGTTCTTGTTAATATTTTAAATGTCGAATTGGTAGCGTTAGTAGATTCGGGAGCAAATAAATCCATTTTAGGAAGCAATTCATTTAGTTTACTCAACAAACTCCAGTTTAAACCCTGTAAATCTCTCATAAAATTTGTTACTACTGCAGACGGCAATAAACAACCAGTTACTGGAATAGTTGATATACCTATTACCCTAAATGATTTTAGTAAATTAATTCCATTTCTAGTAGTACCTTCTTTAAATCAAAATATTATCTTAGGTAGTGATTTCTGCAAGGAATTTGGATTGAGTTTAGATTATAAAAATGAAACGTGGCTAGCCCAAAGCAGTTCTCAAAACACTAATATCAATGTGTTAGAAACAAATGTGTTAATTAGTCCTAAGTTACCAACTTATTTGCCTCAACAACAACAAAGAATTAATGATATTAAAAATAAATTCACTGAGCTATGTAGTGAAAATAGACTAGGTCGTACCCAAGTCACTTCACATATTATTGACGTTGGTAATAGCAAACCGTTTAAAGAACGCCAATACCAAATGTCACCATACATGATGGACCATTTAATTAAAGAACTAGAAAAATGTTACGATTAGGTGTTGTTGAACCCTCGTCTAGTCCATTTAATTCACCCGTCCTCCTTGTTAAAAAAAACTCCGGAGAATTCCGTTTCTGTTTTGATGGCCGTAAATTAAACTCGATTACGAAGCCTGATTCGTATCCGTTACCCCGGGTTGACAGAATTTTGAGTTTACTCAAAGATGCAAAATACATTTCATCAATTGATCTTCGAAACAGTTTTTGGCAAATACCCTTAGATAACACATCCAAAGAAAAAACAGCCTTTTCGGTTCCTGGTCACGGGTTATTCCAATTTACAGTTATGCCTTTTGGCCTGAGTAATGCCGCTCAAACGCTGCAGCGATTAATGGACACCTTGTTTGGACCTCAATTTGAGCCGAACATTTTTGTTTACTTAGATGACATCATCGTCGTGTCTAATACTTTTGAGAAACACATGCAATTATTAGAGGATGTTTATTTAAAACTTAAGAAGGCAAATCTCACTATAAATTTAAAAAAAAGTGAATTTTTTAAAAATGAACTCAAGTATCTTGGTTTTATTATAGATGGTACAGGCAATGGGTTGCGGACAGATCCAGAAAAGGTAGCGACTATGATTAATTTTTCTAGACCAAAAACTTATACCGAAGTAAAAAGGTTTCTAGGGATGTGTTCGTGGTACCGTCGTTTTATAAAAGATTTTTCCTCTCTTGTAGCTCCATTAAATGGTTTGATTCTGGGCAAATACAAGAAACAAAATGTGACTTGGACAATGGAAGCAGAAGATGCTTTTATAAAAATTAAACAAGCTCTAGTTACAGCGCCTATTTTAAGAAGTCCGGACTTTTCTCAGCCTTTCACAATCCAGAGCGACGCTTCTAATGTAGGTTTAGGTGGCGTACTTACCCAAAATATTGACGGCGAAGAGATCGTCATTGCTTATTGCTCTAGATCCTTAACAAAGCCTGAGCGCAACTATACGGTGACTGAAAGAGAGCTATTAGCACTTATATTTTCGATTGAAAAATTTAGACCGTACGTGGAAGGTGTTCGATTTAATGCTGTCACAGATCATCACTCACTTTTATGGCTCCATAGATTGAAAGACCCAACAGGTCGTTTGGCTCGCTGGTCGGTGAAATTGTCCCAGTATTCTTTTAACCTTGTTCATAGAAAAGGAGATCTTAATGTTGTAGCAGATGCTCTTTCACGAAATCCTTTTATTGAGATCGGCCTTATTACTGTTGACCCTACAGATTGCGACGAAGGTTATGTTCGTTTAGCAAATAATATCAAAAACAATCCTGACAAATACCCCCAGTTTCAAGCTAAAGACTATCTCATCTATAAACATTCCTCCCCTAAGATCTGTTTCAAAACTAACTTGAAAGAGTGGAAACTGCTAGTGCCCAATTCAAAAAGAAAAGAAGTAATTCAATCTTGTCATGATGAACCAACTTCTTCGCATTTTGGATACTACAAAACTTTAAAACGTATTCAGGAACAATACTGTTGGCCCAACATGCAAAACCATGTGTTAAAATATGTTAGAAACTGTAGTGTTTGTGGCGAACAGAAAGCCCCCAATTCACCCACTTCTGGACTCATGGGTTCAGAAAAAATGTGAGTATCCCTGGCAAATTATTGCTGTGGATATTTTAGGACCTCTGCCCAGATCGATTAAAGGTAATCGATACCTATTAGTAGTTAGTGACTGGTTCACCAAATATTCGTTGTTATTTCCGATGCGAGATGCTAAAGCATCTCCCATTATTAAGTTTATGGAGAACCAAATATTCTTGGTACACGGAGTACCACAATTTATACTGTGTGACAATGGTCCACAATTTGCTGGTTCTGCTTTTCAGGCGTTGTCGAGGCAGTACAAAGTCCAAAAATTTGGTATAATGCAAGATACCATCCCCAAGTTAATTTTGTTGAAAGGTCCAATAGAACCATAGGCACAGCCATTAGATCATATATCGGAGACAATCATCGAAATTGGGACGTGAATTTAGCAAAATCCAATTTGCCTTAAACTCCTCTGTGCACGAAGTCACAAATTTTACTCCAAATTTCTTAAATTTCGCTCGTAATGTCCCCATTTCAGGAAACTATTATGGTGCCGTTACTACTACGAAAGGCTGTGAGCTATTGCCCGAAGAACGAGACAAATATGTCAAAGAAATTAAACATCTACATGACGTCTACAATTCAGTTAAAAATCAATTGCATAAAGCTTATAAAAGAAATGCTAGTACTTACAATTTAAGGAAAAGAGACACTTCACTCTCTGTTGGCGACAAAGTGTGGCTTCGCAATAAGGTTCAGTCAGATGCTTCGGCAAATTTTTCAAGCAAGCTTGCCCCTAAATTCGTTTTGTGCACTATCAAACAAAAAATCTCCAACTTAGTTTATGCGCTCCAACACAAAAATGGCACGGATGCTGGTAACTGGCACCTTAAAGATCTTAAAGAGTACTTAGGATCTAATTCAGATGTTTCTGTAGGATAGTTTAATTTGAGGGTTCCTTTTGATTGATTTAGTTAGTTAGAGTTAGAAAAAGAATTTATCCTTTTCGTTGTTTAAATTTAGCAACTGTTGAGTACATCGAGTTGACCCCACCGATTTTCGACTCGTCCCGATTTGTCCCTACTGATTGTGACCCTTTTTACAGGCGTTTGGTACGCGTAGTTACTACACTCGTTTGTATTCAATGGACTCTTTTATTATGAGATAATCTCATCTAAATTTTTTGCTATACGTTTGAGAAGTTAATTTTTTGGAGAAGGGCAGTAAAACATGTTTATATTTTGTTTCTACATTTAAATCGATTATTAAATTACCGGAGTATAGGCAACCAAATTGTCAAGTGTAAATGTTTATAACTTTATTTCAATTATCATAAACTCTTGACCCCGAACAATCGAAATTGTTAGAAAATTTGTAATATAATGGTTTTCAAAAGCGTTAAAAGTCGCGATGCGAATGCATCGTATTCGTTAGTTATAGTTTTTAAAATTAAAACGAATTTCCCGGTAGCTGATAGCGTCGGTATGTACCACATCTAATTCCTTAGAAACTATAGCCTACTTATTTACTATAGGGAAGTTTCCGAGGGCCAATCCATTAAAGTAAAATAATAATACGTATTAAAAGGAATTCAGCTTATCAGCATTCCGATAATTTTCAAACTAGGAACCGTTCGCGGATATTGGCTCCTGTCAACATTTTGGTTATTTATGGAATTGGAACCTCATTGTTATTTCTTCGTTTCGGAAGCGCAAGTATCTACGCTTCTCTTTGGCGTCTTGGCCGCCGTATCTTCAAGTTACTGATAAGGTCAGATGTTTGATTATTTTACTTTGTACGCTTGACAAAAATAACGTACCAACTATATTCCGCGTTTATCATCTCCGTTATCACCGCAAATTAGTTATATGCATCAACATGTACATAAATATAGCATAAAAGAATTTTTAGTTGTAACGGGCGTGCATTTTAGATAATTTTCTCCCCACATTTTTTGTTTTCTTTTACGTATGGTCGCATACAATAATTTTAGAAACGTTCGTACAACAGTAGCCAAGTCAATAGAATAAGAAATTAAATTTGAGTTCAAAATAAAAAAAAAATAAAAATAAATAGAGATTGAGAAAACTAAGCTAAGCATAAAAAAAGGAAATCTAATTAAAATTAACTAACGAACTAACCTAAAATTAAGCTTATTTACTAATTAATAAACTAACGACTAAAAACATATACAAAAAGATACCTATTCTGGTTACCGTTGTTTCAAACTTTTATTAATTTCACTTCCACCCCTTTATGACAATTTTGTACCAAAAGCAATAAGAATCATTATCAATTTGCATAGCCAATAATTATCATAATTTTTTATTTGAATTTTGTTTTCGACAAATTTGGTAAAAGTTTATATATTGTTTTTGTATGAGTTCTTTTGATTGTATAATAAACCAGTCACAATTTATTTACCTTTTTTTTGTTCATAACTTTCTTTTGTCCTTACCAACTTTCCTGGCGTCCTAGAAGGTCTAACTAGGCCGTTAATTAATAAAACAAAAGTAATAGACCAGGCGCCCACCCTAACAACTAATAATCTTATTCAATTCTATCCACGGCCTCAGCCAAGAGTTAGTCGAGGTACGTGCCCTTCCAACAGGACACAAGGAAAGTGCACCGTGGATGATCCTCTTTTCCTTCGAAAATTATTTTCCACGTTACAATAGTCCCACGAATAGTTGTATCATAAATAATTACGACTTGATGAAACAGTACGACGCAACGCACAAGCAACTACAATTGTTATTTTGAATGCTTTAAACGACAGAACTAATTCTAAAATCGATAGAAAACTATGCATTCAGAACTCTAGTTTTTTAAAAAAATTAAAGAACGGGACTAACTTCACTGACGTATACTTTAAACTATACCCACCTAATAAAAATAAACAAAGATTTTGTTTTAGTCGTTACCGTAACCTACTCTAGGTAATTGTGCCAAACTTACCATGCAAAAATAAGTAAGTAATAAATTTTAGCATAATTTATTGGTCATGTAAAAATTCAACATCAAAACAGGATTTTCTTTTTTTTTAATATACAGGGTGAGTTTTTAGTGTGACAACCGTCAATAACTCCGTTATTATGCTAATTATCCAAAAAAAGTATTTGAGAAAAATTGTAGCCAGCTTTAAGCTTCACGTTTTAAAATTGGTTGCAATAATACAGGGCCTTCCGTAACGTCGTGCCAAGTAAAATTTAGTTTTTTTAAATTGAACACTGCATTTTATTTAATATTTGAGTTCCTATTTACTTCCCTGTTTCAACAATATAAGGTTTTATTATGTTATACAAGGTATTTAAAATGTTATAGCCACTTTTCCATAAAAATCGTAAATGTTCAACGTCCTGTATAACTGAAAAATGAGATCAAAACAATAATCCGTTACAGCGGTTACTTACTAATTATAGTCAAAAATCATAAAAAATGTTGATTTTGTCAATATTCATTAAATTGTGTACAGGGTGAGTCAAAATGCAAATTCATTATTTTTTCTCTTTTTTAAATGGATCACCTTGTATTTTATATCACTATCGAGAAGAACTGATGTTATACTTTTGATTTTTATTAAGCATTCCCTATACCTAGAATGATTATTTGTTAAGATAATTTTGATTTTGATATTCAAAGTATTGAATAGGTATCTAATGATAACCAATTAAGTTAAGTTGACCATGACTTATTTGTCAAATATGCAGCAATTTAACTGTTGTCTAATGTGAATTCATTACTTTAGTAGCTGTTGATAATTGACAGTTGTTATATTATTACTTGTTAAAAGATTTCTGTGTTTGAAAATTGTGGTTTTAATAATGAATTTTTCCAAGGAAGAACAAACAGATATGATTTTTGTGTTAAGAGAAAGTATGAGAAACTGTTTGCTTGCATCCAGAATATATCAACAGCGGTATCCTGAACGTAGGCACCCAAATTCAAGAGCGTTTGAAAGGTTAATGGATCGCTTTCTTCGTACTGGATCAGTGTTATATGAAAAACATGAAGGAACAAAAACTGTTACAACCGAAGATAAGGAATATAATGTACTGCTCGCCGTTAACGAGAATCCACACATTAGTAGTCGTGATATATCACGACATTAGTCAAAAATCGGCCGTAAATATCCTCCACAAATATAAGATGCACCCGTATCATGTGCAATTACACCAAGAATTGACTGACGGTTATTATCCTCGCAGATTAGCTTTTTGTGAATGGGCCCAACAATAATTACGTGGTGACAGATTGTTTTTTAATTTTGTGCTTTTTGGCGATGAGGCAACTTTTCATAAAAATGGAACGATGAACAGACATAATTTTCACTATTATAACACAAGCAATCCGTACATTATAAAAACTCATAGTTAAAATAGGTGGTCTATAAATGTTTGGGGTGGTATCGTTGGGGAACACATTTTTTTGATGGTCGTGTGAATGGTGCTGTATATTTAGATTTTCTTGACAATCATTTGCCAATATTACTTCAAAATGTTCTTCTTAATATTCGGCAACGAATGTGGTTTTTACATGATGGCGCTCCAGTTCATCACATTGCCCTTATTCATAACCACTTACTTAATAATTTTCTTGGAAGGTGGATAGGCAGAGGAGGCCCAATTGCATAGCCACCTAGATCACCGGGATTAACAAAAATTGATTTTTTTATGTGGGGCTATATCAAAAACCGTGTCTACCAAGAACCTCCAACAACAGCAAATGATATGAAAAACAGAATAAGAGAAGCTTTTAATAGTATTGATGTCAAATGTTGAGAAATGTAGCGAATTCATTTGAAAATCGAATACAAACTTGCATAGACGTTGCAGGTGGACACTTCGAACATTTAATTTAAAATTATTTCGAACATTTTTTTATAAAATTTGAAAAAAATTAAAAATATCCATGCTATACAGAGCGTTTATTACGTAGTGATTTCGATATAAAAATGGACATATCTTTTTAAATACCCTATATAATTTAATGAAATTGCTGCACATTTGACAAATAAGTCATGGCCAACTTAACTTAATTGATTATCATTAGATACCTATTCAATACTTTGAATATCTAAACAAATAATCATTCTAGGTATAGGGAATGCTTAATAAAAATTAAAGTATAACATCAGTTCTTCTTGATAGTGATATAAAATACAGAGTGATCCATTTAAAAAAATAGAAAAAATAATGAATTTGCATTTTGACTCACCCTGTACACAATTTAATGAATATTGACAAAATCAACATTTCTTATGATTTTTGACAATAATTAGTAAGTAACTGCTGTAATGGATTATTGTTTTTATCTCATTTTTCAGTTATACAGGACGTTGAACTTCTTACGATTTTTATGGAAAAGTGGCTATAACATTTTAAATACCCTATATAACGTAATAAAACCTTACATTGTTGAAACGGGGAAGTAAATAGGAACTCAAATATTAAATAAAATACAGGGTGTTCAATTTAAAAAAAACCTAACTTTAACTTGGTACGACGTTACGGTAGGCCCTTTATTATTGTAACCAATTTTAAAACGTGAAGCTCAAAGCTGGCTACAATTTTTCTCAAAAACTTTTTTGGATAATTAGCATAATAACGGAGTTATTGACCGTTGTCACACTAAAAACTCGCCCTGTATTTGTGGGAAGATCGTCTTCAATAAAAGAATTGTAATAGCAGGTGTAAAAACTTGAATAAGAAATTAATATTTACGACACAGATGTCGTACGAGAAAATCTTAAGCGGGAAGTCAATTATGCAAACAATAAGAAAAAATACAATACATTCAAGAAATAATATATTAACGTACAACAATAGAAACAGCAAAGTTATAACAACTCACAATGTAAATAATTACTAAATATTTCCAAATGAACAATACAAACGGAATTTAAGAGAAGGGCAAAGAAAAGGATCGAATTATTACCTTTGTCATGTTTTAACGATGAAAATTAGAAAACCGATAAAACGCGGCGTTTGCAATTTTAACAAATACAAATTTAATTAATTTCGCTAAAGAAATTTATTGTGCCACTTAAGCAAGAACATCAAAATAGAAATACGTAATTCTATTTTACACATCAGTTAGACTTTAAAATAAAGAAAATGTAATTCCTTTTAATAACCTATTATTTCTTTTAAATTACAACGTTATGTTTCTTTGTTATATTCATGTATTAAAATTAATTTTGTTTTTTTTTACTTTTTCGTAACCTTTACACATCAACAATAACATCAAAGTACTAAAAGAAGCTAGTAAACAAAAGTTGTCACAAATTATACTTTGCATAACTTGTACGCAACCATTTCTTTACTTTCTACAAACATAATTATCTCCACGAACGATTTTAATAAAACTAGGTAATTAGTTATTTTTTGTCATACCAGAAATTTGGTTAGATTATATTTTATAATTCAGATAAATACACACAATATTACACTTTATAATTTATATCAACCCGCATTCAACGACAACTTAGAACTGAACTCGAAAATTACATGAATAACTCTTTTATAGAAGCTAAATAATCACGAACGTTCAGGAATAGGTAAGTTCTAGAACTTATTCTGGTAACTTCAGTGACGGAGCATTATTATGAGTTTAAACCAGTATGTACATAGTAGTTATTTTTAACTTACGACGAATTGAAGGTAAGCGTTTTCCAAATCTTGCAACTGATAGACAGTTTTGCGTTTTGAGCAGCTACTCCAGATTTTTGTCACTAGCAAGACAGGAACAGGTAAAATGATCCGATGTTGCAATATCTAAAATTTTTCCACTGCAACTCCATTACATAGTCACATTCGGTCTGGCGTTGTTGTGGGGGAGGATGATTTAGTCGAAAACGTCAGAAGAAGATGAATTAGAAAACATATTTGTGTGATACTATGGATTCTCTATGTTTAAAGCGAAATAAGTACCCATTAAATAAGATAGATTTAAAAATAAATACAATCCAAAAGTGGTGAATAATGGCAGTTCAATAAAAAAAACAGATATCAACAACAGTACATAAGGAAAATTTTGATTAATAGAAGAAATAAGAAAATAATAAGTCCGCTGAAGTAATGGGAGTTATACGAATGATAAGTTAAAAGAACAAACCTTTTTCATTGTTTCTTGAATAGTATCATTATCTATTATAAGGATTTTAAGAAAAAGATTAAAGTATTTAAAGAAGAATCTAAAATTGAATATTTGTAAAATAAGTGAAATATTAAAAAATGAGTGGTATATTCGTAATCAACTTTAAAACCTACAATTGTAACGGATCTTATCGTTATCGCTAGATTAATAAACAGCCAGGATCGAATTACACCATCATGGTGCTAAGAAATTATATATTTAACACGTACAATTATAACTCGGATAAAAATAAAATTACACGTTATAATTTATATCTACTGGCAATAAAAATTGACTTTGAACTGAACTGATAAATGCATGACTAGCTTTTATACTTGTCGAATAAATTCTAGAAGATATTCGATACGGAGTTCTAGAACATTGCGATCATTCTAACTTAATCTAGTAACTGCAGTACCATGACAAGAAAAATGGGAGAATATGAAAGACAGAATAGCTAATGCAGCAAGGGACATTAGAGGAGTAGTGAGATAAAAAGGAACTAGTATAAAAACAAATTTAGTCAAAATGGGTAAGGAGGAATACGAATAAGTAAAAAAAAACAAAATAAAAAAATTCGGAAAATGGTTCATGTAAAGCATATAAAGAAACTGTTTCGAAACAATATAAAAGTGCTAAAAAGGCAAAAAACAAAACAAACTCATGAAATAAAAAATAATACATGGGGCTTGAAGAAGCTGAAAGTACCGGAAATACAGAAAACAAAACTGAAAGTAAGTAAGACAAAAACAATGGTTATGAACAAGAAACAACAGCAGGAAAAGGAGAAATAAAATGAGAAATAAATCAGAAAAGCGACCAAGATATACTAAGCAATAAAAAGAACAAACACAACAATACAAAACACCATGTAGCATTCCAATATTAATGTGTGAAAGTTAAATAGGGGCCAACAAAAAAAACTGTAAAGCAAGAACATATTATGCAGAATATAGAAAAAAACACTAATGTAAGAAGTAATTAAAAAACTATAAAAAACAGAAAAGTGGTGGTCCACGAAAAACTTAGATGCAAGCGTAATGGAAAGGGTCGACCTTGCAAGAACGTGAGGTGTAGAAAAAGGGGAAGCTATAGTAGAGTTAAGTTTTAAATAATCCATGTGAAAAATAAGATTAGATTCTCGGATTGATTGTGACGGTTTTTTCTCCTCCGTGAATTTCGTTTAATACATTCTTTTTCGCTCTGTTCTACGCCTGCAGTATAGACAACTAACTTAACAAGATTAGTCGTAGGTTAGGGCGTAAAAAATTGGTTTGTATGTTAGCTTTATGAAATTTCCAGTCAATTTTATTTTGGTACGCGGCATTGGGTAGAATGCACATTTTTTTTCTGCAGTAAAAGGTAAGAGACCTTTTGTTTATTAAACAAAATCTGCGAATTATTTAATTACTTTTGAGTTGACGAGTTTTGTCGTGATTGAATCCTGCATTTCTTTTGTTTGGCCTTTACACACTGTCGAATGCCATAACTTCGTGATAATTTTTCTACTCGAAAAATCCCCCGACAAATTAATTACACGTTTGTTTGCGCCAGTATTTCATTATTAGAGTTAAATGTTAAATCGGTTATTTAGACATAATTAGAGAAGTATTCGGGACATATTTAATATTAAATTCGCGTTTGTACTGTAAATAAAACTGTTCTTGAGATTTCTGCCAGATATTAGTCTATTTATCTGTGATATGCATTATTTACACGTCCTATTTGTTAACTATGTTGTTATTGTTTACGATTGTACCTACATTATGTGTGTATATAAATGTGGCTTGAGGAAAGCTCTTAAGATAATATGTTTCTTTCGTGAACAGTTTATTATTTTGTATCTGCTGCTTGAGATTAATTACTACGTCTCGGAAGCACTTTATTTTATAACTTCTGCATCTTTAAAAATTGTCAACGACCCCTCATCGACTGATAAGTAAACCAAAACAATTATAAATTTTTCTAAAATAAATTTGTCTACGACAACAAACTGTATGGATTCAGCAAAAGATCTTTTTGGGCAAAATGACGGTGAAGCATCTCATTACTAAGTTCGGGTTGTATCAAATGAGTAATTATTTCTTGTGTTTCCAGTAGCGTCAATCAATCTAAGTTTCATTACAAATATAAATAAAAATACTGGAGAGTGTTAGAGATAATGAAGTGGAATTTGAAATTTTATAATATGTTTTCCGTAATATACACTTACTCTACTGAAGGAAATAGATGACTCGTGCACATTCTGGTTTTACCTTTAGCAAACACCGTAATAATAAATGGAAAAAAAATTATATAAAAATTGGAAATCAAAGAAGAATAAAATTAAACTAAAATTAAAGCTTGATCAAGGAATCAATAGGCAACAAAATCAAATAAAAAATTAAATCCATACAAGTAAAAAACATAAAAATTGACGATATAATAAAGCTGCAAAAAGAACAAATATTACACTGTGTTTCCCAAAATAAATAGAGAAAATGATCAACTGCATCTAAGCCGACGTTCTCTGACAAAACGTGAAGATGTTCTTCAAATTTTCACGAACTTGGAGAAACACGGGGACTATAGAGGTTTTAAGTAGTCCACCAGTGATTGCAGCGGTGGTAGTAAAAAGAAATGCGGTTCGATTAAGTTTTACGTTGACATCCGAAAGCTCTACGTGTTTATAAACAAATGCAGAAATGTTTACACAGAGTTATCAAAATTAATAGTTGTCAACGTTGAACGATCACTGGCAAATGGGTTTGTAACTCAAGGATTGTGACAAAATTAACTTCATTATCGCGATTATCCAATTTAACAGAGGTATTTGCCATACCTTTAGAAAAGAAGCAATATGTCCTTGAAAGTAATGTTGGGAAGAATTGTGGTGGGATTGAATTATCAAACCAAATGTAAACATCAATCACACCAAACGAAAAATTTGCAGCATTTCAGTGTCACTGAAAAAGTTTTTCTGTAGTTTCGGAAATTAAAACAAAACTATGTAAAATGTCTGCTTAGGGGTCGATGATACTTTTTTACCATCAATCAGGTGGGTAATCTGGTCATGATAGACTGTGGACTTCGACCATTATTTACATTTATTTCTGATGACATACCAATCGTTAATAAGAGTGCGAGTCAAACACTTACCTGCGTAATGACATCGTACAGTACGATGTTAAGGCACAAAATGATGAATTCCCGCAGCGAGACTTGATGTGGAAATTCAACCCCTAAAGAAGATGAATTGTCACTAAAGTTGCAAATCAATGGATATGTACATATGTACAAAACTATACCAAAATTTAATGATCGATATGTAATATCAAGAAACTACCGGCACCTACACTTAGTCATAGCTTAGATCGACTGAGTTGGAGAATTGTTCGAAAGAAGTCGCCGGTTTGCCAAAAAAAAATATGAAGAGGCGGGGACGCGAAGGAATGACAACGGAGAGAGCAAGACAGCCGGCGATCTTCGTGTATACGGTGATGTTAGAGGTACCGTTATCTTACTTTCTTCGTCTGAAACGCGGGGCACGTTTGATAAAGTTACTTTTGAGATAACGCTGGAAAAGCATCCTCGACCTTCTCGGCCTCAGAATTTTAAGGAGTCCCCCAGAACATTCAAATCCGTTCTATTTCCACGGAGGAGATTTGGAACACGATTAATTCCTACCTAAATGGATTAAGAGACTCTGGTCGAAACCTCTTATCAGTCACCCAGAAGCTGCTTTATCTGACGTTTTCCGGAGCTGTGAATGACTCAAGTTTCAAGTGTTGTACGGTGCTAATCTATTTGCATTTAATAAGAAGGATCGTGGAGTTCGTCCGATTGTTGTTAAGTGTTTCTTCCGTCCACTAGCCTGTAAAGTTGGTAACCTTGGTATTCAGGATGATGGGTTAGCTTTTAGAGTAGTTCTTACAGTGGATTTCAAGAACGCCTTCAACACCCTCAAGAGAGAACAATTCTTCAATGAAATTGTTGACCAATTCTTCAAAGCAGCTCCGTTCGTGAGACACAGCTACCTTCGTTTCCCCTTTCTGATTTTTGGAGAGAAGATCATTCACTCAATGACGGGAATTCAACATTCTCTGTTCTGGCTTTAATTCCTGGTACTTTGTTGATAAAACTCTTGCCAGAGATCCCCAGACTGTTTTAAATAATTGTAAATCTTTAATAGATAGTTGCAAGTCGTTAGGACTAAAGATAAACCCTTCAAAATGTAAAATTTTTTTTTTGATTGAAAGTATCTGATGTTATCCAAATTTTTGATTCTCTCGCTCTTGGTATCAAAGCAATGAAGAATGATCTGACTCTCTTAGGTTTCCCCTTATTACTCTCTTCAACCGAGAAGATTTTTCAAAAGAAAATTACTTGGATGGACTGAATTCGCATACAGTTTTTTGTTCTTTTAAGGAGTTGTTTAGTCATTCCCAAGTTTACCTATCTAGTTCGAACGTCTCCGTTGATTGTCTTTTCGTCAATCTACGATCAGAAGTAGATTAACTAATATTATTATTGAATTAATAAAATTGAGATCCATTACTCGGTATTGGTCGTTATTAATAAATAAGAAAACTTGATGATAAACACTTTAAATCCATCTATTGGCCAATACTTGAGAACATGTAAAGTTTCGACAAAACAAATTATTAGTTTGTCATCTTCAGATAATAATGATAATAACGTATTGTGAAAAGGCTATTGTACTGCAACTCGATTTTAATCTTAAAAAGGAAAATTGTGAAATTGGAGTTTGTAGGTATGGAGTTTATGGGTGTAGGTTTGGAAGTTTAGTCTTTATAAGCTTTTTAATTCGTGAGCTTGAAACTAAACAAGTACAATCTTCTAATAAACTTGGATATTAATTTGAAAGACAATGTCGTTGTCACATTTTAACGGGAAATTTCCCCTTTCTTGAATCCGGTGTTAAAATTCAATTTTAGAATCTACTATGACCTTTAAATGATCTTGAAAATGACCTGAAGGTCCACATAGTTAAGGTCGTTGTCATATTTAAAGATGAGTTTTCTTTTAAAGGTACCTTTACAACGTTTAGACTGCTAGAAAACTCAGATAAATAGCTAACACCCAGTTTTTAAGCATTTGACCTCAAATAAACCTTAAATATATCACAAAAATAAACTTAAAAATATCAATTCAGACGTACAATTTTTCGCTCTCTTTAAATCCGGTGTGAATAATAAGAGTTCCTATTTAAAAAAACCGAGTTGACCTTAAAAAAACCTTCAAGGTGAAGTTAAAGGTCAATCTCAAGACCATCTTCAGATGTCCCCCTCCAAACACAATAACTTTTGTCTCAAACATATTTTCTGAAAAAGTCAAATTCAGAAGTGCGCGGATTGATTAAAATGGGACACCTGGTATAAGTGGTATGAAATTTATATTCACATTTCTGGTGCCAATTGCGCAAATGACGATCTACAATTTTTACAACGTTAAGAGAATGTTATTAAAGGTACGAATTTATTTTTAAAGTTACATTCTTGCAGATATGTTTATTTTTAGCACACTCCGCTACAGTAAACTGAATAGAAACTTATTCCATTCCATTCCACGTTCCGAAGCAATTAAAAAAACGGATGTCTATACAAGAGAAATTATCCGTTTATGTTGCTGATTTTGATTTAAAAAAAATTATGCTTCTTTTATTCTTTGCAAGTTCAACTTCATGGACTAGGAAACAAGAATTCCACCGATATACCCAATTAAATATTATTGATATAGTGATGAACATCTTTGATAAGTGCGAACACACCGACAATAATTTTACTTGAAGTTTCAAACTTTACTCTTATTTGTACAATGCTCTCCTTTATGATAATGTATTTCTTTGTAGTATACCAAATTGTTGTGAACTTCTTGTGGGAGATGTTTAAAGGTGGTGGTTTAAGAACTATATACCAATACAATTTAAATCAGAAAACATCTTTGTAATACATTGTGTAGATTTCAGAGGATGTCATTTATTTTACAAATCCATTGTAATGATAACGTTTATGTTTTATACGTATAAATTGTGTTTTTTTTTTGGGAGGAAATGTTTTGATATGCTCAAATAAATTAAGACAAATTTTCAATCTGTTTGGACAAATCAGCATGTAATATTTCCTGTTTCGTACAAGTTAAGCATGTATTAATAAAATTTTCCGCCATTTTACTAGGTTTGCATCTCTGCTGAGTAGTTTTTCTCCCAATCAGAGACTGAGCTACGTTATAACGTACAACATTTTACTATAAAGATTCCATTATATAACCTTCGGTTATTTTTCTATAGAAAAAGTGTAGTAACTGACAGTTCTATTACATACAGTCCAAAACCTTATCGATATCGTTATTTATAACAACCGAGTACGTTATTGACCCAAAATATTTGTATAACGAGTGTGTTTATTTAATGACGTGAGCGTTTAAGAAAATAAAAACCCATTCGTTTTAATTTGAAATTAATTTTACTTACAGTTCAATATATATATGTAATTGATTTTCAATTTATTTCTGGTTTACATAAATAATTGTTTTCGGTGCATAAATAAACATATGGTGTAGAATATGGAATGTAATTTGCAAAACTTACTTACCCATCCATGTATACTGCTCAATTAATTATTGAAGTAACTCCAGCAAAGGCACTACACGAACACCTATCAAATGGAAACAAACATAAAAAATCTTATTCTGATAAATCGACTTCTTTAAATTTAAACATTAACTAAATACTTAAAAGGCAACATTTGGCGTAGTTTGGGTCAACTTCGTCTTTAAAAGTACATTTGTGGAAATTGCAAAATGTGAGAAGAAAATTTAACATTCGTTGTCAGCGGTTTCTGACAAAGATTATTTATCTAACTTAGCGATAAATCATTGAACAAAAATAGAAAACGAAGCGAACGAGTAAAAGATCGATGTTAGAAGGGAATATCATTGTACAAAATTGCTATTTATTATTATATACACGCGTATTTATCTTAATTGCAGTCGTGTCGACATTAAAGATAAAAAGTTGAGCACAATATTAATTTAGAACGGTTAAATTACCTTTTTGCATATTCCCATTATGACATAGAATGTAACATAAGGAACATCAAATAAATTTCAAATGTCATAATTTTGGTAAATTATAATTTAGCAGATGCTGCAGTTAAGCACAAATTTTAACAGATGACGTTTTACAAATGTTCACAAATTCAATTAATCTTGCTCGAAACGAATATTAAATAACAGCGTAATCAGTGCATCGGATTTTTTTATTATAAATTTCGAGAGCAAAGTTTGCAAACAGTTGTTAAAAGTAGTAAAACCCTTTGGGTAATTGAGAAGTTTCCAAATTCTTGTAGCTACAATTTTAGATGAAGCTCAAACAAAAAACAAATTTTAAACTAATTCGAGCGAAAGAAATTCTAATGCAAATACTGATTAATTAAATTTCATTTTTATTTACATTTCAATTTTGCTCAAGAGTTTAAACGCAATAAATGAAATAAAGCTGGTATATAATGGAAAATTGAATCGATATCGAAATATGCTTGTATCTCCTGAAACTCCTCTGTTACATATATTTTTATTGAAGCCACATAAAAGCTACATTATTGGTTTACCTTAATTTAGTTTCTGAAGATTGGTAAAAATTCGGTAATTGAATTTTTCCATGCTTATTTGGTTTTATTATTATGTTACAACGTAGCTTGAAAATCAATACGGAATGATGAAGTTGCCACGGTAAATATTTTTCTCTGCGAGTTGAATTAGCAAATGAACGTGGTGTAGAAATTTAATGCTGACGTTTCAAATACGTTCTTCAAAGTGAAAAATTGGAAAAGCTTTAGAAATATTTGACTTTTCTATTGCACTTTTTATAACAAAGAGCTTTTACGTCAATTTTAACTCCGGCTGTTTTAATTGTTTCCGAATTAGGTGTTCTAGATAAACTCTTTCAAGTAACAGTAAACCATTATTTTTTTTTGTTTGTTATTTCATATCCTAAAATATATTATTTGTTGGGTATTCATTTATTATCAAAGAGGAAAAGTACAAATGTGTTTGACCTTTTACATAATAGAACTTCAATTCTGATGTGATTTTATCGTATACTTAGAGTCAAAGCAATCAATTTACAAAAGTATTTCACCCCAAAATGGTCAACGTTAAAAGCATTCAAGATAAATGGAATTTATTGTCAATGTGGAATTTTGAAGATAATTCATAATACGAACAATGAGTTTTTTAATAATTTTTATTTTGGTACATAATTAGTAATTTATTTTATGTTCAGTTCAGAAATTGTAGAATAATAATTAAAGAAACATTTGGATTTCAATTTATTTATTTATTTATTTAGTGAATTTTAATGAAAAACTAGATTCCAGTAGTAAGAAATTTTTAAAAACAGTAATTAAAATTGAAATAAAATCTTTAATATAACTGAAATAATTGCATTAAATTTTTATTTTTATTTCAGTTTTTAAATTCGGCGATTGAGAATCAATTGAATTTGTAATCAATCTAAATTTGAATCTAAACTGTCGAACAACAATTGAAAGGCGGATGGCAAATTTACAATCAAAAAATATCAACGCCAGCTTTAAGGCCGGATTTTAAAAACCACTCGTTATAAGTACAAGCAAAATATAAATTTGATAAATTATTTGAAAAATGTTTTTAATACAATTATTTAAATTACGTTAACGATTTTCTTTATGAATGACAGTTAATGATTTTGTGAGAATCCAATCTACGTATTAATTTTTGTTCCTCTTATTTAATTATCAAGAATTATTTTAATTGAAATACTTAAGAATACAGAATGTTAACTAAGGTGGTAGTTCGCTTTAATAACACTATGGCGAGCGCTTTTAAACACGATAGACTACGATAACCCTATTTATCAACGTGAGAGCCACAAATGCAAGTGAGGTTGACAATCCTAAGTGCAACAGCTATTTGAAATGCTTGATTGTTAAATAAGTTTCCGAGATTAGCAGAGGGCACTGCTTTTACCCAAGCACCAGATTCAGAAACAGAAATCTGGCTCTGTTGCAACGATCAGAAAAATCTAAAAGTTCTACAAACTCCTTCTTAATAAGTGGATCAGAAGTCTGCTCGTCAGGACAATTTAGCTTCCAGAAATCCAAAGCTTCCGTCATATATTGAATCTCAAATGTATTGTTTAAAGGAAAAATTATTCGCTCAATGAGATTAATAGATGAATTAATAATAACAAAAGCTATAGGAAGTGATGCTTGTTTCCAAGAATTTGAAGATAATTTGATTGGTTTTTAATATTTTTTCTAAAGATAATTGTATTTTTTCGTCAAAAGCTTCACAAAAATATATAAATTTCCTAAAAAGACATCTGCGAAGAAAATAATTGAGTTTTGGAATCCAAAGGCAATTTCGTAATAAATATAATGCTATATAAGATTATATACTATCAAGATTTTTTACCAATAAATCAAAAGTGACCGGACCTTGGGCACGGGATTTGCATTTTGTGTGCGATTTGCACCAAATTTGGATATGTTGTTCCTAAAGTGTTCCTTAACAACTTTTTGTGAAGGTCGCAGTCAATTGTAAAGGCCAGTTTTGCTCCACAGGTCACCAAAGGTCAACCTATGATTTTGCCAGAAATGGGTCAAATAGGGTATCGTTGGAAAGGTCTTGATGAGGAGATGCTGTTTCTCAAGTTTCAGATTTGTGTGTTGACCCTAGTGACCTACACGGGTCACCAAATGTCAACTTATGATTTTGCCAGGAATGGGTCAAATAGGGTATCGTTGGAAAGGTCTTGATGAGGAGATGCTGTTTCTCAAGTTTCAGATTTGTGTGTTGACCTTAGTGACCTACACGAGTCACCAAAGGTCAACTTATGATTTTGCACCAAAGGGGTCGACCGAGGTATTGTTGGGAATGTTTTAATGGGCAAAGGCTCCTAAAGTTTCATATTTGTGTACTGACCCTCCCAACACCAGCGACTCACCCGGATTAGGGTCAAAGTTTCCTCTCAGCACCAGTGACTCACCCGGACTAGGAACAAGGTTCCTCCCAGCACCAGTGAATGTCACCCCGGAAAAAACAAAGTTCCTCCCAACACTAGTGACTGTCACCCGGACTAGGAACAACGTTCCCCCCAGCACCAGTGACTATCATCCGGACTAGGAACAACGTTCCCTCCCACCACCAGTGACTGTCACACGGACTAGAAACAAAGTTCCCTCCCAGCACCAGTGACTGTCACCCGGGCTAGGAACAAAGTTTTCTTATAGCACCTGTTATTATCTCATAGGAACGAATGTATTTCGTTGGTCTCAAACGTTTATGCATATAACCGTTTAACTAAACTTTCTAAATATTTTTCTAAGAGATATACTCAACTACGGAAATATAATTCATCACGAGATTGGTAAAGGGTCTTACGACCCTTTACCGGGGGATATACCTGCGCGCAGTATATCCCCCGGTGAATTGCTTAAGACTTCTAAATCATAAGTTGACCTTTGGTGACCCGTGTAGGTCACTAGGGTCAACACACAAATCTGAAACTTGAGAAACAGCATCTCCTCATCAAGACCTTTTAAACAATACCCGGTTTGACCCATTTGTGGCAAAATCATAAGTTGACATTTGGTGACCCGTGTAGGTCACTAGGGTCAACACACAACTCTGAAACTTGAGAAACAGCATCTCCTCATCAAGACCTTTTCAACGATACCCCATTTGAGCCATTTCTGGCAAAATCATAGGTTGACCTTTGGTGACATGTGGAGCAAAACTGGCCTTTATTGACTGCGAGCTTCACAAAAGTTGTTAAGGAACACTTTAGGAACAACATATCCAAATTTGGTGCAAATCGCACACAAAATGCAAATCCCGTGCCCAAGGTCCGGTCACCTTTATTCAAGAATTTAGATAAGAATGCAGGCATTAAATCTTGAAATAAAAAACCAAGTAATGATTCAGAAGTGATTAGAATACCTGGAACAATTGATTAAAAAAATATTAACTTTACGTTTTTTAGGAACATTAGAGAGGAAGAATATTTCCCATTTTAAATAATTTCCCATTCTCTCTCCCGCAATTCAATGCTGAGGTAGAAATATAGCTTATGTAAAAAAAAATTCTACTACATGAGCCCAGCGCCCTGATGAATCCCCTCCACAGCAATTCTATGCAAAAATTGAACCTTCAGTAGGACATCAGGTTTAAGCCTGGATTTTCATCGAACTATTCAATAAATTTTATTTTGTAATCTCAACTAATTTGCGAGATACAGATTTTTCTGCAAGTTAAAAAACTTTTAATGCACGCTCTACGCAGATCACTCGGTATAGGACAGTGTCTAAATCTTTTAAAACAATGTTAACAGAACCTCCTAAAGCTCCATCAACTAAATTTCAAACGTTAAGATGTAACGAAAAGCTGTCAATAACCGGCTGAATTAAAAGACTAAAAATGGCCGGACCGAGAGAGTCACCTTATTGACAACCAACTTAAATTTTCATATGAAGGAGATGGATAACACCGACATAAATAAGGATTTACGAGAGGGATTTTGTTAAAAACCATTGTTTGTAAAGAATCTCGTTCAACCGAATTGAAATCATTTGTGACTTCTAAAAAACTTCGACTGAAGAACTATAAGTATTTAAATTAGATCTCACAGAATGTACTGTTGCTTCACAACCAATTTTAGTACCAAACGCTAGTTGTTTTGTTTTAAGGTAAAGTGAAATCTTCCCAGAAAGTTAGTAACATCCAATGCGTCTAAAGATGGATCCAATAGCAATACCACCATCTTTCTTAGCCAAAGCACATAAAGAAGTTCCATAAAAAAAATTTGTAAAATTAAAGTTAATTTTTCCAGAAAGTTGCACATAATACCCAAGGAAAATGACTAATAGAGGCCATGTAGAGACGACCGGGGACTCAATGCAAGAACATTGCCTGACAGGTACCTTATAAAACATATCCAAGAGTTCGCTTAATCCTTGTGTGGGAAAAAAATCTTGTCAACCTTTGATCTCTTCCATGCTCTCAACCAGATTTCGGTCTCAAATTGCAAACGGTGTTACTTTTGTTTTTGGTCTTACAAGTTTAAGCATCAACAACAAAACTGGTAGTACAGATTTTTGTTTATCTTTACGTGATGCTTGGTGTAATAGTTTCGTAGAAAGTAAACACATGCATTTTCCTCGAGCTTTTCAGAGTTTGGTAAGATATAAGATTACACCTTCTTGATAAGTTGTGTTTTATTTTGTTTGTTGTATTTCAATTAGTTGGAGTTGGGATAAAGATTAATAAGGGACCTTGATAATAATAATGACAGCTTACTACATAAACGTACTTCCGAAAATACTTTGTTTTCAGAGATAGTGGTGTGAAAGTTTTTCGTAAACACTGACGATTTCTTTATTGCTCTGAAACCGGTCGAGATATGTAAATAAAGTTTGGTGGGTTTTAAGAAGTAGTTATTGCGCATTTTTTGATATACGAATTTTATTTTCATCATGTTCTTGGTGCGCATACGGGAAATTATTGCAATTAAAAAAAAATGGTACGCCACTGAATTATTCAAAATAAAAAATTATTTTTCAATTTCTCGTTCAATTTGTGACAAAAAATTTCTCCTGCCTTTTTTTCGTATAGTGTTATTTTTGTTATTGCTCTTGTTTAATGTATTAGATAGTTCTTGATAATGTATTAAATAAATGAAAAATACGCGTTGGGATGTTTTATTTTTTATCATAAAAACGGTGCCCCATACAAAAAACCTTTTTCGCTGTTTCCTTCACACTTTCCTCTTAATTTTCCAAGGTCGAAGTTCTTTAACTTCTCTTTGAGTGATTCTCTAGTCTTCAACATCAGAATCGGCGGGGTCTTCTTTTTCAATCTGTGAACAGCTGGGATGCACCACATTTAAATCCAGCATGTCTTCTTCAAACTAAAGAACATTGACTTTGAAGCTTATCGCAACCTATCGCACTTTTTTATTCGATATCTCGAAAAATACCCATTTTTCCTGGTTGATAATGAGGACCAAAAAAGATTCAAAACAGTCGCGCCGCTAAGTTGGCGCGAAAGACGCTATTTTGATACATGGAGCTGTTTTTGGTCCATATCTCGAAAACTATCGATCTGAGCAATTCACGAGATAGGACCAAAAGTGTCGGGCGTCAAAAACTGAACAGAATATACGTGTCTTTGAAAAACTCCTACACTCGTAGATTTCTGCCAATACGAACTAATCCATCAGTGTCTTAAAAACCCATTTTTGTGCTTACATCTCAAAAAATATCGATTTTTTGAGTTTGGATTAAAATTGTAGCGCGCAAAATCCCCCGTACAGCGATCACTTTGATCCGCTAATGTTACCGTTGATGAAAGGAATTAGCCCTTTTCACAATTATGGAAAAGATGCGGGATGATCGGAATCCCGAAAACTCGATTTACATTCAGCAAGGACCCTCCTACAAATCCATGTAGTTTTATACATTTGTGCGATTTTTTCCCACTCAAATGATATTTTCTCCGGACTATAAAGTCGTTTGTCGTACACCGCACTTAACGTATAAATATAAAATAAAAACCTAATTTTCATATCGCCAAAACCGAATATTTCAAAAATTGCAAATTCCTCAATTTTGGATTATGTTCGAAGTCCCGATTAGACTATTATTCACTTTAGGAACATAAGTGAGAAACAAATCCTTTAAAAACTCACCCCCTAACGGTTGTAAAGCAACTTCAGTCGTTGTGCTTCAATTGAGGGTTTGATAGTGTAACACTTCTCCATCTTCCCAGTTTTTCTATTCCCCTTTTTTTTCTCTACGTTCGTTCTCTGTCCCACTTATTTCATCTTCGTTGTGCTGTATCGTCCGCGTAAACAAGTACCCTCATCCTTATACTGTAGTCCTCCTCTTTGGTATCGTTTCATATCTTCTTCTAAATCCCATATTTAAAGTGAGAACATGTTTGGGCTTATGTGGCATTCTTGAGTCAATCTTTTTCTCGTTCCTAAACTTTTCCCCATCTTTCAGTGAGATACGCTTGTGTTGGCATTTTCGAAATTTGACATAAATTCAAGAACATATTCACGTATGACGATAAAGGATTCAACATGCAACAATATACAGGGTGTTTCATTTGGAGTAAAGAACTTATAATCGACTTCCGGTATGACAGGAAGTACTTATGGTTTAAAATTGTTTTAGTACTTTTAATGTGAGGATTAGAAATTATTCTCCTGTTTGAAAGGGATTTAATGAATATCAATTAATTTTAATGATTTCAAGTAATTGTGAACGTTTCAGAAATAAGTGAAATGGTCAATGTTTTTCAAAATTCTATTACTATTGCGTCGACTATTCCGGAAGTGCTATTACTTTGAAGAAATTAATCTACTGGGAAAGTTTGTTGTAAGTAATTCTTTACGACAGAGCTGTTATGAGCTAGACAACCACAAATTAAGATCCAAGTTCTCCACAGCTACACTTAGAGCTGACATTATTTTTTCTTATAAGAGATCAAATAATTGTGCTGCATTTAAAGTAAAATTAAAAATAAATGGTACAATTAATTGGCATTGTCCATTTGACGGATTTTGCAGCTCTTGTAACAACAGAGATAGTCCATACATGTCATACCAATTAGAAAATAATTGGAAATACTTTTATAAACATTTGCGTGTAATTTTAAATTGGGTAAATGTAATGTAGACCTTTTCAAAGAAAGACATCCTTGTCTAGCTCGAGACGTCACTGCGCGATGACGCACATAGTGGGTTTTTGGTTACTTTGTAGTTTGAACGTTGAACGTCAGATTTGACAAGTGTGACAATTGTTAACGAATAAGGCATTTCAATGCGCTGTCAGATAGCTGTCAAAGACCTTCAAAAATGGTATACGTTTAATTGATTTGTAATGTACCGTAATGCCAGCATTTAGTTGTGTAGCGAACTGTGACAATAGAGGAAATCGTGACAGTGTTAAGTTTTTTAAAATCCCTGTTATTTGTAATTCTAAACATAAATTAAGTTAAAATACTCTTTCACAGATTCTATAACTAACTTAATTAAAAAAAAACACTAAAAGTACAAAAATAAACAGAAATTACACACATTCAAATAAAAACAAAGGTTTGTTTGCCTCACAGACGCCATTTTTGCAAAATCGTTGAAATGCCATAAAAGCAAAAACTGGAATATACCCTAAAAATACTGTCAAATTTGACATTACTTTGATCGTTAAATCCCCCTCCCCCACTTTCTAACAATAACCCCATATGTTTACGGTTAGTGCGCATAACTACTATCTCTTTTCGTTGAAAAGATCCATTGCATTGCCGTATAGATTGTTGCTGTCATTTAATGTGATTGAGGTTATATATTTTTTAATAATTTACACAAATCACATGATTTAGTAATTTTATTATATCCACCACATTGTTTTTGCTTTTGATCGCTCTGCACGTGTAATAGCGAAGCCCAAAGATTCGGCTAGTTAAAAATAGTATGTAAAGCAACTTATATGAACGCATGATTATACAAAAATCGGTTCAAACTGACAATTTTTAATGCGTTCACTTGCGAAACCGTTAAGAAAGTAGGTAGTAACTAGTACGAGAGTACTTATAGACTACTCAGTGAAAGTAAAATAATCCTAAATGAACAGAAATTCGCTAATCTGTATTAAATTTTGGAAAAGTTGAGTGGCAAAACTTATTTCATTTCGTATACTAGTAAGTTTACAAGTGTCATCTAAGAGACCAGTATATTTCATCCATTGTCAATCTTCGTACAAAACTTTTTTAATTAATGTTTAGCTAATGATATTCTGCCATCATTTAAATTTTTTTTAATTATAATATTAAATTGTAAAGCATATAATCCTTAGAAACTGTAATTGATTCGATTTTACACTTGCCTTGTTCTAAATTTATTTTTTAATTTAAACTTTAATGAAAAATGTTTGTTCGAAGAAGTTATTTTCGCATCTTTGTAACAAATTTTTATTGGTTGTATAAAGCTTTTGGGAATTTGAATCTGATTTAATGCAATTTTAATAGAATTACAACAAATAATATACTCACTCGTACATATTTCTTGATTTCTCCTGGTATTCTCACAAAATATGTACATACATTCAACAAAAGTCAATAAGCACGCTCGGTTTTGTCTGGTATTTCATTTTAAACAGAATTGTTTTAAATTCTTTAGGGTTTGTATTCTTGGATTTTACAATTTAGGTAGGTACTGTAGAAATAGTTGCAAATTCTATCACAATGTAACACATATACGCAAATTGTTATTTCAATATTTTTAAATAAACTTGATATTTATCAACGTTTTCGGGCGTAGGTTCATTTTTTAGGATTCATTTTAGAATTTTTATTCTGAATTGTATCAATGTCTAAGACGATATAATCGAAATTTCAAGTTCAGTAACAAAAGTTTTAGTTTTAAGTGGAAAATAACTACTCTAACAAATTGAGAAGTGAAACTGTAAATTTTGGCACATGTGGTGAATTGCCTACATATCTCACCGTTTTGCGATTTAAATTTTAGTTAAAGTTACGCTCTATAAAAAAGTTTAAGCGCACTTCTCAAAATTCGCTCATCTTTAAAATACAATTGTGCAAGTTACCCCCACAAATTAATAAATCAATTTGTTTACAAACTCCGGAAATGAAATTATCAATGCACTAAAGCATGAATGCATTTAATTTTTCTCAAATTACTGTTTTGTTCTCTTTAATTTAACACTTATATCCCGGGAATAAATATTGATTTACATGCTTGTCTGGACGTAAATAAATTGCTGAAATGCGATGCACTACGCAAATTACCGTGTTGTACGTGTTATTAAATATTATTTCAAAATTTCAGTTTTGAATAAATTTATATTTTTATAGAACATAAACTTTTTTTGTGTGTAGTTTACAGTTTCAAATTAAAAATTTAAATCAACCTTCAATTTTTATTTTTAATTATAGTTTCTCTTCTAAATGTCGGTCGTAGGTTTTCTGAATTTTTTAAGTTTAAAAATTTCACCTAATTTTAATTTATATTTATTTGCTGAAACACAACATAGAAAACGATTAAGTACAAAATAAAAACAAAGCTACGATAAAAAAATTAAAAAAACGTAGCAGTAAAAAGTTAACCAAAGAAATTTGTGCAAATCTTGATAAGTATGTAAACTAACATACTTCACGCCGTTTTAGTTTAATGTCACAAAATAAAATTACCTACTTATAACCACCAAAATTTTAAATGCTCAAATATTCATTAAAAAAATAATTTCGTAATACATAATGTTATTTAAATTTTTAAATCTTTACAGAATTTTTAAGCTTCCTTCAAATTAATTTAATTTAAAAATTTTTAATATTATGAAACTAAGGAAGCAAAACAGAAATAGAAAATAAGAAAATGTTAGGTACTATTAGTAAATGTTTAATTTAATTTTAACGAAAATGTGCACACATCCACTTTTCCTTTAAAAGTTAAATGTTAACTCAAGAATCCTTCATTTTGGTATAAATTATTATTATTTCATTTCAATTATGTACATAATCTTTCATCTTTCATAAAAATTAATTGAATTTTTATTATGTACACTCATGAAATTTAAAACTTGGACACCACAATTTCTGTAAACAAAAGTTTGCACATTGTGAAGCGGGCTTAAAGGTATCATTTACAATTCTAACAGCAGGTAGTCTCAGCAGGGGTTATCTTATAGAAGGACTGTAGAATGAATCATTACACTAAGCACGTTTTAGAAAATAGGTAATTTTCGTTGCTTACTTAATTTTTTTCTTTAAAGATTATATTGTCAACGTATATATTTAGTTTTTGACAAGAATTTATTACATAATTATAATTAAGATACCAAGTTATAGTTTAAAATTAAATGAAAACTTTTTTTTAAATAAAGGTATTACTATATAAATAAATATAAGAAATCAATAATGGGTGTGACCTCCATTATTATTGATACATTCTTGGAGGCGTCTGCTCATTGACGCTATCAAGGTATCAATATAATTAATATTAATCGTTTTCCATGCGGTATCAATGGTTGCAATTAGTGCATTACGGTTTACTGGTATAAAATTTGGCCCTTGTTGTCTTCGGATAACGGCAAGTATTCGAGCCCAAACATGTTAAATTCTGATCTTTTTGGTGGCCAGGGTAACAGCTCCAAGTTATTTTCTCGTATCCAATTGCGCACAACCTGACAGATCCCGAACTATTTTTTGGAGAAATATAGTGAAATAAGAATACTTACTTGTTGGAAAATATAATCTTCGTCTGGATAAAACACTTCGACTGAAGGTTTCATAATAGTTTCCAAAATATCTAAATACGCAACAGAATCAAGACGTCCATCGATAGCCCAACAAACTCCTTGACACCGCGCGCTAACCCAACCCCACACATTCACAGAAAAATAACCACTTCGTTTTTTAGGACATATGTGATTATTTTCGTAACGAGTTCCTTCCATTCTAAAAACTTTTAGTGGTCCATCGTTGCGGCTATTGAACGTTTTTTCGTCGCTAAAAATCACTCGATTCCAAAATTCCAAAGGTTCGTTCACATATCGCCTTGCAAATTCCAGACGACGTCTCATATTTTCGTCACTGAGAACTTCTTTCGCAGCAGCATTATACTTCTTTATTCCCATCTCCTTTAATCTTTTTGTGCAGTTATACGGCATCCGGGAAAATGTGTATCTGCTATAGCCCTGAGTATGTAGCAAATGGTTGTTCTGTTACGTAATGAAACAACTCGAGATCTTGAGCACGTGTAGATACTTTAGGTCTACCACTTCCGATGGCTCTTTCCAAAGTGTGTTCAAGATTCCATTTTACTCGGTAATGCCCTACGGTGCTTTTGGTATACCTAACATACGTGAAATTTCACGCACGCTACGGCCCGCCGCTAATTCATAAAGTAAAAACCATTTCCTTATAATGCTAATGGACAGGATTTTCTTTTAAGTATTAAGATTACAATAGAGGACTTATAAACTTTCGAAAATATCTAATTATAAATATTTACACTGCAATTGCGCTTTTTCCTTAATAATTTCTTAGCAATAACATACACGTTCTTGGTTTTTAAGTTGTCATAAATTTGATATGATATAAATTTGTGTTTCTAATATTACATCACAAACTAATCTTTATTCGCCAAAAATTGTTGCTTAAGTTGTAAAGCTTCGTACACACCTGAACAACAAACCGAGCAACAAACATAACAACGAACCGAAAGTCAAACAGAACGACAAACGATCTTTTATGATTTCCACAATCCGAACAACAAACGGAACGTTTGTGCTGTTCCCATAATTATTTTCAGTAGTTTTCAGTTCATATATATTTATTATTGAGAAGAGAAAATTGCGGAAAACAAGAAGATAGTGCCAACCAAATTTTACGCACAAAGAAGAGTAAAAAATTATAATTTACTTCGCTTTTTTTTTATTTTGGAAATTTCCCGCCCAAATGATGCTAATAGGGACATCATTTTTTCTTGCATTCTTAAACACTGATTAATTTAAAACATTTTTCTTCTGTCAACTCCATAATATTACCTAAAACACAACAAACCCACAAAAGGGAGGACAAAAATAAATAATTTAATTCTCCCGCATAAGTTTGTTCGCCGTTTTGTTTAGATTCGTCCAAACCTGCAAACGCATTCGCGCGCATTTTCTTTGATGTCGGAGAAGAAAACCGAACGCCGCAAACCGTTCGTGGAACAATCAGGACTTGCGAATCTGTTCTAAAATTCGTACGTAGCACCGTCCAAATTAATGTTCCGATTGCCGTTCGGTTCGTTGTTCTGTTTGTTCCTCGGTTTGTTGTTCAGGTGTGTACGAAGCTTTACAATAAGCATATTAATATGAACTATATCTTATGAAAGGAGAGTTATGTAACTATAATTAACGACTTAACGTTACGTTAGTAGATTCCATTTACTATTTACACATATTTTCTTGGAACATTCGATAATTAACTATCGGGATATGATGACCCTATACTTCGCAGGTTGTGCGCAACTGGATACAAGCAAATAACTTGGAGCTGTTACCCTGGCCAGCAAAAGCCCAGATTTTAACATTATCGAAAATGTTTGGGCTCGAATACTTGCTGTTATCCGAAGACAACAAGGGCCAAATTTTATACCAGTAAACCGTAATGCACTAATTGCAGCCATTGATACCGCATGGGAAACGATTAATATTAATTATATTGATACTTTGATAGCGTCAATGAGACACACCCATTATTGATTTCTTATATTTATTTATATAGTAATACCTTTATTTAAAAAAAAAGTTTTCATTTAATTTTAAACTATAACTTGGTATCTTAATTATAATTATGTAATAAATTCTTGTCAAAAACTAAATATATACGTTGACAATAAGAATTGCCTTAGTTTTTATTTTCACTTTTTATATTAACTACAGAAAAAATGAAACGTCATAAAATATACATTTTGTAAGGACTAAATATTATGAATAGAGAGTTTAATGATTTTTTTAATAACTTACAATAATTAGTAGGTTAGATTTATTTAAAAATAAGTAATAATCAGTCAACCCAAATAACCATGTTTAGTTTTTGATTTAATTTAAAAGTTATTGCTTGTAGACGTTTTTAAATCAAAATTATTTCTAATTTTATTTTGTAAACATTTCCTAAACAAAATTTTGATTCGATAATTAATCGAGCTATGGTGTTTAATTAGCGATACCTTCAAATATATTCTTTAAAAAAAAATTAAGTAAGCAACGTAAATTACCTATTTTCTAAAACGTGCTTAGTGTAATGATTCATTCTACAGTCCTTCTATAAGATAACCCCTGCTGAGACTACCTGCTGTTAGAATTGTAAATGATACCCTTAAGCCCGCTTCACAATGTGCAAACTTTTGTTTACAGAAATTGTGGTGTCCAAGTTTTAAATTTCATGAGTGTACCTACTTAAAACCTAAACACCCTTAACACTAATGATAAATTTAATGAATTAAATTTATGTACATACATAATAAAAATTTTATTTTATTTTATTTTAAAAATTATTTTTTTATTTTTAGTTAATTAGAATAACGAACATAATGGAAATTTGAACAATTAAAATTATGTATATAATTGAAATTCAATAATTACAATTATGTAGATAATAAAAATTCGTCAAAAATACTCACTAATATAAAAAAATGTTTTAAAAATTCCTGCATTTCCATTTTGTACATAATTTTAATTGCTTAAACTTCAATTCAAACGAAATTAATAGAAAAACCCAGGAAAACAGTTCAAAAAAGAATGTTTGGATTTTATTTTTTCGAAATATTATTGATTAAAGCAAAAGCAGACTTAAATTATATATACTTAGAGTGTGATCAAAACTTTAAGGTTGTTCTTTCAGAGAGGTGTAAAGTTTATGTAAATTTATCTCGCTTATTTTTAGAAATGTATTCCTGATTTTGCACAAACATATAGCTAACATTATTATTTACGTCGTGCAGGAGTAATTTTTTTTTATTTTCGTCTTCGTTGTATTTAATTTAATTAAAACGTAAAATAGATTTCCTTATAAGCCCAAATTTCGACTCCTGCGCGACATAGATAATAATTTTCTGACAACCCTACTCTTTTTTTATTTTTGCTTAAAATCAATGAGAAAAATTAACATTAAGTAAACGATAAATACTGAAAACTCTTGAGAATTGTGAAATGAATGTACTCGCGAGCGAATTTTTCTGAGCGCAACAGGCCAGACTTGGAAGCCGATTAATATTAATAGATAAATAATATATTGTTGAATTGTTGATGTCATTTTTTTGTACATGACGTGCATTTTAAACAGTTTTAGAAACAGAAAAAACAACAAATAGTTATTTATGTAACAAGAAATAAAAATAGTGAACCGCCTACTAGAAATCTGAAATTGTCCTGAGTGATAGAACAGCCTTAAGACACCGGCGCAGAAACGCATTTTTTAAATAGATAAAGATGCAGTAATGATTGGAAAATGACACGGATATTACTACTGCCCGGTCGAAAAACATAAGTATCCAGCTGAACTTTTTGTTTATAACCTCTTTGTTTTTGGGACGTACCAAATTTATTTACTAGTTATTTTACAAATTAGTTTATGTTAAACTATTCAGTGTCTGTTCTTTGACAGTAAACACGAAGTAACCTACACTTTTATTATAACTGCATATTTTTTTATTATAACTGTATATTTTTTAGTTGGGTTTTACACTCGGACGTCACGTTTTCGCGCAGCTTGGCGTCTTCCGATGTTGACTTTACTCTAGTTCAGTAAAAAAATTCCAAAATATCTCTTTATTTGTATTAATTTTTAACCCTGTTTTACTTTTCTTTATATAGGATTATGTACGTAAGAGAAATCCAGGAATTTTTAAATATTTTAATATACAGGGTGGGCCAACGCCGACGAAACAGAGCCAATTGCAACCACATCTGACTCCACAAATTTCCTTCAATTTTCTTATACTCAATGTTGGATCTAGAGCAACTTGACCCAGCACGGCTACTTCGACCTCTTCATTTTGCACCGCGTGTGCAACATTTATATGTTTCTTGTTGCAAACATTTCCTGTCTCCCGAAATTTTCCCACTAATTCTATAACGTATTTTCGATTAAGATGTTTATCTGGATGACTTTGGTTAAAGATTATTGCTACTCTGTTAGCACAGTCAACATTTTTAAAGAATAATTCAATTATTTCAACTTTTTCGTGAGTGGTGTAACCCATTTTTGAATTAGAGAGATACAAAAGTAAACTAAACTCTAGAATTTGACGTTTACTGGTTTTAATGGCTTAGTCTGGTATTGTTTTTTTAATCACAACATCCAAAAATTCATAGCATGTCCTAATTTGTTCAAAAACAGGATGCTGTGTGAGAGTAGAGTTTATTCAACTAAACCTACTTCTTTGGAAAATTTAAATCAAGGGATCACCGAGAAATGCCTCCCGAAATTCTGCAGAACGTAAGACGTCGTTTAGAAGAAAATTTGTACCACTTCATGGAAGTTGGAGGAGCTAATTTCGAGCATTTGTTATAATTTTTTCAATTGCATTATTAAATTGTTACTGCAATATCTTTTGTTTTTTTAAATGACAATATCCGCGAAATTATATGAAGGCCCTTTAAGGGTTTTTGTACGGTTATTCTAGCCGAACAGCCAAAGGAAACTAGCAAAATGTGGGGTTTTTTGAAAAGGATTCTTTGTCGTCTATCCGATTTTGCACAAAAAACTGTGGGTTGCCATTTAAAAAGTTTGATGTGACGTCGTTTGCATTAAAACCAGAGGTAATAAAGGAATATCGACAAGCTGAAAAGATGTCCCCCTCAGAAATAAAATTGACGCGTCTGAGTTTTTTTTAATTAATCGATGTGGTAGCAATTGGCTCTGTTTCGTTATATAATTTCAATTATGTACATAATTTTAATTCTTAAAATAAAAATAAATTGAATTTCTATTATGAACATAAGTTTTATTTTCAAATAAAAATTTAATACATAAGATAAAAATTCAATTCATTTTCATTTAAGTATAAAAATTATGTACATAATGGAAATTCAAACCATTTTTATTTCAAAAATTAAAACTTTGTACCGATGTGGGGTGTGGATCAGTTGTTTAAGAGCATTACCGTTAAATTATCGCGATTACGTATGTGGGTTCAAGTCCCAGCCCGATTCCTTTTTTTTAGTCGTATTGTTATGTGAAATGAACAGCGTTTAATTTCTATCAGTGAAGAAACAGCAGCAATGGATTTATTAGAATATTCACATTATTAAACAATTAATGTCTAATACTGTAAATAATAAGTAAAATGTATGTCTTACGACATCTCGTGTAAAACATGGACACGTGTGAATAGTATAAACTAAGAAAAGTTATCGCTTAGATAGCACTTTGCACTTTAACACACACAAGTCGGTACAATTAACTGTTGGCATTTTTCTTAATGTCAATAATATTCTAATAAATCCAATGCCAGTTCAAGTAAAAAAATTAAAATTTTTAATTATCTCTCTCTTAGGCGGTTCTCTCTGAATATTTGCTGCATTTTCCCCTTTACTTTTTCGCTTGGGTTCATTTTCAGGTACTCGACTATTGTGTCAGCTTTTCCTCTCAATATATCAATCTGGGTTCTTACTTCTACTATTTTGTAATCATTTTTGGCCGTTGAGTTGTATAATGGTGACAACTGCTGCGTAAATAGCTGTTACTACAATATTATAGTCGATAATTTTTTGAGTTGTTCTCCAAGAATTTTATCTATAGATTTCAGAATGTGTCCCCGTGTTCTTTTTATATTATAGTTTAGGAATTCTTGGCCTAGTAAAGGGGTTACTCTTTTCAAAAAAGGTGTAATTTTACACAAACACATCGCGCGCCCTATCGCTTGAGGTTTCATTTATATGGTTGTCACTAGAAATGTGGTCCACAGGTTCATGGTTTAGTTGTTCCGTTACTTGTTCATTATGCAGTGTTAGTTCTATTTCACGCCTGATTTCATCGATTTCAGTTGGGGCTAAGTTTCCTTGTATATATCGTCCTAAGGCTGTCACATGTATTTTGATCGGTAAGTCAGGAAATATTTTAACCATTTCAGTGTAGAATTTAAATCTCTAACCAGGAAGAGGGTCATCTCGGCAGTCGTTAATTAGCAGAAAGTATCTAACAAATTTTATATTCACCTCCTTATTCCACTTAGTACGTGCATGTTTGGTGGATTGATGATTGCTAGCAGCTCCTATTTGTGCCTCTCGGCGTAGTACGTTGATTCCAACAATAGTATGCAACATAAACTTGCATCTTTCAACTTTTTGATTCACCGATTATTACATTTCCCATTGTCAAAACAAAACTTTGATAAAGAACTGCGAAATATTAAGCAGATTGCATCATACAATGGTTTTCAAGAATCAATTGTCACAAACATAATTAGAAAACATAAACATAAGTTAAACATTAGAAACATTACAACGTTAGGAACTAGTAATAGCAAAATAGATAAGAAATATGTCAAATTACCAAATTATCCCACATACACAAAAGGTCTTCAAAAAATATTTTCAAAATTTGATTATCAAACAGTGACTTCTAGTAATAACAACTTGCAAAATCTTTTAGGCAATCCGAAAGACCCAATAGATATGTGTGATAAATCGGGAATATATAAAATTAATTGTAAAGACTGTAACCAAGTATATATAGGGCAAACCAAGAGACCTATTAAAACTCGTTTTAAAGAGCACGTAGCTCATGTCAAATATCATCGCACAGATATGTCCAGTGTTGCCATGCATATACTTGAAAATGACCATAGAGTAGGCGACATTGAATTAATTAAGAGGGTAGATAATAAAAACGAACTTGATTCTTATGAAAATTTAGAAATTTTTAAAAACAGAAATTTGTTTATGAATTATGATGATAACGGTCCATTAGGATTTTTGGAATTATTTAAGCTTATCTAAGAATCAATTAAGTTTAACGATGCGTGATAAGCAGATAGTATATATAAGCTTCCCGTTGTTTTTATTTTTAGTATCGGTATCGCTGATGATAACAGCTTAGCTGTTGAAACACGTGTCCGAGTCCAGTTTTTCGTGCAGTTTTTGGTGTTTTTCTGTTGGTTAAATAGACGCTGCAGTTGGTGTTCCTTTCCTTTGATTCTACTCCTTATTGCAATTGATTTACAAATCTGACGAAGTAGGTTCCATTGTCACAGTAGATTAACTTGGCTTTCTTCTCCGAGCTTCCAAAAGGCCTTCTTGAAATCCTCGATTGATGGAAATGTAACAGGCTCCAAATATCCACTTAAACAACTTTACTCGTATGAATGTAACAGTTCTGGCACTCCAGCACGGCATGATTCCAAATGTATCTTCATTATCAGGCAAGCCATAATTTGGTTGAAGAACAACTGTAGACGTAAAAACTTCAGAGAAATTCCGGGGTTGTACAAACGTGTTTGCAAACTAATGATCTAAAAAACACATTGAATCTCTTCAACCGTTGATCCTTAATTCTGAAGTAATGCGTTGCACAATCTTTAACAACCTTGCCTCATCTATCTCCAGTTGCTGTGGCTTTGTTATATTTTCTTCATTATTCCAAACAATATATAGCATCTCCACAAAACTTTTGCAGATCAAAATTCTTTCCGAAACCTTATCTACAAGGTTAAGGAACGTCACGACCGCCTTCCTTTCATCTACATGTCAATTTTGTCTTGATTATAATTGACTGTTGATGATGGCAACTAACTTGAATCTCTCCCATCATGTCAATTCTGCTAACTGATTTGCGGAATATCCTCTTGAGGGTAAATCTGCAGAATTGAGCTCTCCAAGAACGTGTCTCCAGTTATCATTTCCAGACACCTATCAAATTTCCAGTACTCGATTCTGCACAAAAGCTGCCCACTGCTTTTCGTTGGTGATCCAGTATAAGGCTGTCGAGGAATCTGTCCAAAAAGTGCAGGAGATGTCCTTCATTCTAAGCACATCCTTCACCGTTTCAGCTAATCTATCAGTAATTCTGTTTGGATTAGATGAACCTTATCCCGTCACTGTCATCAACTAGTAGGAACACGCAGGTTGCATATTAACTGGCATCGACAAACACTACCTCACTCACTGCAACATTGTCCACATTAAGAGATGACTTCAAATCGTCTGCTGTTGACCGTAAATCTTTTTTTTTTCGCTTTGGTTAAAATATTGCTGAGGCTTGCTCCTAGCAGGAATGGGCTCCAGCTCACGCCAAAAACTACTCTGCAGTGTCGATATTCCTTAATCTCTTGACGCTGGAGATCCTTCCACCACAACTTGAGCATCCATGTGAAGTTTCTCCACGCTCATTTCCTGATTCTTTTTTAGAGGCATCTTTCCCGATACTCTCGAACTCGACTGCGCCAAAAAATATTAAAAACAACACCAAACTACCCGTTCGAAGAGTTTTCCCAAAAAATGATAGTTTTCAAGACGAGATGACTGATGCACTACAATCTATTAATTCCAGGGATTTTACCCGACGTTTAAATGTCTACAATGAATTAAAACCAACGCTTTAAAAACAATAACAGTTGCTTTTCTTTTGTCATCAATCTCAAGTCACTTTAACTAAGCTAATATTTGAATGCGTTCCTTTTGGAATCGGCTAACTGAGCAAAGGGATATTTTTATCTCCTCCGATCGATTTGAACTAAACTTGCACGTTCTTTCAAACGAATTCATTTACCCCCAATCTGTCTTTAAGGGATCCAAATGAGAACCAACTGAACCTCATTTTTCGGTAGTGTTTTGGTTCACTTTATGTGAGTGATCAGCTGATTTGTTTCTTCTTTCAAACCAAGTTAGTGAACTGATCTGAACTAAAAATCCGAGTGAACTCAAGTGAACTGATTTGCTTGAAAGAATACAACTATTATTGTCATCAGCTGATGGTGTGAGCCGACTGCTCACCTCACTTCATCTCACCTCAAATAATTGGTAAAAGAAAAGCACCTAATGACTTTTTTGCATTATACGTGCAAATCACATTGACAATTTTAGACTACTATAATTCAACAACTCGTATACATTTAATCAATTCAATCATCCAATTGTTGTAAACGTTGGATTATAATTTTTCTTTTAAATAATGGGTTCATTGTGAAATTATTTCACAATAGGCTATAGAACATCGGGTAATTTAAACGAGAAGGTTATGCATAACTTTTAGTAAGTGTGAGAATACTACACAAAATCAATAATTTAGCCTGTTTAGCTATATTTTCTAATATGTAGCTGAATCCGCAAGAGCACGTATCGAGAATTACTACAGTTTGTAAGTTAAGCATAAATGCGTTCATTACGTAAAATGTTATATTTCGTAACCAAAATGTTAGTGTCATTCTATTACGAACTTTTCTTCGATTTCCACAAGATGAATTAATTGGCGCTAAGTAAATTGTTTGTAAGCCATTGATATTTAAATTTAAGATTAGTTATGTATAAAGAGAGAATAAAATCCGAATTACGCGGACATTTATTTTTAATTAATTTTCTGTTTTTCGACATGCCATTTTAAAAGATTATGCCGATTCAGATCTGAAAGCAATTTTACGTTAAAATGCAAATAAAAGCTTTCTAACACTCAAGCACTTCGGTTTTTTGTTCCATTACAAAAAATTTTTATATTCCAGCTTTATATATTAAAGCTCTGCTCCGCTTTTGAGTCTTAATTCTCCACCAAAAACCTAATCAAAATAAAAACAGATTTTTTTTTGTTTTATTTCGACGAATACTTTTCTATAAGCACGAGAAAAAGTCATAAAATTATATACCTTTTTTCTTTGGTATTTTCGATAGGTCACGTATTCTATTATGGCATTGAGATTAACTTTTTAATATGGTTAATGTTTTATGTTTTTCATCTGCGCTCGTAACTTTGCAATTTTTAATTAATTTTTCTTCGATATTTTACTAATTACGTAGTGGGCGTAAAAATTTTTTTTGTGGATTTAGAAGATAAACCGATATGGATTGTTCGAGAAAATTGTTATTAAATGACTTTAGATATGTGACCAATTCGCCTTCATTATCTAAACTATTGAGAGCGAGATTTTGTAAACAAAGAGAGTTTCAACTATTATATAGCATACAGGGGAGGATAATCTCCCAACAAAGGAAGTAGCTACATAACAAATATACATGTAACAGATACAGAAGGCCGACATAATAATGAATTTGTTGGCACGGTCCGGACCGCATAGGGTGGGTCGATAAGTTCACCCGAAATGCGCGCATTGCGCTCTCGTTCTCGCACTTCTGCAGAAAACGGCGCGATAAACACACACAAACGCAGGCCAGTAATATGGCAACAAACATCACCGTGCACGACTACTTTTTAATGTGTTGTGTAAAAAAGTAATTACCAAAGTGTGCACCTACAAAAGATAAGAGTTTAGCGCAATGTAGGGAGTTTGGGGAATGACCCGCGAATTTTGCACCTATACGGTAAGAAGATATTTTGAAACTCTTTTCAAAAAAGTTACTGGGGTATTTGCAGGTGGCGGGACCCGGTGGACGTCTTCTCATTACGGGACAACCTGAATACATGGGGCAAGTATTAGCCGCTTTAGCAGTCTCTTTGGGACCCTTCGCCGCTGGACTCGGCAAGGGTTACAGTTCACCAGCTATAGCGTCGTTACAGCAACGCGATAACGACGCATTTCCTGTCAACGGACAGCAAGCGTCTTGGCTTGCGAGTCTTTCGTTGTTAGGTGCTTTATTTGGTGCACCTTTGGGGGGCGCGGCTGTACGTTGGGGTAGACGTCGCACTTTGGTTTTGGCCGGTATACCGCTTTCAGCTTGTTGGGTTCTGGTGGCTTTATCAACTAGAGTTGAAGTTATGGCATTCGCGGCTTTTCTTAGCGGTTTTTTAGTAGCTATTGTACAACTTGCTGCTCAAGTATACGTAAGTGAAATATCGGCACCCGCGGTTCGCGGAGGTTTAAGTGCCCTTTTAAAAATTGCAGGCCACGTCGGAGTTTTAGTAGCTTTTGCCGCCGGGGCAATTTTAGATTGGAGACAACTAGCCGGATTAATGGCATTCGCGCCTGGTGCTATGTGCATAGCTGTGTGGAAACTTCCCGAAAGTCCGGGTTGGCTCGTACTAAGAGGATCCGACGAAGAAGCTGAAAAAGCGTTACAATGGCTTAGAGGGAAAACTGTTGATTTACATTTGGAATTGGGTATATTAAAAAGTCACGTACTTTCGCGTGCCGTTCCTTCTAATCCCATGTTACTACTTAGAACTCTTCGCGGACCGGCGCTAATCGCGTGCGGATTAATGTTTTTTCAACGTTTTTCTGGCGCAAACGCTTTTAACTTTTACGTGGTAAGTGTTTTTAGACAAACTTTTGATGGGACGAATCCACACAGCGCCGCTATAGCCGTAGCCATCGTCCAGCTCCTATCGGCTCTTTTATCTGGCTTGTTAGTAGATCGCGTCGGTCGACTTCCTTTGTTAGTCGGCTCCAGCGTACTTATGTCGCTAGCTTTAGCTTCTTTCGGATCCTTCGCGTACTACCAAAGCGCCCACAATGGTGCCATTCCCCAACTCGATTGGATACCACTTTTATGCGTTTTAGTTTTTACCGTCGCGTTCTCTTTAGGTATTAGTCCAATATCGTTGCTGTTAGTCAGCGAGTTGTTTCCTTTAGAACATCGTGGTCTTGGTACTGCTCTCGCAACAGCCTTTAGCTACTTATGCGCTTTTATTGGAGTTAAAACGTTTGTTGACTTTCAAGTATTGTTAGGTTTACACGGTGCATTTTGGTTATACGCAGCCATTTCGGTATGCGGTTTGTGCTTTGTTGTTTGTTGCGTACCGGAAACAATGGGTAGAGATCTTAATGACATCGATACAAATAGGTGACTTCAAGCAAACGCTGATGTCAGAAGTCACTCGCACAAATTTAACGTAATCGTACCAACCAAAATGCCTGAAAATTGTCCTAACGATAAAATTGTAAGGATATTAGAGGTTTAACGTTTTTCCAATTTTAAAAATTTATCAAAAATAACGAGCTTTAATTTTGTGTCATTTGTTTAGGCACAATGCTAGAAAGAGTACCTAACCAAAAGAAAGAAAAACCAAATGTGAAATAGAATTAAGAATTTAGCAATCATTAATTATAAAACGTTCATAAATACAACTTTTTCAAATCAACATTAATCAAAAATGTCGGTTGTTAAAAAACACTTTGCATTTTATGCATGAATTAAAAAACTCCGGAATCAATTCATTTCAGTGCCGCTATCGATCCTTTTAAACGTGTTGTTTTTGAAAGAAATAGGACATTTTAATATCTGAAGTGTAATAGACGTGATTCTTAGATGACGACATTCTGTACTAGTCAACCATAATATTTTAGTTTTCTATAATGAATATTTGCGCGGTTAAATGGAGCCGATAACAAAAGATCTAGATTTATTAGATTTTGTTTGTGACATATGGTTTCGTAAATCCAAACCTTCGTATTTTATAACGTCCAGGGTTGTTTTTCTAATTTGTTCCCGTATATCTACTTCTTCATCAGCATGTATTCGCAAATATTTTTTTCTGTTATTTCCAATAAATCCCATCGGAGCATGGAGTGTGATTGTCCTGGGTTTACATAAGAAAAAACACTTTACGATACTTTACGCTTTTACAACATCCAACTCAGATCACTGCAAAAATTCTATTATTTTCCTTTTTCTTCTCTTTTTTAATTAAGGATTTAAGTTTTTTAAAGTTTTTTGATTGAGTCACAATATTTAAGTACATCCTTTTTGACCGATTGAAATAAAAGTAAAAAGTAAAGTCCTTACTTGTTTACTTTTAATTTTAATCCCATAATAAGACCACGTTAAGAATTTGGAACCCCATAAAACCTTCAGCTGTCATGATAAAGTAACTTCCTTTGGATTTCCGTTGCTTTGAAGTTTTTACAATGTTATATTGTCGAAATATTTCTGTTTTTTAGACAAAATTGCTTGCTAGGAACACCATGTACTAAATAAGCCATGCATGAAAACATTTTTAGTAACCATACATATCTATTATTCTTAAGTACAGGCTCGAGAGATAAATAAATGTTTATCTACTCTGTTCAAGCCCAAGCATTCTTCATGGGGATACCTTAGACATAAATAACCTAAGGGTGTATTCAACTGTTCATCTCGTTGACAAATAAAACAAAATCAATTTTCTTCTTTCTTTTCTTGCATAGCTGGTTGTTTCTTCTTGGAAGGTTGCACAATTTGAGCAATTGAAATCAAGGCCTTGCGTCTTATTTTATTCGATGATTTAATCACAGAAGATGGAAGTAATTCATAAAGCTTCAAAATTTCGCACATTAAGTGGAATACATAGTAGCAGCGCGCCATTGCTAAACCGTAAGTACCTTTAAAACAGCTTTTAATTTAAAATGTTTGAAGTAAAACATTGGGCTTTGTTGCTGTAGCATCATTTTTGTCAAAATGCTTACTTTTTTATGTTTGAATTTTACATTTTAAACCATATTTAACACCATAATTTTAATAGAAAATGAAAATTCTACTACAACCATGGCAGAGACCCTTCTTATATCTACCAATTTAAATCAAAACATTGCTAATCACTTAAAAATTTGGGCCAATTTTATAAGTACTTTGAGACGTATTAAAATGCTTACTATAGTGCACGATTTAGCGGTGGCGCACTGCTAGTACGTATTTATGTTAAGGATGAGATGTTAAATGTTGAATCAATGAGTATGACTCTGGTGGAGCTGAGCATGTCAAACTCTCGAACAAAGAAACTGCGACGTTAAATGTCTATCCTGTAAAAGGAGGTTTGCCAAAGATATATGATGGCTGTCTTTGGACTCAGTATCTATTGTTGAAAACTCATGCAAGATAAAATCAAAATCATCAGATCGCTGCTAAACTCTTCATTTTCAACTTGTTCTTAGAGATAAATTTTTCGGTTACGTCGGGTATTTTCTGCAGCCTGATGCTTATTGCAAGTTCATATTCTTCAATTTGAATTTCAATGGAGCAAAGGTAGAATATTTTTATCAAATGGAAAAATTCCAGTCCCTCTAAATTCTGCCATCAAATTACTGGGAGTCATTATTTTTGGACATCTTTTGCTCAGAATTTCCTCAAATCTGAATGGTTGATTTCTTTTCTGGATTCGTTACTTAAAATTGGTCATCTCTCGTCCCAATCCTTATCTTAACCAACCTTAAAATGTTCCACAAACAAAGTTATTCGTTTATATCAGCAGTTACAATGTTGCATCTAAATAAGAAATGCCCAATAATATAACCCCACTCCCAATACACTAAACTCCATTTCAGCATCATCCAGGAGAAGAGTTTACACCACCATTTCCTTTTAAGTACGACGACCGTGAGCTACCATACACACTTTCTGACCCCGTTTTGTTAGAACATTTATTTTATTTTTACATCCATGTTCAATATTCTTGAGTTAACCAACATATTTTCCACCTTTTCCAGTCACAGTGACAGGTTTCCTACCGTCACCGTCACAAAGTTTTCTGAATTAGCTTCGGGAATCCCATAATTTCGAAGCCCTATAGTGCAAAATCCATTGCTGATGCTCTCCATGGCTCTTTCAAGGCACTCCTCAGGCCATAAAGCCCGTTTCTGTAGTGACATTTCCGATGAAACAAAAAATAAAGCAAGTACACTTTTACCCTTTTTCATTTGCATATAAAACGATTTAATCTAAGTTTACTTTGAAACACAAAGTCTTTGTCTTTACTTGGTCTTTACTGTACTCAGAAAGTCCTTAATAATTATAATTTTAAAACTTTCGTTTTTAGGGTTTTTGAAGAAAAAAAAAAAATTTTACCATAAAAAACATATTATAAAAAAATAATAAAAAAAAAAAAAAAAAAAAAATAAATAAAAAAAAATTATATTGGGAAAAACAGTTAAATTTAATTTTAATTTAAAAATTAATTTATTTTTAATTTTTATTAAAAAAAAAAAAAATTAGTTTAAATTTTAAAATAAAAAGTAAAAAAAAAAAAAAAAACAATTAAAATTTTTTAAAAAAAAAAAAAAAAAAAAAAATTAAAAAAATTTTAAAAGAAAAAAAGCAATAATTATTTATAAAATTTTTTTTTTTAAAAAATAATTTTTTTTTTTAAAATATTTTTTTTTGTTTTTTTGTTTTTTTAAACATAAATTTAAACAGTAAAATCGCACCCTTGTACCTCACGCTATATTTATGATAAAGGTTGTTCCAAGCCAATTAGAGAGTGTGTCTTTAAAGTGTCTTTAAACTTTATAAATTTAATTTTAAGACTAATTTGAATGTTATTATAATATTTCAACGGTTTTTCATATTTTGCTTATACTTAAGTTGGAACCATATGAAGAACTTTTTTATTATCGATTTTTTAAAAAATTATTATGCATTCATCACGTATTTAAATTGCAATATTGTTCAAAAACATTAACAAAAGAATAGGTTATCATAATTTTTAACTTATGCAAAGGATAATAGTTCAATATTGAAATTTGTAACAAGAAACACACATACATTACACTACAAAAAGCAGTCATACTCAACACATGCAACACAGTGAGAAAATTTTAAACGGATAACACACAAACACAAAACATGAATGGTCTGCAATGTCTTGGTTTCAGCCCGATTTGCGACTAAAACCGACAAGAGTCGAGAAAAAAAAACAAAAAAAAATAATAATAAAAATTGATATTTGCATTTAAGTTTTGGACCATGCAGGACTTTTTATAAACAATAAGTTTTTTTCAAAAAAAATAATAAAAATTTTTCCATATGGTTCCAACTTAAGTAGACACAATGTATAAAATATAAATCATTTGATAGCCCCGTATGCGATATCACTCTGTTTTTAAATTAAAAACCGTACGCAGTAAAACACCTTAAGAAAGTCACAGGACGTCACAAAGCAACCGCAAAACTCAAATTTGGTTAAAAAGTTAATCTTATCTACATGGACTTAAGGGTACTAATAAAATAAGTCAAATTCAGGTACCCACTTGTTTCTGAGCATACAGGGGTAAATAAGAAAGATCGTTACCATATTCACTAATTATGAATCAAAGCTTTTTTATTGATCCACTTCATCAGTTTGTACTGTAAAGTACCAGGTAATAAGGTTGACCTTGGAGATTTAATTTTTTTCAGAAAGAAAATTTACTTGTACAAAATTGAAAAGTATTTGAAGAGAAACAAGAAAATACTTAATTTCTTCTATCTTCAATAAAGAAAAAAGTGATCAGTCATTTGTATTTAGTACCCATGGCCAACGAGCAAAGGTCTAGTGACCAAAAGTTGGTTATGTACACTGTATTTGACTTTTTTAATTGGTAGATTGGATGTTGCCTTCTTTATCTGAGACTTCAAGTCTGAATGCAACATCTGGTAAGATAGATCAGGTACTTGTGCTGGTCAGTCGTTTATCTGGATGTTAGTCCCAATATTTTAATAATTGGTTGTCCTAGTAATGCTCAAAGGTTTAAACACGACCTTGTTGAGTGATTGGAGCACGGGAAGTACAGCAATTCGATGTCATGCTCTTCCAGTTATCGATAAATCTATATAGAAAGCAACACTATCGCATAAGAATGACTTTTCCACTTACGTTAAGGTTAGCCAAATGATCTAATCACTGACAGACAGTCGTGTAAGGTTAAACAGCAACACTTTTCGTCCAGAATGTACTGAGCAGTACTTCTACTTCTTGCCAGATTCATAGACAACGTTTTTCGTTTAATTAGACCTATCTTTTCTAGAATTCCTAGCCTCTAAATCAATTCTATTTTTCTCTTCAAATTATATACTGTTCCGTTCAGTGGGGTGAGTTTTATGATTTCACAGCGAGCATGTTGAAATACTCTTTCTCCCTTCATCATTTAACCATTAGTTTCTCAAAAAATGCATCATAACGATGTCCAGTTAGGACGTATGCCACGACACTTGACTTTATCCATCTAAGGAAATTGAAAAATTGGCCTAAACAAAACAGCCCACAGTACTCTTTTGTTTATAAAGCTCGAGACGTATTTTCTGATATGCTCAGTAATTGTTCCATAATACCCACCTTTGTGATTTTTTTTATGAAGGTCTTATGGGGTACTACAAAATGTCGAAGAAATTAGGAGCTTAAGCCTTTGCACCTATAGTTCACTTTTTGACCACAATTTTGCGAAGAACCGTTATTTGAATTTCGTTATTTCATTTAAGTTCATCACCGAATCGGATTCTCTTAATTTTCTTACATTTCTGATAAGATTAAAAACGAATCTACTTTAAAAAATTAGAGCATCTATACAGTACCTATGGAAAACTTTTTTATTATCGGTTTTTTGAAAAAAAGTTATTCTTAATAAAAAGTTTTGCATGGTCCAAAGCTTAAAATGCAACCATCAGATATCAATTTTTTAAACCGTATACAAGGTTTGTCAAAAATATAAATTTTGATCAAGAGTAAAGTACCATTATTTTTACAATACAGAAGAATGTTATATAAAAAAGTTGTTTTGAATTAAAAGTTAAATCCAAATATAAAATTACAGTCATTAACATGAAAATTATTTACTAATCATTCCGTACTACTTATCCTGGCTTGATACATTTAACATGGGTGCACTGACATGGAATATTTGACACTGAGCCATACGGAAAAGTTTTACAAAAGATCATTATAATGTTTACAAAAGAGAAGTTATATAAATATGTGATGTTTGTATACTAAATGTTCTTTGTATGGATTTTTCTATTTCTAAAATAAATAATTATTATGCATTCATTACGTATTTAAATTGCAAGATTCTTCAAAAACATGAACAAATAGAAAGGTTATCATATTTTTAACAAATAAGAGGGTTAAATTCGGTATTGAAATTTATATCTGCAAATATTTATAACGTAAAATAATCACCAAAGCTGAATTTGATATTTGAATATAACTTTTACTTCAAAACAACTTTTTATTATAACATTCTTATGGTACTTTACTCTTGAGCAAAATTCATTAAAAAATTGATGTCTGATGGTTGCATTTTAAGTTTTGGAACTTTTTATCAAGAATAACTTTTTTTTCAAAAAACCGATAACACAAAAGTTTTCCATGTGGTTTCAACTTAAGTACACACACTGTATATTGTAACAACAAAAAGTTCATCAATGTGCTAGAAAACTTGGTTCTTTGATTTTAGAAATATAAACTTTCAAAATCAAGGCTCTATTATTTTTACTTTAAAAGCGGTCGGTTGTCCTTAACCTCACGTTTATTCAAAAAAAAAAACTGCAGACTACGAAACCGTAGTTGATTAAACAATGTAATCCAGCTCTTCCATTTTGATAACATAAAGTCCAACTCAAAACTTCATACTCTTTGTATTATAAAAAGTACTTGCATTTTGATTTGGGTTCGGCAAAAAAGTTAAATGAAAATGTACTGCGTAATTGAAATTATTCAAGTCAGCAGTGATAGTAAGACAATCGTTATCACATTTTTCTAATCTGAAAAATGAATTAACTTCAATTACCATTTTTTTTCCCACACGAAATATTTCTTAATTACCCAACAAAACTGAATTGCAAAAAGTTTGTATTTGTGAACACCTTGTATTCATAGATATTTTATCGATTAGATTAAAATAATATTCTAGATTTAACAAAAATAGACTATAAATAACTTTTGAATTGATTTTAAAATATCTAGGTACAATTAACAAAAAAAACACCAGTCTAGTGTTTACCAATTATCACAAAGTTCCATATCATACTGTTTCTTAATTTACACGTAGATTTTCGAAAGTAAAAGACAATAATAATAATAATAAGACAATATTATGTAAAACGAAATATTGCAAAAAGCAAAGTAGGTTGAATGTTCTTCCATTATTTGCTCATAAAATGTCTACATCAGACGCGTAACTGTTTCAGACAGTGTTTTTCCATTTTGTGGAAATAGAGATGGAAAAACATTTTCAACTACAGTTAAATAATTTAGGTGCTTTAGAAAGCTTTAGCAAAGATAATCATATCTTTAAAAAATATTTTACGAACAACGCCGGTGTTGGTCCTAATTATGAGCTCAAGAACCAGTAGTGACTTTACGACAATACTTTTCTAGATTTAAGTAAAATGGCAGTGTTATTTTCAATGCGATGTGAGCCGTCATTAACTTATTCAAAGTTAACGGCGGACTTTTTTGTATGTCAGGCTTTTACCTCTACCGCATAGCAAGTCTATGGTACTAATTTGTGATATTTTTAAGAAAAATTATTTGTACTAGCTATTATCAAAATTTAGAATTTACTATTATAAATCTACTTTTAATTTGCTTTGACAATAATTTTCAATACAATATCCCTTTTATAATAGAATACTTTATAAAGAGAAAATTTATTAAGAAATAAAATTTAAATTTATACGAAAGTTTTCTTCTATTAACCGTTTCAGATTTTCGCGCATAAAGCAAACATCATTGCCAAAAGAAATTTAAAAGCGACTCTGCAAGGTAGTTCAGAGGTTTTCTTATTGATTTTATCAAAAGTTTCGTAATTAAATGTTATCACAACACTTTTAATGTTTTCCTTGCAAACAATTGCTTAATTGCGGTTATATATAATAATAGATGTTTAACGATTTTTCTTTGTTAGGAAACATCAAAAAAAATTAATTTATTATAAGTCTTTCTTTAACGACACAATTAAAAGTGATGTAGAATAATGAAACACGCATAATAAAATCAAATGTAAAGGATTCGTTTTTCTGTGTCATTAATTATTTTAATGGAGCTTGAAGCTCGTTTTTAATAAATGAAAAATATTACTTCGAAAATAACATTTTATGGAAACCTCAAACTTATTACAGAAAATGATGTATAAAAAAGGAAAATGGGTCAAAACAGACATTAACTATTATTGACTAAAGATCATTGTTTGCTTTTTAGGAAGAAAAACAAGGTCGCTGAAAATGAAGCGCCGAAAACAGAATTGTTATTTTAACTAATTATGCTTGACAACTTTTATGTATAAGAAATATGTTTATAACCAGTACATTCAGAACATCGTGTATGTACTTATAATTTTTAATGTTTTTTTTTCTAATTTTCTATACCGTGTCGAAGAAAAATTAGTATTTTTAAACCAAACTCAAACATAATAGAAAGTTATTGAACAATGAGAAGCTTTCACCTTATGACAAAGAAGTTTGAGTAATAAACAGCATCTTTAAAACATTTTTGAAATATTCTATAAATTGCAATATTTTATACCTTTTCAAGTTCAATTTAAGACGAATCAATTTGTTTACTCTCAATTTAATTTTATTTTGAGCTATCATGAAATTGATACATGCCAATTAAAATCTCAATGTGTCAAATTGAATTGAAATTAATTCGCTTGAAAAGGTGTAGAATATTGCAATTTATAGAATATGCTAAAAATGTTACAACAAAAACGTCTTCCGGGATTGGACCTTGTCGAAAGGATAACCGAGATTTCATCAATGTGAGAAACTTGAAACAAGCAAACGAGTTAGACTACTAAAAGTCAGGTAATCGACTTGTCAACCAAACCAGATTTTAGAGAGCACGGTTAACGATATGAATCCACAAAGGTGAAAGTTTGATGACGCAGCTCTAAATTCAGATTGTCGGGTTGACACGTGGAAAATTCACGAAATATTAGAAATTCAACAACAGACCTTTTGGGCAGAATGATGGTAGCAAGAAGCATGTAAGTAAGTACCTAATTCTCCGTTGTTTTTCCGGGTGACAAGTACGTCAACGAATGAAAGGCAATGATTTTTTTTCAATTTCCAGTGAAATTTCAGCATGTTCGTTACATGCAAAATAAAGTTAACGGCAATTTTGTATCTAAAAAACGTAACATAAATAGGGGTTGCTTTGTAGCTCAGTGGGGGGAGGGTGGTTCGCGAGATAATTTACTTTCGTGAAATGGTAAGTAGTCCAGTAACCCTGAAAAATAAGGAATTTGAAGACTGTTTGCCTACTTGCAAAAAATTTGTGCAAATCGCTTCGAAATAATAATGTAGGAATGGGGAAAATAGTTTTGTCCAAAAGTATTTATTAAAAAATTACCGCGGATTTTATTTTTTATTTTTCTGTATCTTTTTTCTGTAAGTTCTAGAGAAAAAAGTCATGATACTTTTTTGTTCGGCGATAAATTTTCTACAAAATAGTATATTTTAAGATTGTAAAATACACTCCGCACAAAAATTATCGCAACACCTGAACATTCTTGGTCACTTATAATTTAAATAAACTATTTTCGCCCAATTTGATCAAATGTGCTTTTCTGACATTTTATAAAACTGTCGTCTCAACGAATTATAAACAACGCACTTTTTGCTGCCGATTTTTTGAATATTTCAAAAAACGTTAAATAGTCCAACATTCAATTATTGTAGATAATTATCTTGTTGGTTGAGTTTTTGGTCTGACATTGTTATGAATGTTCAGCAACGTGCATCTTTGCATCTTTCTTATGAAGAAACCGTGCAATGTATAGCATTGCTGGAAGATGGCCGTAGTATGCGGCATGTAGCAAGAATTCTACGAGTACAGCCTTTAACTGTATCCAGAGTTGCAGCACGATTTAGGAAAACTGGGAACTACAGAAGAAGGGCTGGGCAATGTCGCAGAAGAGCTACCACCCTACAAGACGACCGGTTTCTACGATAAAATGCTCTGCGTACCCGTCATTTCACAGCTTGATTCTTAAAAAATGAACTTTTAGCGGTTAGAAATGTACCTATTTCTGTTCAAACTATACGGAACCGTCTTCGAGAGGATGAGATAAGAGCTCATGTTCCTGCTGGAGGTCCACTTCTCACCAGAGAACACAAGGTAGCACAATTAGCATTCGCACGTGAACATGTGGATTGGGATATTCACGACTGGGCTAATGTTGTTTTCTCTGATGAGACGCGGTATAGTTTATGGGCTTCTGACAGACGTATACCGGTCTACAGACGACCTGGTGAACGTTATTCTGCCTGCAAATTTTGTCCACGTGTCCGTTATGGTGGAGGATCAGTGATGGTATGGGGAGACATCTCTTTGGAAGGCCGTACAGCGTTAGTGCCATTACCTGATGCTCGGTTAACAGCAGCTAAGTATATTACCGACATTTTAGAAGAGCATGTGGTACCTTACGTGCGAACAACGCACAACCCCACATAGCGGGAATTGTGCAGCAATCGAATTGCCAGTTCTGCAATAGTCTGCGCAAAGTCCGGACATGAACCCAATCGAACATGTCTGGGATCATCTAGGACAAGCCTTAAAACGCCACCAGAGGCCGTTTCTTAACTTACAAGAACTGGAAGACGCGCTGTTACAAGAATGGGAAAATATTCCCCAAGACTATGTTGCAAACTTAATACGCGGTATGCCGCGAAGAATGCAAGCAGTAATTCAAGCTAGAGGCGGCAACACAAGATACTAAAACCATTTTGACCAAGTTTTTATATTGTTGTAGCGACCTTCAATAATAATACGTGCAATTAAACTAAACAAAATGATAGGATGAATTTAAGAATATAGTAATTATTTATCATTTCCGTAAAAAAATATTTTGTAATTTTTAGTCACTTTTGTTGAAAATAATGATTTTTGTCATAAACATTAAAAAAAAAATAGGCAAGATTATGAAGCGAATGAAATAGAATAACTGGTAATCGATTCCTATTAAAAAACGTAAATTAAGAAAAAAAAAGATATTTACAGTTTCTTGTAAATCCTTACAGACAGACTTTAAAAAAATGTACAGAGCTACAGAATTGCAAATAATACCGATCTGTAAAATATTTTCCAAATCATAAGATACGATCTTACGATTTGTACGAGGCATGTTTTTTAAGTAAGTACCGTTTTGGAATTAAAAAAGACGTGCAAAGATATCGCAATGATTTTATTTTTACATGAAAGCCTGTACCTTAATCTACTTTTCTACATAATTTCCGTAAATATTGAGGCACTTGTCATAACATGGCACCAGTTTTGAATACCCTCCTCATAAAATTCTGCCACCTGACTTGTTAACTACTGTATCACAAATGTTTTGACTTCGTTATCGTCTTGAAGACGCTTACCACCCAGGTGTTTGTTCAAGTGCAGGAACAAATGGTAGTCGCTGGGCGCCAGATCAGGGCTGTATGGAGGATGATCTAGAGTTTCCCATTTAAAAGATTTGATGAGATGATTTTTGGAACCCAACGTGAACACAATTTCCGGTAATTCAAGTTCTCGGTCACAATGCGATACAAAACACTACGAGAATATTGAGGAAAGCAGTCGCACATTGACGAAATTGAAAAGCGTCTGTTTTCTCTCACCTTTTCCTCCACTTTCTGCACCAAATCTTCATTAAAGACCGAAGGACGCCCACTCCGTTCTTCATCATGCACATTTGTGCGGCCATTTTTAATGCTCTCACCATTTCCTTACCATTCCATCACTCATAATGTTTTGTCCGTAAACTTCACAGATCTCACGATGAATATCGATCGGTTTTACGCCTTTAGCAATAAGAAATCGTATAACAGCCCGTAATTCACAATCGGAGAGACTTACGATTGTCGGAGGCATCTTAAACACACAGTAAACAACGTATACAATGAAGAATCAGACTGTAATGGTAATCAGCGCGCATGCGCGGAACGCCGTCTATAGCGCTGCGGCGGCGGAATCGCAAAACGGTACTTACTTAAAAAACATGCCTCGTAAGTACAGAATTGCAGCATAAATTATAATCCAAAAGACAAAAATTTTTGACATAAAACACCATGATCGATTATGTAGTGTTTTAGAAAAATCAGTAAAAATCACATCAACCTGATGCCACATAATTTGAAAAATTGAAAAGATTTGTAATTGTGGATTTGCGTTTGAGAAAATCATACTAATTAAGTAACAATAGATTAGCTATTTATAGTAAAATTATATTGTACAGGGTAGTCTTTTATGCGCGCCTCGGTCAATAGTTGCTAAACCGTAAGACTTATAAAAATAATTAAATAAATAAAACTTTTAACGTTTTATCCCTTCTACAATTTAAAATTATTATACATACTATACAGGTTGTTCCAAGGAAGAGTACCTAACACCAAAAACGACACTTTTTTTAATCGAATGTCATATGTTTTAATTCAGAAAATAAAGCCTCAGTGGGTTCGGTATTCATCCCTAGATTATTATGCAGTGTTGCCAAGTTATGAATTTTCTAAGAAATTTTTGATCAAAAACAAACTCTTGTCCCTTCATCACTGGTTATTTTTTTGTCTCAAAAATGTATCCGTAATCTGACCATGGCCTTCTGTAGATACTAAACTACGTTTATTATTCGATTTATTTACACAGCTTGCCCCAAAGACTTGTTCAAATATTGAAAATTACTTTTAGACAAAATTGTTATGAGCACTGCACAATTAAACACTACAAAAATTAAAAAATAAAAAATAAGATCAACTCATTACAAAAGATATAAGAAGGACATACATTGAGAAGAACAATACAATACAACAATGAATTTATACACCCAGCGGTACACTAGAGATCCAACAGGAAGTTCGTGTAACACCTTGTTTTCAAAATGACTTAAGAATTCTCGTTAACTTTTTTATATGACAAAGTACCAGAAACTATAAATTTAATGTCATTGATTTAAATAATATTATAATATGCAGAGTTTTTAAAGGTACAGTAGCATTTGGTGTTGTTCCAAAAGTAAGAAATAGTAGAGAAAAGGTAGGTAGACGATGAAATTCTGAGGTGAACACAACACCGTGTTCGCGTAAGTTGGCTACATATAGAACACTTTGTTATTATTGATTTTATGAAAAACAGTTATTCTTCATAAAAAGTTGTGCATGTTTTAAAACCCAAAATTCAACCATCAGATATGAAATTATATAACTCGTATAATAATAATAATTTTTGTTCGAGTGTAAAGTATTTTCATTTTGGACCATATCGAAAATTTTTAATAAGAAAAGATGTTGTGGGTGAAAAATAAGTTTTAAATGTTGAATATTGTTTATTTACAATTAAAAAATATTATTATTATGTATTAATCTTCAAACTTAAATTTTCAATGTTATCGTACAGAAACTGAAAAATAATATTTTTTAATTCTAATTAAACAATATTGAATATTTAAACTATTTTCATCCGCAACATCTTTTCTTATTAAAAATTTTGACATATTCAAAATATGTACTTTTTTTTTTTTTTTTACAAAATGATATAATTGTTTTTTATTATTATTATTATTGTATTATTATTATTAAAAATATTATATAATATCTATATCTCATGGTTAAATTTTTGAGTTTCAGAACATGCTCACCTTTAGGAAGAATAACGTTTCATAAAATCAATAACTAAAAACAATAAAATTTTCCATATGTAGCCAACTTACGACAAACAATGGATAAGTTTATAACAATGGTGGTTTTCATAGTTATAATTATATTATAATATAATTATTTTTTTTCAGAAAATCCAACCATCACCATGGAAATCAATTTATTTTATCGTGGACCATATCACTAAAAATACAAACTATAATTAAATTATCCTTAAAAGAGGCGAATCTTAATAGAATATGAGAATTCTAATCCTCCATACGTAGGATATTTATGGTTTGATTTTTTAGCTCCCGAGCTAGGGCGATGGAGCCAAAAATCAAGAGAAGGACAAACAAAATAGCTATTACAACATGATTATCCACCATTTGTTATAAACATATAGACTTCATGCTCACTTTCATTTATTCACCTATACATTGTGGATGGAGTTTTTTCCGTTTCATTATACTATTTTAATTATTCTTACAATTAAAGTAAAGGGTGGGCAATCAAATTCGAGAGATGGCCAAACGATATATCGTAAAAAAAGTTTATTTTTGGTCCTTTGTCCATAATCACTGATTTTGCATCACTTAAAAGCGGCCAAAAACACTCCTTTTCTTGGCCTCGGCCGGCAAAAAAGTTACTAAATGTTGGTAATATCACATTATACTTATGACACTGAAAGCAGTACAATCCTCATGCTGGAATACGTAAATAATACGTTGCAGTACTCCAAATGGTATTACCAACCGAAAGGGTTTTGACACATAGTAATATTTGAAAATTTAAGTTTCAAGTGTATCACGTGGCCAGAAGGTCAGTTTCTGGCCTAGTGATACAAATAACTATTTTTGATTTTTGGAAGATGGGCAAACCAAAATTTTTCTTGGGCAAACATGAGCAGACAGATAGGTAGTTTTCGAGACCAGTTCGAAATTATTAGTTGTCAGTTAAATACAAATTATAACGAATGATCTTGTGTATGTTTATACAAATTAGAAGAACTGTATATGTTAAAATAAATAATAAATAAAAATTCGATCCTGACTATTTATTAATTGTCGCGGTCATAAATGCGAAAGAAAAGCAAAGATAAGATTCGTTGCATCATTTAAATTAGAAAATCAGAATTGCGGTGCTGCCGAATAGGGGAAGCAGAACGGTTTTTGCTTTAAATGTTTTTGATATTTTTAAGAATATTTTGAGCAAAGAGTAAATTTTAATAAAATGCTACCCCAATCCTTATTAAAAAACAGATGTAGACTTGAAATTTAGGAATTAAAGCTTCATTCGTAAACACCATAAGTTCTTTCGTGTTAGGTTCATGGTCTTCTCACAGCATTACTACAAGCAATCACCACACCTACAAATTTCCAAATTTTGGGAACGGAATGTCGCCTGCTTTGTACTTTAGTACTACGTCCAACTTCCATCCTGACTTCACTATTTGGTGACACTACAACTTGAACTTTCGTTATTTAATAGGTAACGCTTCTCAAACTACGTTCTGTTCTATAAAAATTAATTTAATCTGAACAAGGTGTTTCACCTATTAAACATTGTTGTCCGGACAATGCCTAACTGGCGTGTTATGACCAAGCAGTGAATTTAGGTGTTTTGTCCAAGTATCAAATGACGATGAGTGCAAGTTGGGTGTTGTGTCTAGAATCAAAGCGAGTCAATACATCCAAGTTGAGAAGATATCAATTACCACCAAAACCGTCCAGATCCCAAAGCTTTTTTTGTAAAAATTTAGTCTAATGTAGTACCAATAACATCAACAAAAATTTAAAATAAAGTTTTGGGTGGGAAGTTATTGTAACGTGTGGTTTTGTTAATATTTGAGGTGAACCATATTGCCTACATAATTGTTCCAAAATTCAATGCCAAATCAAAGGTTTTGACAGATTTATGTAAACTTTCCATTTTTTAATAAGAGCAGATTGAAGAGTGCCATAGTGTTTGACATATGTAACATTTAATGCGAAAAATTAGGTTTGCTTAAGAAATTCACTACTTTTGAATCATTGAATATAAATAAATAATATTTTGTGTTTTGATTTCAGACGTCCAGCCAATATTTCTAAATCGTTGGTGACACTTTTATCGTACCGCATTTGCCTACTGCGATTTTTCAAAGTTGACAATCAAAAACTGCCTAATACTTCATTTTTTCAAAGAACAGCTACATTTCTGATGACAGCAATAGATGTAGAATTAAATTTAGGGCCAGTTTAATTAACAGTACGCACTGATATCTTCAATTGTTTTTAACAATTTTTGATAAAACTACGCTGTTATTTCAATTTTTTTAAATAATCGTATTGCTGTAATCATAGCAACCACTAGTTACTCATGTTTAATGTGTCCACAATTTTATTGTATTTACTAAGTTGTAGAAGGCTTTCGAAAAAAACAAAATGTCAAAATGCTCACCACCAGAACTATATCTGTATAATGCTGTTTTTGGTTGAGAATGTCTTTTAATGGTTTTTAACCTCGCGGAGTTCGGCATCATGAAAAGTATTGCACCATTTGTGACGACTGAAATTGAAGTAGAATTAAGGCCGGATTGAACAACATTTCACATTCCTACCTTCGGATGTTTTTATGTTATTAGCACTTTTTTGACGTTTTTATTCTATTTTTAGAATCACTTTGAGCCCATTGTCAACAAAAATTGTAGAAATATAATACAAAAAAACAGGTCGGGAAAACGTCGTGTAATTTAAAAAAAGTCTATCATACAACTTTCTCATTCAGGCAATCTACAACCACACAACACGTCGCTTCGAGAGGTTCCTAACTATTAAAGATCGTTTGCACAATAAATTACAAACAAAAAACATTTTGTACAAGGTTATTTACTATAAATTACCCTCCCCTTATTATCGTTATTATTCCTCGTAGAAAAAAAAATTGGTCATAAAAGTTGTATGGTTCTAACTGAATTTTCTTAAAATGCCATCGATAGTTCAGTTACTCGCCGTTTGCAGGGTTAAACAAAAATATGATGTATTTTTTTAATGTAACACCATGTATATTATTACATTTTTGAAAAGATCTTTTTTCTGATTTCAAAATATATCATATGTTGTCTTTATCTTGAGCCGTTGTTGAGTTATTAATGGTAGAATAACACAGTTACTTAATACGGAATTGTTAACATTGTCAAAAGTAAGTCATGCAAATGACAAATGTTGTGTCACTAAAATGCTTCATAGTGAAGCAGAAAAACTTCGTATATTTACCTCTTATATTCAAAATAATAAAAAATGTATAGTTATAGTAAAAATGTCGTCCATTTCATAACGACAGAAAGTATTTTCCCATTTCACTTTTTTCCAAAGCCTTCTACAACTTATTAAATAGAAATAAAAACTTTTTCATTAATTTTATTGTAATAAATTATTAATAAGTAGTGGTTGCTATGGTTACTTGAAATGTGATTATTCAAAAAATCAGAACAAACTTAGTTTCATCAAAAAAAAAGCTAATATCTTAAAAACAACTCAAGATAGGAATGCATAATGTTAATTAAACTGAACCTAAAATTTAATTCTACATCCATTTATCCCATCAGAAATGGTAGCTGTCGTTTGAAAAAATGAAGTTTCTGTTTGTCAGGTTTGAAAAATCACATTAAACAAATGAGGTACGACAGAAGTATCAGTAACAATTTAAAACATCGACTGCACCTCTAGAAATCAAAACAAAAATAATTGTACAGGGTGGGACACTACCAACGATTTATTCTGTAGCTTACAAACAACAAATATTGTTAGAAGTTTTAAGGCATACATTTATCGAGATTATTTCAAACCACATTTCAAAAATATTTTGGATTGTACAGGGTGCTCCAGAAATACGTACCATATCAAAGTTAGGTTATTTTAAATAGAACACCCTGTATTAATACTACTTTTGAATGAAGAAAATGTAAAAAGAGATAACAACAGAAACACAGACACCAGCTGTGATATATCTAGTGACGATGTCAATAATTGCTTCATCAACAGTATTAACGATCTACTTAAAAATATACGAGACTCTAATAATCCAATGTTAAATTTAGATAATGCTATAATAAAACTAGAAGAAAATCAGTTTTTTTCAACAATATTTCTTGTGAACAAGTCAGGCATTACATTGATGACCGAAAATCAAATAATAGTCAAGAAATTTATGTATAATCAGTAAATATATTAAAACTGGTAAGAAAACTATTTGATTTTGCCATTAACTAATTTGTGTAACTTGATATTAGGAGACGGTTGTTTTCCAACTGCATGTAAAATTGCTAATAAAATTCCAATAAAAAAAGAAAAATTGTAATAAATGCAGCAATTATAGACCTACAGCGTTACTTCGGGTACTATCAGAAATTATCGAAAAAATTCTTTAATAAATACAATCTATTTTCAAGAGACCAATTTGGTTTTAGGCAAGGATTATCAACAAGTGATCCAATCCTAAATATTGTTAATGAAATTATTGAAAATAATGAAAGAGTAGCTAGTTTTCTAGATCGCAGCAGAGCTTTTGAATGTGTAATGCATGAAAGACTATTAATAAAGCTCAAAAAATATAATTTTTGTAATAACAGCATCAAACTAATAGAAAGTTATTTGTCAAATCGAGAGCAGATTGTTTTCTATAACGAAAACTATTCCAATACATTAGAGGTAAAACATGGTGTGCCACAAGGCTCAATTTTCGGGCCTTTATTTTCTAATATTTTGCAATAATTTCTTGGGGCTATAATATCAAATGTAGTACAATTTGCTGATGACACTACAATAATATCAACTTCAACGGCACACTCCATCGACGCTGCTAGCAATAAAAATGTAATAGCATTATCTGATGCAACGGAATGACGCACAAGTAACAAATTAACTTTAAATAGCAACAAAAGTGTGATAAAAACTTTTAGTTCTAACAGAAACATTATAAACAATAACTAAAATGTGTGTCTTGCGATATCTCGTGTAAACATTGACACGTATGAATAGTATAAACTAAGAAAATGCCAACAGTTAACTGTAACGGCATGTGTGTTAAAGTACAAAGCGCTATCTAAGCGATAGCATTAATGCTTGTAACACACGTTGCCGATAAAGCCAAGATAACTTGTACAGAAGTACACACGCAACAAAAGAACACCTGATGCAGCATTTCGCTCTTATTGTGAGCTCATCAGAGGTGTATACTTAAGTGCGGTATACGACTGTACAAGACGGCGGTGGCTTTTAAGCCTCTGAATGAACATAAGTAAAATGTGTGTCTTGCGACATCTCGTGTAAACTATGACACGTATGAATAGTATAAACTAAGAAAAATGCCAATGAAACACCTGTAAAATTTCTTGGTCTTTACTTGGATTCCCATTTATTGTAGCAAAATCAAGGTGAAGAACTATTAAAGAAATTGAATAAAGTTGCTTTTATGCTAAGAAGTCTATCACGTAGCTTATCGTTGACAGTACTACTCACAATTTATTTTTATTTTTCTCACTGCCATACTCATTTAGCATATGGTATTCTTGCATGGGGTCACTCAAGTATAAGACACCGAATATACGGTATTCAAAGACGTATCATAAGAATCATTACCGGCCTTGGTTATACAGAGAACTGTAAACTAAAATTTGTAGAACTTGGTATACTAACACTACCTTCCATATACATATTTGAATGTCTTAAATACATAAAACTTAACATGGAAAGTATACGGCTGAAATGGTAATACATGCTCACGATACTCAGTTTAAGAAAAATATTTGTCTAGATGCTTTAAAACTACAAAGATCACAGACCGGAAAAAAATATTACGCGATTAAATTTTTCAATGTATTACCTAGCTGTATTAAATCGTTGGGCAAAGATCAATACAAAAGACTATTCAAACCATCTTAATTGAAAATGTATTCGAGAAAGATCAACCAACCATGGAAAACCAACCACCCGTCATTGATCAACATCATCCACTAACCGTAGCAGAATATAGGTATATAACGAGGAGCAGAATACAACAACATCAGTCTTTAGAGTAACTTCTGAAGAAGCTAACATCATGTTTAGAGTAACGTCAAACGCAAAACAAAAGAGGGGAGGACGAACACGGCTCAACCCAAAAGATAATAATCTTAAAGTTGCCAATGCTTACAATGTGATCGATTATTTACTGTAACGAATAACGTTTGTTGTTGTTTGTGATCGGCCAGCATGATTTGACTCACTCTTAGAACCCGGGATAAGTCATGAGCACATTTCTGTTAATTTATTCTAAAACATTTTTAAACGTTAATATTAGCCTATACATTAAAAATGGCTGCAAGATAATGTTCATTTTACGAATATCTCATAGGTAACTTAGAATCCAGTAAATTGCAAATTGTTAAACTAGCAAATTTATAACATCTCGAAAACTATCAGACTTAGGGGTTGGTAACCATAATACCGAGTGAAAGGTAATTAGTTTCAGTTTCCAACAAGCTACAGAAATGCAAGGTGTTTCATTTAACTTAAGCAAATTATTTAAGTTTCCAGTCGTTAGTGTTATGCGGTAGTAAGACAAAGTTGCTTGTTCTTATTTATCTTAAAGTTATTGTATTTTTTTGGAGAGTCTGCAAATCAGGTAACATCAATTTATCTCAGAAACCGAAGTAAGTAGGTATAGAGTAAAGAATTAACCATATTTTTATCGTACAATTCAAAAATAGAAAAAATACAGTGCTCCATTTAAAATATCCCAACTTTGATATGGTACATGTTTCTGAAGCACCCCGTACAATCCAAAATATTTTTAAAATGTGGTCTCAAATAATCTCGATATATTTAGGTGTGTCTTAAGATTTCTCACATTATTTGTCGTTATAATGCTACAGAATAATTCGTTGGTAGTGCCCCACCCTGTACGTCTTAAATGGTTTAAAAGTAGGCCCCTGCAAACCTAATTTTTCCAAAAAATATCAAAATAGAATCATTTCATTTTAAAATTAAAGACTGCGTCGACTTCCGGTATATCCGGAAGTGTCGCTGTTTTAAAAATGTTTTAGGCCTGATTTTTTCACCTCCAGCTACTACTACTACTACTACTATAGAAACATAATGTTGAGCAAATCATATTTTTAAAAGTTGAGTTTCTAAGATGATTAACCGACAGATAAAATTAGCTGAAGATGAAAAAATCAGGTCATATAGTAGTTGATTATGGCCATTCCCAAATTTCATATACTTTTCATTCATATCCTTTAACGTTCAGTTTAATAGCAAGATGTCAAAACTTCATTTTAAACCAGATATTCAGGTGGAAAGTTTAACTGGAGCAGCTTGTTCTCTTTATTTTTAAAAACCATGCAACTTATTATAAAACCGAAGAAAAATATTAAAAAACGTTAACACATGCAAGTGATCAGTATAGATTCGCAGATGATGATAGCTTAGCTATCGAAACGTATTCGAATTATAGTTTTACGAAATACTAAACCTTATTTGAGGTTTATTTGAAAGAATAATTTTTGGGTGTGTGACATTAAAACAAACATTTGTTTAATTAAAAATTAAATTAAACAACCGAAACTTCGTTAATAATTAACGTCATGCGTGATTCAAGAAATACAACCGATAATATATATGTAGTGCAACAATGTACACAGGTAAGTGCTTTACTCCCAAACGTTCCGCCGTCACTGGTGGCATCTTTAGTTCAGCTACCCCCGGAAAATGCAAAACTTTTGAAAGTAAATTTCCGTTTCACTGTTCAATAGCCAAAAAGATGTTTGAGTTACCCATAAAAGATGCCACCACTATAAATTACCACGAGCTGAGCTTAAAAAGACTCGTACTATAAAGAAATTGCTATTTAATTTTTAAAATATGACCAAATGTACGCCTTAATCAAGACAGCAACGACTGTCTTACCACGAATAATAATATTATTATTTATTATTCTGTGGTCTCACCATGATATAAAAATACAAAATATAACCGAACGTTCACAATATTTCTAATTTGTTCTTTTTTACCATAAATATTAGTAAATATTCAAACGTTTCTGCTTACACCACTTATGACTGTATTAGTAGCGGTTGCGTTAAACGAACATTTTCAGGTTAAACAATTTATTCAATTACAATAAACCGTTCGATAATTGTACGTACGTATGAACCAAGGTAGAAATAATATATACTCACATTATCCCAATTTAAAATAGGGAAGAAACACTTAAATCACAAAGTAATGGATTTGAATTATTTGAATGAATCACGCCGCACTTACGACTAACTTCATGTCGTTGTCTGTTTCCACCACTCACGTTATTTCGCGCGGAATTTTAAGCAAGTGGTTCACTTAAGAATTACAATAATTTATTTTTAAAATAAGTTAATGTAAGATTGATGGTGAGAAATTATGCTAAATTTTATGTGGTAACATAAACAAGGGTAGTACAGGGTGTTAAAATAATAATGGTCGCCTGTCTCTTCTTGAAACTGATAATCTACTCCCATGCTGTTGTTCATAAAAGTGAACTTGAAAAATTGTTGGAAACTTCCGACGAATGACGTAACAAACATGATTAGCATTTTTTGGCTTTGTCATTTACATTACATACGTGCAAACGCTTCCCGTATAGCGTATGTGTTTTTGGCGTTAAAATCTTTCAATTTTTATAAGCTGAAATTTGTGTTCGTAGATAATCCCAACGTTCTTCAATTCATTTTGAAACTGCTATTTTTTTTTTTTGAACTCAATATAAAGACATTTCCAAATTATTCGGGTTTCATTCACGCAAAGAAACCAAGAAGGCTATAAAGTTTTTGAATAAGAAACTTATTCTTAAAACGTTGTTCATTTGTTGTTTCTGAGTAAAAACCTTTTAGTTCTCTTTTACCTTCAAGTGCTATAAATATCTAAGCAGTGCCTTATCTGTCTAAATTCGTACCTTAGTCATGTTTGAAAGTTAGAGATTTGTTGATTTGCTCTTTGACACGTATCAATGTTTTGGTTTATTTATTGGTATGGTACATTATTTTTCATTATTGTATTGTGATGAAAGTGTTATGTATGTTGCCCCAGAATATCAGTATAACTCTGCATAGTATGGTGACGATACCGTGTGCAATATTGTGGATTTTTTCGTCCTGGCAAAACATTTGCTTCAGGGTTTAAGAAAACCACTAAAACCTAAACAAGTCAACCCTGACCTACCTCAATATTCAATGTAGTAATTTTTATTAAGGGTGTAAATATATTATAGAAGGTAAATCAGAACGTAAAATATAACACACAATCATTGCATGATGCCGTATAATGGACCGGTTCAAGCGCGAGTCACGACAATGACGAACAAAATAGTATAAAAAATATCAAACAAAAACACATAATCAGGACAAACAATACGAAATATTACTTAACTTCAGATTTCCTTCGAATTAGCAAGCCATAATACATTAGCTTCATCCGATAAATTATGAATGTTTACAAACCTTCTTTCAAACTTTAATGTAGAATCCTCCACAATATACTTCGTTTTCGAGATAATTTATCTCGATGGTTGAATTTTCTGATTACACCGGTAAAAATATATGTTTCCACTCTTACTAGGTTGTCGTATTTTATGGGCACCAATGTTTAGTTTTGTACGACATCTATACTTGAATTTGATACAACCGATCGGTAATCTGTCTTCTTTAAAGGCCACAATTAGTGCAAGATTGTTCTTTATCGAGAATGTATCTGGTCCGACTACTGAACCTTGAGGAACATTCCATGTTTTTTTTCGACTGTATCTGCCGACAATCAAGGAGCCAGTTAAGAGAATAAATATAACCAGCAAATATTGTTATTCAAACTTTGTAATTCCACCGAAATGCTATTCTTTGCCTAATCCTTAAAATTACTGCTACTCATTAAGAAACCCATAATTTATGATACTGAAGAGAAAACTTCCAAAGGTGTTTGTTTTATCAATTTTCAGTCGCAATCTTGAATCCTATCTTTTTATATTCCTTCTTGTTTTGCACGATTCTTTCTTTCTTTGTACATAGTGTGCCAAATTGACGCTTTCTTAAAATACAGCTGTTTTCAATAGATATTAATGTACGATAATTACTATTAATATGACGAAAGTTCAAATGACTATAATTTAATCAAAGAACCAAAAAAAACAGTATCTTTGTTGGTTTTTGTACCTGAATAATTAATCATTACTAACTAGATAGAACTGATAAAGTTAAACTAAGAAATGTTAACAGTTAAGTGTAACGACAGTGAATGTATCTATGCGATTACTGAACCTTGGGGAACATTCTATGTTTTTTTCGACTACATCTGCCGACAAACAGGCAACCTGTTAAGAGAATAAATATGACCAATAAATGTTATGTTATTAAAACATTTTAATTCCTCTGAAATGCTACAGTTAACTGTTGGCATTTCATAGTTTATACTATTTGTATGTGTTCTTTTATACACGAGATGTCGTAAGACACGCATTTCACTGATCAAAATAATATGAATCTAATAAAATCTAGTTACATTTTAGTTTTCTCCACAAAACGGAAATTGCTAGAAGGTTTTAATTTTTATGACACCTACTATTTTTTTAAAAAATCTAGACATTCCCCATTTTTGTGTTTATTTTTGTGGTCTATTTTTGTTCTACCTTTAAGACAATCACTTCGACCATCATATATTTCTTCTTTTTAACGGATCTTAATAGTTTTGTTTAGCTTTTGTTACCTATTGTAAAAAGATAGTTCTGATATATTTTCAGAAAACTAACAGATGTTTTAAATCCAGTTTCTACGATTTGCAGTAAAAACCTCTCTCTATTTCTAATCAATTAAGTTTTGGCTAACTGTTTCTTTGTCAAATCTTTTTACTTTATTATTATTATTATTTTAAAATTCTGTCAAATTTTGTCTCAATAACATTAACGAACCTAGTTTTATTATTTTGCTAAAAAAAGTTGATCGTAATCCAACATTTACTCCAAAAAATTTTTTTTAACTGTATGTTTCCTTTCCTTTTGTCTTTTGTCTGTTAGTAATAAGACATTTTAAAAACGGTTCTCTATCTGGACTTAAATTCGTTAAAGCCGTTTCCAAATTTTTAAAAACGACAAAAAAATTTAACAATAATGCTAATAACTAGTAAAATGCGAGTTTTGGGAAAACGGTGCTATTTATCGAATCTTGTGTAGATTAGCTTTTTTGTGGTCCAAAAGTCACTTAATCCACATTTGATAAATAAACTTTATTTTATCCATTGACGTAGATATTTCAAATGTTTAATTATTGCAAAATCTAATTTCTCCGCCAATGAATTCATTTTCGTCAGGATTTTAATGTGATATTTTTGGATTATAAAACTGTGTAAACGTTTCAAATTTTAGAAAACTCGAATTAATACCAAAAAAAAACGATTTCATAATTGTAACGTCAGGACCGTATTGCACCGAAACAAATTTTCATTAAGCAAAGTTTATTTTGGTCTGAAAAATACGTGGTTGAGTTTTGAAAAGAGGACTTAGGGACACCCTGTATATTAAATATGTTTGATTTTTTGGTTCGTTTCTTTTACTTCATGTTTTAATAATTGCGACCTTGTAGTTTGGTGTTCAATCTTTGAGAGAAACCGTTTAATTGATTTTTTACAATTATGCAATTAGGAGTTGTTTGATTTTGATTTTTTAACTTATATTTTAATACTTTTTTAATAAGTATTTATTAAATAGACTTCTTTTAGCCATCTGAAAATTAATGCAATCTCAAAAATTCAAGTTTTGCTATAGTGAGGTATTTCAGTGCTACTGATGATGTAGCTAGCCTGTTACCTATACACATTATTAAAGTAACATTCTATATTTTTAATTGGAAATTAATATATAAATAGCTAAATTGCCGAAATCTAAGCCATTTCACTGTTGCATTCTATTTATCTGTTTCTACGCTGATGGAGGATTTCTCCCACACGGATACTTGTATTATATTTGTTTTTATTTTGTGCTTGTGTAATTTTTTAGCGTTTCTCTACCCTTCTTTCTCAGAGCAACCTTTCGGCTTTAAATATTTAAACAATTTTGTCTAAATTGCTCCTTTCATTCAAATGGAAATTTATAAATCAACTTATTACATTAAATATACTTTTTCCAAATTAATAAGTTTTATTTTATTGCTGTATATTACTTCGGTTACCACACTACGATTGTTATAGATCCTGGATAGACTAGTATTACAATAACTTCAATAAAAGTTTTAGTAAATTGATTCGATTAAAAAAATAATTTGTGTTATACAGGATATACCGTTTAGACTAGACGTTACCTAACCTCAGTTTTCACTTAGTAAATAATAATATAAAATTTTAACCTATCAACTATAAAATTGCACAGTTAACTATAAGGAAATCTAAAATAATCCATTTACATTGAAAAGTACGCCTAGTCAAAATAGTTCATTCTGTAAATTACAAGCGAATTTTTAAAACTTGAAGAAGTTAATTTAGTGAAACCTTTATTTGAACTCTTTTTCTTCAAACGTTAGTAAATCTGACATTCTTGGAGTTTTAGTCTGCTGCGATGTTCCTCGCCTGAGTTTTTACTTTTCACTTTTCCACGGGCATTAAGAAAAGCGTTACATAGTAACATTTATTTAATGTATTTATTTAATCGTATGGTATAGTAACATACAAACATAACGCGTGATAAAACAAGTGTATCTTAGCTTAGTTTGTACATTTGTCAATTCTGACAGATTTAATTTTAACACATCCAGTTTATGCATTTAGAATAGACGTACGTGAATTTTTTCATGGTCCCCTTCGATGAAAAATTATTTGAATCACGGGTTGTAATCATCAACGTTATCTTAAACAAATTCAATACTATACTAATTACAAGTTGCAGAAAGCAGCAGCTATTCAAGCCCGCATTTGAATTCCGAAACGAGCCGCGAGTTGAGAAACGAATAAGTGCTTGTAAGTCCTTCTGCAACGAATATTTTATACTATTTTTTTCTATTTTGCTATTTTATGCAGGGTTATTAATAAAAATTTTACATCTAGGGAATTTTGGTTGGTGCAATTTTTCTGTCGTCACTTTATTAGGCGGCTATGAAAATATTGTTTCGAACACTATCAATTCTCGAGACACATCACATGTAATTGTTAATGTGTATAATAATTGTACATTTAACGGTAATAATTTAAATTAAAGTTTTTGTTTATTCTTGTTTTGTAATCAATCACATGTATATTTGTTTTCTTTTCTAATGTTTATTTTTGACTTAAATATAACCTTATTAGAACATAACCAATTGTTACTTCACATTTTAATGTTACCAACTCAAATACATTAAATTTTACTATTTCATTCACGCACTCTGATTGCTTATTTTAACACTGTTTTGACGTCTCTACGGTGCTAGAATGGACTTATTAATAGAAAACTATTATTCTTGACAAAACTACTTTTCTGTAAAAACAGCTCATACACTATTCTAATGTATAGAAATTTAAAAAAAAAGTTACTTTTTATAAGTCTCTCTTCTTTCGGCTGCTAAACACGGCCCGCCATAAAAAGTAGGTATCACTTTTCCTTCGTATAAAATAATATACTATTCTACTTCTATTGAGTTACGGTAAAAAAAATGTCGACGATTTCTTCTCTTATCTGCTTATCTTATCACACTGATTGAGCACCGCATCGCATTATCCCAAATATATGAAATATGGTGGTACGGGTTGAATAATGATATATTATTCAACAAGGTAATTTGATAGATTCGTCACACGCTCGCGTGTGCGCAGTATGACGTCATCGCTGATAAGTGTATAATTTAAAAAATTTGAAGTTTGAATGGTTCTAAAGTGTTATTTGTTGAATAAAAAACTAAAACGTGATTGGTGCTAAATACTAGAAAAAGTTCATGTAATACTTTGCACTAATTATGAATCTTACTTATTTTAAAATGTTATCGGTATTATAAAAAAAATTAATTAATTCCAAGCGTCTTATCAACAACAAATAAGATTAAACGTGGTCGGTAAAAGTTGCAAGAAGAAAGTGAACGTGCTTGCAATTTAATTCTCTATTACAACGATAAATATAAAATACGTTGATTGACGTTTTTTATTGTCGTAAGTGAAAGTTTAAATGAATGTACGAATAAATTAGATATTGCTGAGAAAGATTGAAGTTTAGTTTATCGTTGTGTATTAGTTGATTAGATAAAATAATTGTGTCGGACGTGTTGCATACAACACTCAGTATTTAACAAAAATAGACAACAACGCACGTGATCACAGATGATATCCGTTTATATACTTGACGTCACTGCGATTAACCAATGAAAGTAAGCCAAATACTGTCAGTATATGTTGTTAAATAAATACTATATGTAGAATAATTGAAGCAAACAAGCAAACAGTATTCGTCGACGAATTAATGTTGTTAAGCAATATTAAGACGTAATTATTTAATTTAGCTAAGAAAACGTAATTAAAGTGGAGCTTGAGCAACCAGAAATAAATAAAATGGAAGCGCTTTCAGTAACCTTAATAGTCAAAGCACCAAATCAACAAATTGAGGATCAAACTATCAAGTGTGAACTGTCATGGACCATCAATAAATTAAAACAGCATCTGTCAGAAGTATATCCTAGCAAACCAGTAAGTATAGAAATATTATCGTTCGGTTTTATTACATACAAAAATTTTTAGCCAAAACATGAACAAAAGTTGATTTATTCGGGGCAACTACTTCATGATACGGTGGTCTTAGGAGACATATTACGCCAATATGATGGTCAACAAACACATACTGTACATCTAGTCTGCACGTCGAGACAAAATTCTCCGAAACATCAAACGCCCCAGACACGACTTACACAGAATATGCCTGACGCTTCTACTAGTCCGGAAGTTACGTCAACTCATAACGATAGCGAGCAAAGCATTCCCAATTTACAATGGGATAACGCTACTCCGGTTGATGTAAATCAATATGCGATGCAAATGGCTTGGATGCAACACATATACATGCAATATATGACCCATTATATGAATTTGTAAGTTAAGTTTTGTTTATAAATAGTCCAACCTTGGACTTGCATTGCGTAACAGTACGGATCAACAACACAACTTAAAAAATCATAATTCCATTAAATTAGCGCAACAATGATATCAAAGATAAATATGGATTTAATTTTGAATATTATATCAAGAAAATTACCGAATTCAATGTATGCAACTGATTTTCATTCTGTATATTAATCTACTTGATCACCTGATAAGTAATTTCTTTAAATTGTTGAATTAGAAACAGTTAATTTAATTACTAGCTGTTACTGGGTATCTATTTTATCCATCAGTGAACATTTTGTTTTCATGTTTTGTTATTTACACTTAAGTTTATATGTACTACCAAGATTCACACAAAAAATAATTCATTCAAATTGTGCTTAAATTTGCATTGCTAATTAAACAATCGGCAATGCAAATTTTTTTTCTAATAAATTCCTAGATACTTTTTCAAACATTTACTATTTTTAGAAATGGAAACGGAGGAATCAACACGAATGCGAGACCACAAGAAACAGCCGGTGATGCGCCGGAAGCACAAGAAGCTCAGCCAGTTCCTGTACAACAACAAAGAGATCCCGAAAATCCAGATCGGGATTGGTTAGACATGTTTTACATTCTAACGAGGGCGCTTATATTTATCAGTATAGTATACTTCTATTCCAGTCTGTTGCGATTCTTTTTGTTTTATGTATGGGTTTCGTGATATATTTATATCAAATTGGGTTCTTTAGAAATTTCAACAACAATAATAATAATCATAATAATATTAACGCCAATGCGGGTCATGAAAAATGAAGAGGTACAAAATCCTTCTGTACTTACTGTTGTATGGACTTTTTACAACATTTTTGCGTCGCTGTTGCCAGAAATTCCTCAAGCTGTGTAGCTAAATGAATAATGCTCTTATCACTGACAATACACCCATTTTATGTAAATTTTCATACTCTTAAAACCAAATCAAATAGATAATTATGAACGTTGTTAGTGTTTTTACAAGAATTGTATCACTACACTAAAACACCTTCCCAGTGTTGATATTTATATGGGATAAGAATTAATGTGTAATACATTTGAAAAATTACATACTGTATATATTTTATATTAGAAAATTGTGATTGCTAATTATAAGTATTATATAAGTAAAATATATTTGCTTTAATTTTGACCAGTTTTATTTGTTTGCAAGTTTAAACTTAATTTTATAAGGTGCACAACACAACTAAATCTAGAAAATTAATTTAGGTCCATGTTTTCTTCTTCAGACATTTTTCTTTATTTGGAAAGTCTTTGGAAGATTCTTGTTCTGTGGTAAGTAGAGCATTAGAAGTAGATGCTTCCTGTGTGTCTAAGGCAACATCGGCTTTGTTCAATTCAGGTTCATTCGGTAACCTTTCAATATAAGTATTTCCATCTTGGGCCATACTGGAAGTAGATGCTTCGCCTATTGATTGACTAATACATTTTGTTGTAGTCTCCGTAATGCTTGTTCCCTGTTCAGTCGAATACGTTCTAACTGATCTTCCGACATTCATTAGAGCCAGGACTGCTGGCTCTCTGTGGGAAGCAGTGCATTAAACGGATCATTTTGTTGTTCTGCTATTCCCTCATTCGCTTCATCTTCCGAAACTATCTCCTTCTCATCATCCAAAAATAACATATCCAAACGAATTTTTTTGATGTGAGTCTAAAAACTGCAAATATTACGTTTAATAAAAATTTTTCAGATCTTTATACCTGCATCAATTTCTTTGTTCCTAATCTTTCAATCCTTTCGACGCAATCCTCAAACATAAACTTCGGGTACAGCCTGTGGCACCAGTATTGGTAACCCCTTAACAAAGACTTCAAATCATGTTCTTCGTACCCGCGTCCTTTGAATTTTACTTTTTCAAAAATTCCTTGTATGGTTTGTATTCCTCTCGCACCTTTTAATCTTTCTGCATTCAATTTCGGTTGGGGATTGCGTACTTTTTAATTTTAACCTCTTGATTTTGAGTTGCATCTGGTGCATCTTGGGCTTCCGAGTCATTAACGCGACCATCTTCCTCGATTACTTCGTTACTTTCAATTATTTCTTCAATCTCTTCATCAGATAAAGAACGTTCCAGGTCTGACATTTTGTATTTTTACCGCTTTTTTCTATTAACCTAAATTAATTTTCGTGGAGGTTATGTTGTGGTATTTGTTATAAACTATGTTTAAGCGAAATCCTCGTTAGAAGGATTATCGTTGTTTATTGCATCTTTATAAGGATTAGTTTCGTTTATTCGTTGTAAGAATGACTCCAACAGACGTTTATTAAGTTTATCTGTTAACGTGATTTCCCTTACATTTTCTTGATTTTCATTATTTCTTGTGGTTTCGTTACTTTGTATTTCTTTGCAGGATATTTTTCTATCGGTCGTCATTTTTTAGTAACAAATGTGTAATGAACATGAACTGAAAATTTTGGATTTGCTTACAGTGATGCCAAAGTATCACACCTTATTTACAGGATGTGTACAAAATTTATACAGTAAAATTAATGAATTATATAATTTATTTAAAAAACTGTGCAGTTAATTCTTAAAGTAGAACGATAAATAACTAGTTTTATTTTAGTTTTTGCATGATAGCAGCATTAAGTAGGCCAGCTTCAGCTATCGTTTCAGAATCGTTCAGTTCTCTTGATGGATATGTAGATAAAAGAGCAAAAGTAAGAGTTGCATATTGAGGACGTGCGTCCACTATGTACGCACGGATATTTGATACAGTATGGGTGTGATTGAATTGACCAATTAACCTTGATCCATCCGCCAAACGTATTTGAATACTGAAACATTTTATGTTATTTAAGTTGGTAATACTAATTTCTCTTACTTAGTAGTTGGTTGAGTAGAATCAGTTGACAATTTTTCTTAGCTATATTTTCATTCACTAAACAATCCTTTTCTTGTACTGCGGGAGCGCCTATAGCTGCCGGTGTTGGACTTCCTAAAGTATGACCTTGTCCGGAAAACGCTCGGGTATTTCCTTTATCGATTTCTTTCTTAAAACTTTCCATTCGTCGATCTTCCATTGATAAATGCACCTAACAACATATTTAACCTTAAGCAAACGATAACGATAAATGATACAAAATCCTTCTGTACTTACTGTTGTATGGACTTTTTTACAACATTTTTGCGTCGCTGTTGCCAGAAATTCCTCAAGCTGTGTAGCTAAATGAATAATGCTCTTATCACTGACAATACACCCATTTTATGTAAATTTTCATACTCTTAAAACCAAATCAAATAGATAATTATGAACGTTGTTAGTGTTTTTACAAGAATTGTATCACTACACTAAAACACCTTCCCAGTGTTGATATTTATATGGGATAAGAATTAATGTAATACATTTGAAAAATTACATACTGTATATATTTTATATTAGAAAATTGTGATTGCTAATTATAAGTATTATATAAGTAAAATATATTTGCTTTAATTTTGACCAGTTTTATTTGTTTGCAAGTTTAAACTTAATTTTATAAGGTGCACAACACAACTAAATCTAGAAAATTAATTTAGGTCCATGTTTTCTTCTTCAGACATTTTTTCTTTATTTGGAAAGTCTTTGGAAGATTCTTGTTCTGTGGTAAGTAGAGCATTAGAAGTAGATGCTTCCTGTGTGTCTAAGGCAACATCGGCTTTGTTCAATTCAGGTTCATTCGGTAACCTTTCAATATAAGTATTTCCATCTTGGGCCATACTGGAAGTAGATGCTTCGCCTATTGATTGACTAATACATTTTTGTTGTAGTCTCCGTAATGCTTGTTCCCTGTTCAGTCGAATACGTTCTAACTGATCTTCCGACAATTCATTAGACGCAGACTGCTGGCTCTCTGTGGGAAGCAGTGCATTAAACGGATCATTTTGTTGTTCTGCTATTCCCTCATTCGCTTCATCTTCGAAACTATCTCCTTCTCATCATCCAAAATAACATATCCAAAGCGAATTTTTTTGATGTGAGTCTAAAAACTACAAATATTACGTTTAATAAAAATTTTCAGATCTTTATACCTGCATCAATTTCTTTGTTCCTAATCTTTCAATCCTTCGACGCAATCCTCAAACATAAACTTGGGTACAGCCTGTGGCACCAGTATTGGTAACCCCTTAACAAAGACTTCAAATCATGTTCTTCGTACCCGCGTCCTTTGAATTTTACTTTTTCAAAAATTCCTTGTATGGTTTGTATTCCTCTCGCACCTTTTAATCTTTCTGCATTCAATTTCGGTTGGGGATTGCGTACTTTTTAATTTTAACCTCTTGATTTTGAGTTGCATCTGGTGCATCTTGGGCTTCGAGTCATTAACGCGACCATCTTCCTCGATTACTTCGTTACTTTCAATTATTTCTTCAATCTCTTCATCAGATAAAGAACGTTCCAGGTCTGACATTTTGTATTTTTACCGCTTTTTTTCTATTAACCTAAATTAATTTTCGTGGAGGTTATGTTGTGGTATTTGTTATAAACTATGTTTAAGCGAAATCCTCGTTAGAAGGATTATCGTTGTTTATTGCATCTTTATAAGGATTAGTTTCGTTTATTCGTTGTAAGAATGACTCCAACAGACGTTTATTAAGTTTATCTGTTAACGTGATTTCCTTTACATTTTCTTGATTTTCATTATTTCTTGTGGTTTCGTTACTTTGTATTTCTTTGCAGGATATTTTTCTATCGGTCGTCATTTTTAGTAACAAATGTGTAATGAACATGAACTGAAAATTTTGGATTTGCTTACAGTGATGCCAAAGTATCACACCTTATTTACAGGATGTGTACAAAATTTATACAGTAAAATTAATGAATTATATAATTTATTTAAAAACTGTGCAGTTAATTCTTAAAGTAGAACGATAAATAACTAGTTTTATTTTAGTTTTTGCATGATAGCAGCATTAAGTAGGCCAGCTTCAGCTATCGTTTCAGAATCGTTCAGTTCTCTTGATGGATATGTAGATAAAAGAGCAAAAGTAAGAGTTGCATATTGAGGACGTGCGTCCACTATGTACGCACGGATATTTGATACAGTATGGGTGTGATTGAATTGACCAATTAACCTTGATCCATCCGCCAAACGTATTTGAATACTGAAACATTTTATGTTATTTAAGTTGGTAATACTAATTTCTCTTACTTAGTAGTTGGTTGAGTAGAATCAGTTGACAATTTTTTCTTAGCTATATTTTCATTCACTAAACAATCCTTTTCTTGTACTGCGGGAGCGCCTATAGCTGCCGGTGTTGGACTTCCTAAAGTATGACCTTGTCCGGAAAACGCTCGGGTATTTCCTTTATCGATTTCTTTCTTAAAACTTTCCATTCGTCGATCTTCCATTGATAAATGCACCTAACAACATATTTAACCTTAAGCAAACGATAACCTTTACATTATTAATGTGCTATAAAAATAAACATAAACCTCAGTAGATCCGTGTCTCAGTTCGGCAGGTATTTCACCACGTCTCACATTCTCAAGAAATTCTCTTTGGTGAGGATCGCTATAATGCCTTAATTCTCCATCATTTAAACTGAATCCTTCTTTCCAAAGTTTCAAAGTGACCTGTTCTGGTTTAGACGGTTCCGAGGCACCTGGTATAGTTTCTGAATCGTTCCCTGTTTGTCCCAATTTATATCCGGTACCTCTAAAGGCAGAGGATGATGAACCACTCGCTGATGGTTCTAAAATTTCAACACCATGCCTAAAATTAGCAGTTATAAAAACTTTATAAGAAAATAGAGAACTCTTACTCTCTAACAGCTTTAAACATATCTGAAACCATATCTTTCTTTCTAGGAGGTCCTAAAACTTGCTGACCACTATGTTCAGATCCACCTGCATAAAATGCTTGACCTTCTTCTTCATCTTCACTAGAACTATTCATCGTATGCAAAGTTGCAAATTTTGAATTAGTTATCTTAGATCGCGGTTTCGGTTTAGCAGTTTCAGAAGGTAACGGTGGACTTTCGGTGGGGCTTTCTGAGCGTTCCACAGGAATCGGTTGGGCAACCTGATCAACGTCGCCATCGTTCTCGTAAAAACTAGCTAAGGCCACCTATAAAATTTAATTAATAAATAAAAGTAAAGAGTTGGAAGAAGATAACCTCTAACTGCCAAGCCGAAGATTCGAGATAAAAACGTGCTCTTTCTTCATCGATTCCGGTTACCATAATAAATTGTCCTAATTTTTCATCGTTCCCTGCCATTTGAAAGGCAAGAATTGTATTTTATGCGGAATCACTTTTGAAAAAAGAATTATTTTGATTAGTCACCAACTTCACCTAGTACAGTGTTGCAATTTTTTATGTTTTCTTTAGCACGAAAAATGAAATTTAAAAAAAAAATTATTAACATATGTCAATATACATTTTTAGGTACTTAAATACAACAATAAGTATCAACTTATTTCTTACATGTTAATATTTCCGTTAAAATTTGCAAAAGAAGTAATCTTCATGGGTGCACACAATCTGGGGTCTGTACACTTCGCCCACTGGACACAACAAATTTTTTGCTGTAGTGGCCACTACCTTGGATACAACGCCCAACTGGAGTTGCTGCACACAACGCCCAACTTGAACGTATCGCCCACTTTTTTATTTGGACGCAACGCCCAACTTGGACACATCGCCTACTCTGTCACTTGGACACAATGCCTAGTTATATCGCGCACCGACCCTTAAACGTCTGTACGGAAGTACGCTGTTACAGTATCTAACATGGACACATCGCCCACATTGATTGTTGGACACAACGCCCAATTTGGACACAATAAACATCTAAAATATTAAAGAAAATTGTCTTCTCTTAATAAAAGTTTATTTGGAAAACATTGCCTTTAATAAACATAAATAAGAAAAAGAAAATATTTTACTCTCCCACGACAGTCTTCTTAAATTTTTAGTTTTGACTCTTCACAAATGGAACAAATTGTTAACGAACAAAAAATTAATGCTGCGTAATTTGTTCCGGCAAGGTATACCACAAATCACGAGTAAGTTTCACTAGACAAAGGTTTTCGGTAATAAAATAAAATGAATATTGTTTCAATTTATACCGAATAAGTTCTTAAAGTATTATAAGTGGATGTCTCAAAAGTGACTTATCATATTTGAGAAAATTTTTGGTGGAGGTGGAATTATATAGTGTTGCAAAAATTAGAATGTATGTAGAAAAAGCCCAAAACTAATCAATTTGTCATATTATAAATAAGACTCATATGCAAGATTTTATAGACATCTGACTGGTTTTCCTGATATCTTGTTATCTACGGATGGATAGACGGAAGGCCGGCCGACCATCAGACAAAAGTTTTTTTTTTGCTTTAACGTATTAACTCTAATTCGCCGGAAAAAGTGAAAAAAAGGAATGTTAAAATTTTCGGTTTAGAAACTCTAATACGTCGGAAAAGGTGAAAAACAAGCGTTTACCCCAGAACTCTACTACATATTGCCCCGATATTTCCAACAACTTTTCTCTCTCAACTTTTTTTGTAAAATTGATATTTGGTGTAGATATTGTTAAACTAATTATTGTCACATGATTGTTATATCTCAGTAATTACTTATCAGATCAGCTTAAACAAAAGTTGTGTATAATTCAATTATAAACAGCTTTTATTTGAAACAAAAATGTGTACCCTCAATAGATTTCTTAATATTTTAAAAATTCAAAAATTTGTGTAGGTTAACGGCCCTTTTGGCTAGATATAATATGCCCAAAATTTAATCAGATATGCGTAATTATAAATAAAGTCTACCTACAAAGTTTAATAAAAATCGGAATGATGGTTTTCTTGGTATCTTGTTTACATACGGACAGACGACCGGCCGGCCGGCCATCGGACATAATTTTTTTTTTGCTTCATTATAACGTGCTAACTCTAACTCGTCGGAAAAAGTGAAAAAAAGGGGTGTTAAAATTTTTGGTTTGGAAACCGTCGCATAACTCCCCATCTTATTTCATAAGATGTGAAGTAAAAACTGTCAATTTTTGGATGCTTCCGTTTTTTTCCTCAAGTTCCGCTTTCTTCTTCCGTTTATTTGCACCTGACAAATGTTTGTAATTGGAACTCATTTTTTATTTTACAATTTCTAAGAGATTGTTACTAACAAAATACTATATGCAATGCTATGCTATCCAACATATTTGAATGACAAACTGCACCGGTCTATGCAGTACTGTGAAACTTGGATTCAAGATGCAAATGGCTCACTTCTTACGGTAAAATAAAAGATTGAGCACCGACTGAGCAGGTACTCGGTGTTTCATACTTAATCTCGTCTTAGGATTATTTGCTTTGTATTGGCCGCCCTGTATTTCATTCATACATAATCCCGTCTTGGGATTAATTGTCCGTCGAAGTTCGGCGCGTTGTGTTCTTAAACCGAATTAGGCGATGTGTCCAAGTTGGGCGTTGTGTCCAAGTTGGGCGTTGTGTCCAAGTTGGACGTTGTGTCCAAGTTGGGCGTTGTGTCCAAGTTGGGCGTTGTGTCCAAGTTGGGCGTTGTATCCAATAATCAATGTGGGCGATGTGTCCATGTAGGGCTTTACGTCTAAACGTTGAAGTGGGCGATGTATCCATGTTAAATACTGTAACAGCGTACTTCCGTAATCAGACGTTTAAGCGTCGGTGGGGGATGTGTCCAAGTTGGGCATTGTGTCTAAGTAACAAAGTAGGCGACGTGTCCAAGTTGGGCGTTGCGTCCAACTATCGAAGTGGACAATGTGTCCATGTATCCAAATAAAAAAGTGGGCGATACGTCCAAAAGTTGGGCGTTGTGTCCAGCAACTGCAGTTGGGCGTTGTGTCGAAGATAGCGACTGCTACAGCAAAAAAATGGGGGTTGTGTCCATTGGGCGTTGTGTCCAGTGGGGGAAGTGTTCTGTACCCCACAATCTGGCAAAAAAAAACAAAATGTGTAATTTCACAGGTGTAGGTATGGTATACACTATGGAATACACGGTCAAGAAATACATAACCAAACATTTTGAAAATTTTCGTAATCATTCAAATTTAATTCTTCTATGGCGTTTTGTACTAAATGCAGTTTATCATTAAATCTACTACCTAGAATTTCTATCTACAATAAGCAAAAGTACGTGCTAGAACACTTCTTATTTTTTCCTTACTCAAAATGCCTTTTAGATTGTTACTTCGTAATGGATTAGGTTTAATTTTAAATAATTATGGTGACCCATTTCACACACATCAGGTGTTATTAAAAAGACGAAAAACTGCCGAAGAGCGTGTGAGTATTATGAAGTTTTTAAAAGATATGTTCAATCTCAATTTTTAGAAACTACCGAATATGATTGAATTTTCAAAAAAATCTAAAGGCGAAATAGTGGATATTTGGAGGGGCATCACTATAATAGAATTAGCTAAAGTTTTAAATGCTAATGTGGATTATGTCTTTGAATTATTTTTAGATACTGTAAAGGGGCAGAATACTCCCATTTATGATTTGAAAGAATTACATAACGCAATTAGACGAGGTGGTAGAAGAATGCGTATTATTGCTAAGCCTCTCGAAGAAGAAGACAGTTTTGAAGAAAAGGATGTTTTTCCTCGACCACCTCCTCATAAATCTGAATTGAAACCTAGGCCACCTATCGTTACGGTAATGGGACATGTCGATCATGGAAAAACTACTTTATTAGATGCTTTAAGACATTCGCATGTGGTTGATCAGGAATTTGGAGGCATCACCCAGCACATTGGGGCATTTTCTGTTACATTAAATTCTGGTGCTAAAGTGACTTTTCTTGATACACCTGGACATGCAGCTTTTAGTTCTATGAGAGCACGTGGTGTAAATGTGACTGATATTATAGTTCTAGTTATTGCTGCAGATGATGGAGTTATGGAACAAACTGTGGAATGTATCAACATGGCGCAACAAGCAAAAGGTATCTTTATGCTATTTTACTTCTTCAGTTTTCAGAATATTGTTGTTATAGTTCCTATACTAGTTGCAATCAACAAAATTGACGCTCCTAAAGCCAACGTAAAGAATACTGAACAAATGCTTTTGCAAAAAGGTATTCAAGTTGAAAGTCTGGGCGGAGATGTACAGACAGTGAACATATCTGCTCTGAAGCGCATAAATTTGGAACAACTTACTGAAGCTTTAGTTCTTCAAGCTGAAATAATGGAAATAGGAGCAGATCCAACTGGTCTTGTCGAAGCTGTAGTAGTTGATAGTAAAATTGAACCTAATAGAGGGCGTTTATGTACAGTAGTGGTTCAAAGGGGTACTTTAAAAAAAGGAAACATATTGGTGGCGGGTTCTGCAATGGGACGAGTTAGATTACTAAGAGACGAACAAGGCAATTTGCTAGAAGAAGTTAAACCTGGTTTTCCTGCTGAAATAGAAGGATGGAAAGATTTACCACCTGCTGGTGAGCTGGTTTTACAAGTCGAATCGGAAAAGCAGGCAAGATCGGTGATTAAAATTAGAGAAGAAAAGAAGGAATTAGAAAAACGTGAAGTGGATGAATTTGCTATTAAGGCAAAGGAGGAAGAGCATCAAAAAATCTATAAGGAGAAATTGGAACTCAGACGGAAATTAGGTCGTTTTAAATTGAAAAATGACGGACCTCGTAAACCTGAAAGTGTAGAAGATAACAATTTCCCTGTGTTACATTTAGTTCTTAAAACTGATGTGGATGGAACTTTAGAGGCAATTTTACAAACACTGAGTACTTACAATTATCGGGAATGTGGTCTTGATATTGTGAATTATGGAGTAGGACCTGTCACAGAGAATGATGTGGATTTAGCCCAAGCATTTTGTGGTAGTTACCTCTTATTGACAAATGCTTTTGTAATAGTTTAATTTCAGGAGTTATTTATGCTTTTAATGTAGCTTGTTCTACGAATATACAAGAAAAAGCCAACTCTGAAGGTGTGCTAGTGAAACATCACAATGTTATCTACAAATTAGTTGATTCTATCAAGCAAGATATCAATGAATTGCTACCTCCTAGAGAAGTGGATGACATAATGGGAGAAGCTGTAGTATTACAACAATTTTTTATTAATGAAGGGCGTAAAACTATCCCTATCGCCGGTTGCAGATGTGATAGTGGCGTTTTAAAGAAAAGTTCCTTATTTAGACTTACGAGAAACGGACAAACTGTACATGAAGTTAGGTAAAGTAGTGATGAAAGATGCCGTTGTGATTTTATTGATCAACAGGTTCTTTATCATCCATGCGTCATTTAAAAAACGAAGTTGATCTCATCAAATCGGCGACAGAATGCGGATTACACTTCAGCGACAGATCTGTTACGTTTGAAGTTGGCGATCGAATTATTTGTTATGAAAAGAGATCGGAACCTCAATTGGTGCAATGGGATCCAGGATTTTAAAGTCTGTCAATAACTAATTAAAAGGTAAAGAGAACGTGACAATAAGAATTTAATTGTTACTAGCTTCATTTGATTTTAGGTAATTAAAATTTTTATTAGAATGAATAATTTTTTTCATTTAATTCTTGAAGTCTTTTCCTTAAACTATGGATTCTCCACCACGTCCAGTTCTGTCTGGTTTCTCCTCACAAGCAACTTGGCGACAAAATAAATTTAATTAGTTGCAGATGTGGCTGCTTTTAAAAATAATCAACAACAGATATTTGTATATTATGCAACACATCATACAGATCAATCGACTTAGTTTCATATCCTTTTCGTCAATCAAAGTTATTGAAACATTCGTTTTATTTTTGTTGCCGTATTTTACAAATGAGAATTGCGGTACAGAGGTTTTCAGAAAAACCTGAACGTGGGCTAACTATTTTTTTTTAAATTTTACTAAATTTTCATATTATTCGTAGATAGATATTCTGGAGTGTGTAGTACCATAAATACATTATCTCCCCCGGAATATAGAACGTCCTATAGATACAAGCAGTATATTTTCTATATGTGCTAGTGTTTTCTTCAGTCACTGATAGATGGCGTTATGCGTTGGCTTTCCGGTTTCGTCATTGATTGAATATCGCGAAATAATGTTCCACACGACGGAACAACGCAATAATTTGAAAATAGATTTTTAAAGTTTTTAATATTTCATTTGTATAAATATAACCAGGATATACTATTCAGTTTGTTTCAATTAATCTTTAATTTCAAATTGAGTGTTAGGTGTAAAAATAAAAGGAAACTAAAATATTATAATAATGTAACACGTATCGCCACCTATCGGCAACTTGGGGAAGTTCATATGCAAGTATACAATCATCTGGGCCTTATACATTCCGGGGGAGATGATGTATTTCTGGTAGTTTCCACCATCTAGAAAGCGTGGTTTCACATTCCGCAAGTAGGTGAATCGGGGACTTTTCCGACAAGCAGCAAAATCTGAATCTCGAGTTAATTGTCATACCAATCTTGGCACAAGATGTCCGCCAAGTCGACACTGTCCCGTCAGGAACCCCGGGAGAATTCTGAAGTGGTTTCTACTAACTGCTAAGTAATCCCTGTGCCCTTTACCATTAAGGTTACCTAGTAGAGTTTGGGCTACCCAGTGTTCTGAATTTTCCGTCCCTCGGCCGCCCAGTTCTTGTTGCCTAGTATCGTCCGGAAGCTTCAAATAGAAAGTTGCTGCTCATATCTTCTCTGTGAGGGAGAAGCAAGAGATATCTCCTATGTTTTTAACAGCGGGCCCTGGTGATGTTGTTGGTAACATTCATCAGGTGTTTATTCCAGTTTAGTCCTAGGTATATGAACGAGTTACTGAAGCCGGCAACCGTCCCACTAACCTAGATTGACTTAAGTCCGTCGAGTTTATTCTGCTGGTGAAGGTCGGCGCAGGACGAGGCGTTGTCGATGGCTCCTGCAATCTCTAGGAAGGCATAAACGGTCGTTTCCTTTTGTTTGAGTCAAAATATTTAACTTGCTGTCAGCTGGTACAGGGCAGTTTACATAGATCTGCCCACCTTGTATGTATGCTGATTTCATTGCAATGGGACCCGTTTGACCGCTGTTCTCCTGATATACTTGTATACCAATTTCTTCTGCGTCTTGAGCAGAAAAGACGAGAGGGTATGGGCTTGTGTGCCTTAAGATTGGTGGCGATTTTCTTCTCAGCCATTGGTATAAATACCACCCTTGCCGTTCTCTAGGCCTTGGGTATATACCCCAAACTGCTCCTTCTTCTAAAAATCCTTATCAGGAAGGGAGTCAATAATTTGCCTCTTTTTTGCAGATGTACTTGGTTTTATAAGAACTAGCGCCGATCCTATCGCCCATGAGAGCCTAGCTGGGTTACAGATGTTGTTAGTCACCTTCCAGTGCACTGCGCATGGGCGGTCAATTTCACTCATCTCTGCATGCATTTTTCGAATGTTAAATATCATTTTATCAAAAAATGAGAATATACGTTTTGTTCCTTTCCATTTCACCTTCAAAACTTTTTTAATTTTGACAATCGGACCACCACACGACCATTCAGCCTCGATTGAATGTATTGCTTTAAAAAAATTAAATCACAATTATGCATAAACTAATTACCCGACAATTGCTGGGTTTTGCACACATTAAGTACGTATTCTTCTATTTTCTGAAAGATTTGTGCTACATTTCAAAAAATGACGGACCTACCAATTTTTAAAGAAAAACGGTAATATTCTACTTTCCCGATTGTTCTCGGAAAATTATTATCGGATCGAGTCGAGTTGGTACTCATTTTCTTCGCATTTTTATGTTCAACTGCTTTTTTTTACACCGTTAACGTTCATTACTCTTACTCAACTGAAAAATATCAATAAACAATTCATTTTCGGTATAAAACATGACTATAAGGTACTTTATACTATTTACAATTACAAGGCACAGGCGGTATCCTACTATTATTTTTGTCAAAAGTTTAATTATTATTTGCTCTATTGACTGGGGTACTAGTATATTTAATATATGCAATTTAGGCTCTAAAATCTTCTTAATTACCAATAACTTTGCTATCCTAAAACAAATATCAATTGTCGTGTAGTAATAAGCTTAATATTGATATCTCACTTGTAACCTCGTAGTGCTTAGGTAAATATTGATATTGATGATGAAATTCACATCAGGTAAAAATATCAAACTAACTAACATTTTGCGACTGATTCTGAATTTACCGACGCAAAAGGCATGTCGACTGCGTACTTAAGATAAATAAATAAAACTACAGTTACGCAATAAATATAACAAATAATGAATTTTTTATCAGTAAAGCATTTATAACCGCAGTTAATTTGATATTAAACCACGCTTGCGCAAATTAAATTAGTAAATTTTCATGGTTTTATAGCAATACTAGCTGACCCCAGGCCCCTAGGAGCCTCACGAACGAAGTAACACCGTTCCCTCAAGTTCGTTGCCTATTCTACCAATGCAACAGCACGCCGCGATATACTGAACACTGGCCCACTACTGGGTATGCTTGTCTTAACTTATATTTCTCTTATCACCTCGGTCCGTAAATAAGCGAGTTGTGGTCAAATTACGGCTCACTTTGTTTGAAATTTTTTTGATTATTTTTAACATTTTTTTTAACCTAGAAGATGCCCTCGTACAAAAAAAATCTAATTTACCAAAATAATGTAGTGCGAATAGAAATTATTTAATAAAAAAATTTAGAACAGGATTTATTTGGCTCGACCGCATAATAGAACAAAGTTTATTTAGGTCAGATCGACGGTTTGGTTCGCAAAACGCTCGTCGTTACGCTTGTGAGTCACCAAGTTCGTACATAAACAGATTTTTTTGGGTGAAATTGAACCCTCTACAGGATTCGAAAATTTGCAAAATTACGATTCTTTTCGTTTTTGAACCATATATCTAGCACAAACACAAAAATTATGGAATAATAAGATTATGTTGATATGACGCTTTAAAAAGATTTCAACGCTGAATGGTTCGTGAAAGCCGCTCCGCGACCCAACCCCCCAAATTCGTGCGTAAAAACATTTTTTTCGGGTGAAATTGAACCTTCTACAGCTAAGCCATTCGAAAATTTGCAAAATTACGAATCTTATGTTTTTTTTATTCATGTTTTTACGTAATACGGTTCCGGAGTTGTAAAAATTAAAGTATTTCGTATTAACAATGTAAAATTGCTTGAAAAAAAATTTTTTTTAAGAAAAATTTTATTACACATTGTGCGACAGGGGCACAAAACGAACGTTTTTCTTAAATAAACTTTTTCTTTATCGATTATAATTTAGAAATTATGGCCGTTTTAGTTTTCGATTGAAATTTTTTCGGAAAAGTTTTTCGCTTATAACTTTTGAAAACACGCGAGGTCAAAATAAACTGAAACGGCCAAAAATGTTTATTTCTTTATCCGCGTAAGATTTGAAAAATAAGCGAGTTGTGGTCAAATTACGGCTCAATTTTTTTGATATTTTGTTGACTATTTTAACATTTTTTTAACCTCGAAGATGCTTTCGTACAAAAAAAATCTAAATCGAAAAATAAAGACACATTTTTCGTAAACTCGAAACTTTTTTCGACACGAAAATATCTCGAGCCGTTTTAATGCGAGGCGAATTTGAAAAAAGGTCGATTTTCACATCGAATCTGTTCCTAGCAACGTGAACAGAGAACCGAAGTGATAAGAAAAATATAAGTTAAGATTTACAAGACGTAATATTTAGTTACATATTGTTCAATATGCGCCAATTACACGTATAACACAATCTTACGAATTTTCTATGTCATTTCAGTTTATGGAAATTATATTTAATGTTTGTTTTATTTATTTGAGGTCAAAGTAATTGAGTAATTAAAAGAGAAGTTTAACGTACATATTATTTTAATTTGTTACATTTCAAGTATTTATTTATTCCTTTTTAATTACATTATAAACAAGATAAATTTGAGTCATACATACGTTTCTTAAATTATATAATCTTGGCACACACTTCATCAAATATTATTACGAGCGGCTTTAATTAAAATTTTTTATGTTAAGATTAATAGAAATATATTTGAACCCTGAGAAATGAAAACTATTTTAACTTATTTCATTAGCGGGCATATTAATACTAATTTTAGAATATTTCGACAGCAGGGCTTCCACATTTTTTTATAATTATTTTCGTAACAATTTATTGACTCTCATAACCCAAATAGCTTATTCATCTATTGAATTAAAATTCACGCGAACCCAAAAATATGATAACTACCTACTGAGAAGCAGGTGGCACACTAACAAATTTATCATAATGAACCATAAAAACCTTCTATACTGAAACAAGGCCAGTTTTCCTTTCCTCAATCGGCGTGTAAACTAACTTTGAAGTGAACTGAAGCAAACGATTTATTAGAGAGATTAATCCGAAAAGCGAGCAATCAAAGATGCTCGCTTTCTAATTTTTGTTTAAAAGTGACAGTACCTTTAAATTTTATTATATTATGAATATACTTTTCTACTTTACTTATTTATTATTTTCTGCAATAAACTTTAATATATGTACAAATGACGTACACAAGTCCGATGTTAAATTAAGGTAAGTTATATTCCTTTTATAAGTCGTCTTTTAACGTTAAATCTACTATGTAGTGGGGATGATACTGATTTAAACTCATATCCCATCAAAAGAAAAGTACAAAATTACGATCAGTAAGTAATTCTTTTATAAAGTTACGAATGTTTCAAATGTTTGCCTTCAGTTCTAACGAAGAAGAACAAGATGACCCAAATTTTTAAATGTACAACCCAATCAACGATATAGACGTATCGATGATTTGTCAATTACCGGTTTAAGTAATGAGGGAAGAGTTATTAAAAGCCTAGACGATCGACAATCACAAGAACCTTACGGTCTTGTATATCAAAAAGGGAAACTTTTAGGAATTCTAGAAGTAACTATGACTTTTTCAACAAAGCACTTGCTTATTAATTTTTGTAGCCGTATCCAGAGGTTTACGAATTGTCGCCTTATTCAAATATAAACGAAAATGCACTGCGAGCTGATCCAATCGAAGAAGATGTTTCGTACCTTTCTAATCGTATGGCTTCTTTCGCTGACGCATCGGACGATTCAGAAAGGGATGAAAGCAGTCAAAATGATTATGTTAAATATGCTAACGATAAATACCCAATGGTATTAACCAGTTTTAAAATCGACAAGAAATTAAATGCTTTAAATTCGAATAAACACGAAAGAAAGTCTCTTAGGGAAAAATTAAAGCAGCGACATTCGATGCGTGATAAATATAGTGCAGACGACAGAAAAGAAGAAGATGCCAACGAATCCTCGAGCAATGTCGACGCGGTTGAAGACGATTTGCACGATGTTCTCGATAATATTGGTTTAATTGACGAAAATTTAGTAAAAGGTAAAAGGGATGCTGAGGACGAAAACTTAGAAGAAGGATCTAATAAAATAAATATCGTTAAAGCTACACACGATCCTGTACAATCGGAGAAAAGAAACGCGAAGAAGAATATATAGAAGATGACGCAGATCAACAGTTTGTGAGTAAATCTACTGCACCGACTGCTTCCGAAGACGACCCTTCGGCCGACGAAAGTGAACCAGAAATAAAGTCAGACGTACAAAATTATCAGAGTGAAGGAGAAGATTATATAAGACGCAAAAGAAATGAAGATATTAACGAAACCATTATGAAGGGATTGGAAAAATCCGGAGAATTAACTGTAAGTGGCAATAAATCACCATTGGCTAGTTCTGAAAATGAATCTAAAACTGTGGAAAAACGAAGAGATGACGAGTTGGATCAAAAGACCAACGACAATTACGAAAAACAATTAGAACTAAGTATACATGAAAAAATTAACGCTATTAAAGAAGAAGTGAAGCGTGAAATTGCTTTGCTACAAGCAAAAGCTGCGCCTGAGGATAAAAGTGTTAAAGAATTGCAAAGAAAAAGCGCGAAGTTAGACGTACCAGTTTACCCGAAGAACAACCAAAGATGTTAAATCCTCAAGATGACCCTGAAAGTTTCGTATTACCTTATGTGAGAACTAAACGAAATTCTGAAAAACTTAATTCAGACGGAGCTGAAGAAAGTGGTGACGAATATGCTAACGAAAAGTCTGATACTTCGGATAGTAACTATATATCAAATAGTTCCCCTAAAGCGGTAGATACAATAAACTCGGAATTACGTCAAAATTACACAAGAAGGGAAGATAACCTGCCGCTTAAACAAGATTTGGAAAAATCGAGAAGAGAAATCGGATTTGATTCGGATAATCTTAAAACGCAACGTAAACGTCGACATATTAATTTTTCCCGAAATATGCCAATTATTTCTTATATGCGACGAAAACGAGGTGAAGCCGTACTGCCCTATGCTAATGTTGCTTTTTTGCCGTACAGACCTGAAGACGACGAAGTTGATGCAGAAGGGGACGAGTTTGGTGATGATGGTTTTGATGACAGATCTGCGGAAATGCACAAGCGAGATACTGACGACAATGAAGATTATCAAAACGTCGCAGTAGATTACGACCCGGCTAATGATAATTACGGGATTGATAATTTTCAAAGACATCCTTCCAGAAAGTATGTCTCTAATTTAAATTCCGACGTTTACGAGGATCCTTTCCAAGATTTAATTGGAAATAACTATCTTTACGATCCTAGTGTTCAACTGCGTAAAAAGAGACATAATTTCGATGAGCTTGTTGCACTTCATGGTGGAGGTCCAACGGTGCATCATTTATCTGCGGTTAGAGATCGTAATATGAGACAATTACAAGATAAAGGGGCCCAGTACCAACGATCTCCTAAGATCCAGCTTGCTCCTAAGGAAGAACTAGATAATATTGTCGGTTTGTCTGATACAGATTTGTTTGGAGCGTTACCTCAAAGTTACGAAGGTGAACTTTCAAGAAGTAAACGCGTCAAAAGGATTTCGGGAATCTAGAATTGAGTAGTTCCTACTTGTAACAACATGTTGATTAGATAAATTCAATTTAATGTATAGATCATTATGCAAACAATTTAGATTATATGTATTATTTTTATACACTTATATTATCCAAGAAAATATAAACAAAACAAATTTTAAATTGGTGGTTTAATTGTTCTGATGCTTAAAACTATGGGTGTAGACGTGCCGTTATATAAGGCTATTAATGTTCGTTATCAGCATGTTTTATTGGATTATTTACAACACGGTGAATATAAACTTATATATGCACATGTGAGAAAACATCTCGGATCGCTTAGATATACCATGTAGGGGTCGATTCCTCGCTAACGCGCTGGCAGGTCCGCGTTCGGGATGAGCCGGTAGGGTGTTGCCTAGTTTAGTGCTGCAGGCTCCGGCGGCAATTGTGTTGCTATGGCATCGGAGGTGAGCGTAACTTTGCGATCTTGGCAGTCGGTGTGGGTGGCAAAGGTGACAAAAGCTTTGGCCCCGGCGTACAACGGCGCTTTGGTGGTTATATTCTTCGTAGCTTTTGCTGTGGGTGAGATCGCCTTTGTCGTGCTGCTTCGTCGACCTATGAGTGAGATTGACGGTGCTGTGAGTCGACCTATCTGTGAAATCGTGTCGCTCTCTGGAATTTTCTTGTCTTATCATGGCATGATTGATGGGTTAGGAATCTTTTTTTTAACCCGTCGACTTGAAAGATGTGATCTGCCACGGAAAATTTATTAACGGTAATTTAAAGGGAACAGGTCTTTGAGGTAGTCGGGTAAAGCGGTTTTAGGGCGTTTGAATTTTAAAGGATAAAGTCAAGGTATTTAGTGGATTTGGTCTATGGAATGAGAGTATCGAGGATGGTTAGTTAGCCATCGGGACGGTGCTTGAGTTTACGGGAAAAGATTACTGAAGCACTTTACTCCGGCGGTGAGTTAGCGGATTAAAGATTTTAGATTGTTTAACTTGATTTGCGATAGCTTGTGGTGAGTCACCTACTAGGGGCGCGTCATGTATTCGTTCGGGTACACACGGAGTCACGGTAAAACTTTAAAACGACTGGACCAAATTGGATACTCCTTCTGTTGCTATGCGAAGGTTCAGGAAAAAAGAAAAGTTGAGAAATTCTGAACAAGTGGCGCTTACGCCACTGAAATTTTGAGATGAGTAATAAGATCGAAGATTCCAAACAACCAGGGCTTTCGTTCTCTCTCAGAATATTTGATTATCTTTTACAATTATAAAAGCGTAGTCATGTAATTGTTGAGTTTTTTATATTGACGGTGAAGAATGAAAAATATAATACTTAATTTATAACAATGACTAAGTCACTTTAGACAATTTTTAACGATAATACAAACGTGGTTTCTGATACAAAGTTGACAGATTGGTTTAGACTTTCGTCGCCTGTTTGTGAACAAGTACGGCTAACGCGAGTGATCACCTTCTTCAGAGGTTCTGCGATCTCCTATGTTGAATGAACACTGAAATTTCTACTTTGTAGATTGTATTTATACTAGTGAAAAGGGGGCGAGGCTTGCATCGCGCCGGTTAAATGCGAATCTTCGTAAGGTGCCGTTTGGGTGTTCTTGAGGATCGAATTTTAGATCTAGTTGGGCCTCAGGGTTTCTTCCTTTCTGTTTTTGGATGTTTGAGAACCTCAACCGGTTTCTTTGACACCTGAACATTAACACCAGTTCACCATGGAGACGGAAGATGAACAACAACTGACTTTCTTGGATGTTGTGATTAAAAAACGAGGAAACAAACTAGCATACACAGTATACAGCAAACCTACATATCCGGACAATTTTCCGTAGGTATGTTTTATCGAATCAACACGTAGGCCGAAAGTACGGAATCACCAAGACCTTGACTAATCGAGCTTGAAGGATGTGTAGACCATAGAATTTTCAAGCTGAAGACGAATACCTGAAAGATGCCTTTGTGGCTATCGGATACACCAGGAAGAAGATCGAAAGGTCAATGGGTTCGAAAAATCAACAGCTCCGGAATCTAATAGCTGATCAACTATTTCCCACGCATATCTTCCATTCATATGGAAAGTCACAGAAATTATAACTATCTTTAAACCAACCAAGAAGATTTAGCAGCCCACCATATCAGCAAAGGACGAAAGATATGCCTTGTTCGTGTGACAAGAGATACGTAAGAACCACCAAGACATGACAGCAAACTGCCGTCTGGGACACATCGAGAAGTTAACGGAGTCGGACATGTGCTTAGCAATGGAGATCATAAGATACTATTTGAGAGCATCAAGTTGCTGGCAACGGTTAACGGTTATCATAATAGAATAATGATATGACTAAATAGTATTACCATACGAATAAATTAACATTTAAATTACAACAGATACGTTGGAGAGGCAATTGAGATCCATAAACGTCCAAGGAAGAGCTCTTACTATCCTTGAGCTGATGACCCAGCTGGATTTCGGACCTAATATTCTTAGGTCTGTCGACATACCCCCGATCTAGGTTGAACTGTACGCGTTCAGTCTGAAAGATACTATAGTGTGCTTGCCCATGGGTTTATAGAATTTGCTGTGTGGTCCATATATCTCCAGTACCATCAGCTGTTCTTGATCCGTCTTGATCGTTTAAAGTTGGCAAGGAAATTCTCCCCGCGGCTAAATCTTCCTTGTTGCCTAATGTCGTCCGGATTCCGGAAGTTTGCTTCAAATATGGAGTTCCTGCTGCTCATATTATTGTCTGTGTGAGAGAGAAGCAGAGGATATCTCTTATTGAGTAAGTAGATTCTGTTTAAGTGATTGAGTCTCGGACCACCATATCCATATTCTACGCTTGCAAGGCGTAGCAACCCAGCCTAGCCTCCATGTCAATGATAAGATAGAGGGGGTCAACTCTAGAAAATGCTCAATACCTGCTGTGATACTAGTGGGCATTGCTCCCGTGATGGATATAGACGCCAGTCTCTGCTCTCGAGTTTCTTCCTGGTGGTAAGCTCCGAGATTTTGTCTCACGGCGACCGTAATTTAGGCTTGTCATCTCATTGCTTGTCTGGAAGTCTGCTGCAAACCATCGCTGTGCCGTTATGGTTTTCTTAGTAACATTTACCAGATGTTCCTTCCAGTTTCAGTCTCTATATGTATAGTGTGTGATTCTAGGTATTTGACAGAGTTACTGAAGCTTATACGACTGTCCTTTTTAAAGGCGAATAAGGTTACCATGCGCAGGGGTAGTTTTGTTGGGGTTAATTCCCAGGCCAACGTGTTAAAAAGGATTACAGGAAGTAGATTTGCAATCAGAAATTAAGTAGATCATAATAACAACTATAGTTACTTAATTAAATAAATTTCATTGATTGGAACCCTTAATTATAATTTTCGAATAGGTGTAGAGGACACTCAAACATTATAACAAAATTATAAAGAGAATTAATTTTAAATTGTTGAAAGAATGAGTACACATTCGAAAAGCATTTCTTAGTCATCTATTTATTGTGTTAAAAATGACGAGCATTTAAATTAGTTAAGTGTCGGTTGGTGTTGTTGGAATGAATGGAATGTTGAACAGTCTGTATAGTGCAATCTATATTAAGAAATGTTTTCTTAAAAGGACACACCTATATTGTGTTAAAGAAACACAATAACGTAATGTGCAGTATTATATTATTATTAAATAGTTTTGTTTATATTATCTGCTATAAAACGATTAGAACCGATCGATTTCAAACGGAAATTTGAATAAATGGAAATGACCAATCAGAACGCCATTTTCCGCCATTTAAATTTGTTTGTGTGCTTGCGCGGTCTTTGGTAACTGGGAGGGGTTGAAAAAAAATTAATGAAAAGGGCTCGGCACGTTCCAAAAAATGAGCATAAATGTAGTGCTTTCAGGGTATTTAGACGTAAAAGTGTCTGCACGATCACGACGAGGATTTACACCTTGGAAGGTAAACCAATTTAATTGGCGCTAATTTTGGGTATGTAAACAATCTTCTTGTTGACTTCCCAGGCATGGCATAAACAGTGGTGTGAAATAAAACGTTTAGATAGCGTAGAAAACGGAGCGAAGTTAATTTTAAAAACTGCAGCGGATGGTTCTGTGATAAACTCGGTGACATTACCCCGATCTTCAACTGTGTGTCGAATCGATTCGAATACAAAAAGTTTTGCTTTCGGCGTATTCACTTTGGGCCGAAACCAAAAACCAATTCTGTTTCTATCTGGCAGCTGTGAAAGAGATACCCAGAAGTGGATGTCGTTGATTCGTAGAACTTTGGCGATAGCATCGTATCTCCCAGGTAGTTTTATTTAATTGTAAAGACGTTCTATGTTAAGTTTTTTAGTTGGTAGCTTAAGTTTTCACATATCGCTTGTGGATAATGAACATTCGAGAGCGGCGAGATTATCAGGATTGTTTGGCATCTTAAGTGTTAATTCTCAAGAAATTTGTATTGATGACCCGATAACCGGTGAAGGCATTATCAGATGGAGTTGGCTTCATTTCCATCAGTTTCATTTACAGGCAACTTTGAATTCGGAAGATGAAAATGCTATATGTGTCTTGCACACAAGCAAGTAAGTCTTTTATTTTTGTTTTTTGTAAATTCTAGCTGATTATGATTTGTTAGTGTTTTTAATTAAACAATGTCCATTTCTTGACCTTATAGCATCAATAATATTAATTCTACTAATAAATAGGAGGGAAGTTGCTTATTTTCTCACATTAATTAATTATACCGATTGAAACATTTTGTTGTAGAATTAAAGCTCTTCTGACTTTTGTTAGTGGGGTGGTTCGTTACTCATCTCCATTTCTTTGCATGTTATCATCTACAGGTCATTGTATTTTTCTATTTTTAATTTTTTCTCTCCAAATATCAATTCTAATACATTCTCTCACTTCTTACTTTGGTTTTATTTCAGTTTTTTCATTCTATTTTTTTTTTTCATTTTATTTGAATTTGTTTGAACCTTCCAGTTCTTGTCTGTGAAGGTAGCCCCCATCTTTAAATTTTTTTTTAAAATTAGAATTCTGAATTTCCCCTGCATAGTTCAAGAGTTCTCTATCAATTTTAGAAATAATTCTGTTGTTTAAAGCATTTAAAATAACACTTGAAGTTACTGGAGGGCCAATTATTCACATTTCGTGCAACTTTAATTAAAGTGGTACAACTTTGCTATCAATTTTAGTGATATTTAGACCTTTTGGAGGACTATGGGAACCCCTAATTACCGTCAAAATTTTCACCTCCAGACAACATCAAACATTTGTCTAAAACAGGTGTTCCAAACAAAGTGGGCTATTAGACGTTTATCAAGAACTAATTATATTTAAATTTTGAAAATTTGTGGATATATTCATACTGATCTTTAATGGTATAATATTTCCGGTTGTGCCGGAAGTAGACATCAACTTCTTTATCTTAAATGGAATGATATGTTTTTTTAGATATTTTTGTATTTAGTCCTATTTGAAACTATTTTTATCAAGGTTTGTAATATCTACTTCTCATAGTTTTTGAAATATCGGTAAATTTTGAAAAAATATTGGTTTGTAGGATTGTTGTTTAAAAATTCATATTTTTGAACTTTATTAAGATAAAAAATTATATTTGGTTTCTTTACAACACAAGCTTTGTTTTAATCATTACTGTGATCAAAATATGTGCAGTGTATTCAGGACGTTTACCATTGATTCTTATTATTATTTTACAGGTTAATTCAGAAATTTTTGTGATCGATTGATATAAGCATTACATGTACTCTTCTCATACTGTTTACAAGTTATTACGTATTTTTATAAAATTTGTATTTAATTTGGTAATATCTAGCTAACTATGGATAAAAATATAAGTATGCATTGGTAGCAAGATATTTATTTGTATTGAATCAAAATCTAGGTAGCGGTGCAAGACAATAATTGAAAAATATTTAACGGTAGGAACAATGTATTGCATGTAGGTTGCAAATAATAAAATTAATTTTTAATCAGTTAATATCTACAAAAAACTTAGTTATTAAATTGTTCAAAATGACGTCCATTTTCTCTCAAACAAGGATGAAGTCTTCGTAACACTTCTTGTGTAGTAGCTCTTCGACTTTCACTTCTAGGAATTCTTCTAACTGCTGAATTTATTCGATCTACCAGCTCTTCACGATTACTTACGGGAGTTGCGTAAACATCTCTTTAATTTACCCCAAAATTAAAATCGCAAGGATAAGATCTGGTGGTCTTAAAGGACTTAACAACCCATCCACCTATTACCAAACATATTGGTTAGTTCTTGAGTGCATGTGTACTATGGGTCGGAGCTCCATCCATTTGGTACCAACAAGACAAATATGTTTGAAGTGGAAGATCCTCAACAAAATTTATAACACGGTTTCTTAAAATATTTAAATATTGAGGTCCGTTTAAATGTTCATCGTGAAGAAAATATCGAATTTGATTGTCCATCAATAAAAAACATGTTGGTACTAAACCGAGTTTGGAAATTCCCTCCATATAATATTCTTTAAAAATGTAGGATGGTTTTGTATTAGAGTTAAAAGCTCTATGCAAAAAACATTCCTATTTCTAAAATCTTCGACGTGAACACCTTGGACAGTAACAAATTTGTAGTCGTGAGAATTTGCTTCAAAACAAGCCAGAACATTTGATTAATTTAACTTTGATTAACACGTTTATTAGTTGTACGTGGTGCTTTGATAGATCCGTAGTGCAACATATTTGATTCTAATTTTCGGGACTTTTTTCATTCATTTTTGGTAAATTTGGATACCTTTTATAAACAATGCTGATTATTCTTCCGTACTCACCCTGGATATAAAACAAATTTACTATATCACTATTAGAGTAATTAAAATATTACCAATAATGCATTGTTCCTCCTACTGTTAAGATTTTTCTTGCAACGCTACCTAGATTTTCACTTACTACAAACAAATATCTTGCTACCAATGCATACTTATATTTTTTCCATAGTTTTTCTGAATCAACCTGTAAAATAATATTTAGTAAGTTCACTGCACATATTTTGATCACAGTAGTGAATAAAATAAAGCTTCTGTTATAAGGTAACTAAATATAATTTTTTATCTTAATAAAGTTCAAAAATATGAATTTTTAAAATATCCTATTTAATTTAACAATATTTCAAAAACTATGGGAAGTAGATATTACAAACCTTAATAAAAGTTGTTTCAAATTAGAGTTTAATACAAAATATTATAAAAACATATCATTCCATTTAAGATAAAGAAGTGTATTTTACAATTAAAGATCAGTATTAACAGTATATAACAATTTTCAAAATTTAAATACGATTAGTTCTCCATAAACGTCTAATAGGCCACTTTGTTTGGGACACTCTGTATAGCCCCCGAACAGTTCTATAAAAAATGATTACTACTTGTAATAGTACTACGCAAAACAAAAAAGTTGCTCAAAGTTGCAAGACAAGAGCAACATTTTTCTCAATAATTGATTATTTTGTTGACAGTTCTGATAGCCCTTTGATAGAACTATTCGGGGGGCTTCCAAATAATCAATGATTGAGTGAAAATTGGCCCTTTATATCGGACTTAAAAAAATGTTCAATCTTGAAACTTTGAGCAGTGAGAACTTTTTTGCTTTGCGTTGCAGTTTTACAGATGGTAATAATTTTTAATAGTAGTATTCGGGAGGTTATCAGAACTGTCAACAAAGTAATTTCAATGTCCTGCTCATGCTGAAGCTCCGCATAAAAGTATGGATAAAGCTGCTTGTAGTGGAACAGTGTTCTTCTTTTGATCTGTTTTGTCCTCCCACATTTAACGTTATCCTGGAAATCACTGTAGTTATTTTTTGTCTCCCATATATCGTGTGCTTCCTCTATTTTTTTATTTTGTTTTTTTTTTCTAAAGTATTTGAACTTACTTTATTTGTACACGAATACCATATCAGTCTTTTTTTTTTGTTCTAGTTGTAGGGTAATTATATAGTTCTAGTTCTCGTAAATCCCACAAAGTTGGTCCTAACACCGACTTCTGTGGCACCCCACTTGTTATTTTAATTTCTTATGTCTAACGTATTTAATCTATATCTAGTGTACAACAGTTCTTGTTTTTTTTTATTACTTGTTCTTTTTTGTAATTTCTTATACTATTAGTTTTGTGTTAATGTTGCTTTTGGCTTTCATGTCTCAGTTTTGATTGTTCTTATCAAATTTTTATATGTAGGTCTTTTTTTTGTCATGTTTTTCTTTTTATGGGGTTTTGTGTTACGTATTGGTAAATTTTATGGATATTTCGATGCATTATCTGTTGTTGAATTCTTCTATTTTTTTTAATTTGAGAATGTATGGATTTTTTGTTTTGTTACATTTTAAAAATTAAAAATTAACTTCTCCCGTTGCCCCTCCTTATGAGGTATTACACCTTACTAATAGTTTTTGAAGCAACTCATAATATGACTTAGGTGCAAGGACGGAAAATAACAAAAACTACTTCAATTCAGCGTATGAAAAGGTTAAATTCATGCTCCAGCCTAAAATACATGTCAACTGTCACTGTTAACTAACTTATAAAATACATGACACATCTTAAGTGAAATGTGTGTCTAACGACATCTCGTGTAATAAGGGACACGTATAAATAGTATAAACTAAGCAATGCCAACGACAATTGAATGTACAGTTGTATACCGCACTTAAGTATACACCTCTGATGAGCTCATAATAAGAGCGAAATGCGCATCAGGTGTTCTTTCCTGCGTGTATGCTACTGAACAGAAATACTTGACTTTATCGACACGAGTGTTTATTGCATTCTAAGTTATCGCTTAGATAACGATTTCATTTAAAACATTCAATCGTCGTTACAGTTATCTGTTGGCATTGTTATGCATCTTGTATATCTTCCACTTCCGCTTAATAATTTCCACTCGTCACGTGATATTTTGATGTCGTCCTTCAGTGGTCTCTTTCTAGCATTCCAGCTTCATTATAAAGTGAATATAGCATTACTCGTCTAGGTACTTATATTTAGTTTGAGATACCGACTATCGTTTGGATAAAATTTCCAACTTAGGCATGTCGCTCACTACGTTATTTAGACCGAAGGTCAATTTGAAAACTTCGCAATTTAAACCTACTGAAATAACGCAACATAAACGCTTTTTGTTTGCGTGTTGAAATTACCCACTTCAACATGATGTTTAAAAAATTCTATTGTGAAAGACAATCTTTTTTTAGTTGATTAGGGTTGTTTTTGATTTTGATTTTTGTTAGAGGGTTATTAGGGTAGTATTGAATTTTATATATATAACTTTCATTATTTATTTTGTTTTAGATAAGAGGTTCAAAGGATATTCTGAAGATATGTCCAAAAATACTGTTACGAAGTTATTGCATTTTTGGTTGCCAGTTCAAAACCAACCAGATCGTATTGCACTATTAAGAGTTTATTTATTTTCGCACGTAAAGTAAATATTTTCGATAAACCCACATAATTAATATTACACTTCATAATTTCTATTAACTCGCATTAAGTGACAACTTACAACGGCTTAAGAGAAGTAAGCGGCCCCAATCCCGATTAGTTTTTTTGTAAACTAAGTAAAGCGTTCCGAGTCGAATGGTGCTATTTTTTGCTCAACTGACCGATAAATGACCCTAATGGGCCTCAAAGTTGATATGATATTGGTTGTTATTACAATTTTAAACGGTAGTTAGTTGGTGGTATGGGGAGGGGGGGATAAATAGAGCCGTCATTCCAAGTTTGCTTTCATTTAAAAACAGTAAACTCACCTCAAATGTCCATCTTTTATTTGTCGGGTTTTAATGTCTTTAAAAGATTTCGTTTAATGTTCACATACCAACTATTTCTTCACCATGTTATTTGGTTTTTAATTTTCTTTCTCCCCGAATTTAGAAGACTCAATTTTGACGACTCCTTAGGATCACTTGTCGGTCCGTCCGCGCTTCAAAAATGCATCATTCGGCTAAGCAAACTTCAATTAGTTTACATTCAGACCAATCGGGGTTGGAGACGGTTTCCCATATCCCACTTAAAACTGATTCCAATAACTACATGAATACCTTCTTATGGGTGTATATGATAGTTTTGGAATCGCCGATCATTCTTAAGGTAAGGTCAGACACAGCTATACTTTGGCCACAGAATAATAATACTTCGTTGCGCAGAAGTTTCACTGGGTGTCGGAACGTTTGAAATCGGTGATCCTACGGAAATCGCACGCTGTACGCTCGCGCAAGAATATTATTCATGACTTGAGCGAAGCGGTTATAGAAAGCTTACTTTTTCTTGGCAGTGGCATTTTGTGATATACCGCACAATCGGAAATCGACGAATTTACTTTAGCTACACCTTGGCCACTCCTGCCTGCGCGCGGGTACAACGCGAACGCTACTTAAGACCAAAATTATCGCTCAGTGAAATTTCTGTATAACGCAGTGAATATATTTATTATTCTGTGCTTTGGCTGCGCAGTTTCGTGATGAAGAATTAAATAAAATCGTATAGAATTAAATTTGAATAAAATGGGCTAGCGACAAGTCTATTATCCATATTATTAAAACGCAGGAATAGGAATTATGAAAAATTTGCTTCGACAATTACCTGAAAGTGACGAAATATTCTGCAGAAATTTTAAGTATTCATTTTCCTCAACAAGCTCTAGAAGTTTTACCACTTGTTCACGTGACCAATTAATTTTTGAAGTCATCTGTAAATTGGTGCAAGTTCCGTACATGGGATTCTCGATCCAGAGTTGAGACCAATATTTTTGAATAGCTCAGGTCAAGAGGAAACAAAAGTTTGCTGGCCGCAATTGCCGCTGACCAACCGTTGAAAAGTTATTCGAGTTTAATGTTTAACCCTCCCCATGTCTATAGGAAAGAGGATAACGTTATGCATATTAAACATTCCATAAAAATGTAATATTTAACCTTAACTTAACACCACTGGAGAAAAATATCTAATATAAAATACAACATAATCTAACATAACCTAACCTAACCTAACCTAAAGAACCTATCCTAACCTAACCAACCTAACCTAACCTAAACAAAATTATTATTAATTAATTAATAGGCATAACGTTATCCTCTCTCCCATAGACTTAACATGGGGGAGGGTTAAACTTTTAACCCGAATAACTTTTGAACGGTTGGTCATCGGCAATTGCGGCCAGCAAACTTTTGGATCATCTTGCCCTCAGCTATTCAGAAATATTGGTCTCAATTCTGGGTCGAGAATCCCACGTAAGGAACTCTGGCCGTACATTGTATTTAATTTAAGAACCTATATCAAGGAAATTTATGGAAAATTGTTTCTAATTTTGAGTCTATAATATTTAAAATACTACTACTAATAATAATTTTATTGTAATAAGCATGCAACAACAATTATTTATTACGAATATTTTAAAATTACAGTATAATTACATGTTTTTAATATGTTTTAAAATAATACAGTAGGGTCAGTTCCACCAAACTTGATTAAAATTAATCATTGATTAAATACAATCGTATCCAAGGAGTAAACATAGCAACAATTGTCTTTAATAAATGATTAAGTTTAAGCAAGTTTGGTGGAACTGGCTCTAAGTATTACAAATCGAATTTATTTTATTTTTACCATATTATATAAAGTAACTTTATAATCAATGGTTTTATCATTGGTGTATTAATAAACTGCTGCACATCAGCCGTGTAAAAATTTCAACCAAACAAATATTTTTTGCAGCGATCACAACTCTTTAAAACTGTATTCACACGTTTGAATACTTTTTAGACTGCACGCAGCAAAAAATACTGTATGAACTCAAGTTGCACTCAATACTTCTTAGATTGCATGATAATTCACTCAGGTTGCGCAGTTTTTTATGTTGCATCGCAGCAAAAGTAGCTGTATCTGCCCTTACCTTTACTCATTCTCGTAACTCCAGTTGCGTAACAATACAAAGTAGGCGTTAGTGCGAATTGGGTATTGTGTCCAAGTTGACATCCACAAAAATCGTGACGCCCTTACTACAAAAATTAGGTGACATGTCCTGTACCCGCCTAGTATTTAAAATGTAAATGAGATTGTAAATATTTTTTTGCAATTCCACTTACTGTAAAAATATTAACTTAATAAGTCAATTTTGTTTGCAGAGAATTTATAGCTGGCGCGGGACAAATATATCTATTTTGTGAAAACGCACCGAAACTACTCGAAGCGCTCGTAACACACGGCAAAAGTCGCCACCTAAATACATTATTTGCCGCAACACAAAGATTAAGTCAAAGCGAAAGCGATTTAAGTAAACCGAACGACGGCTATCATTCGTTAAGACATTTTAGTAACAGCGACGATTCGGGCGTGAGGGTGTCAATATCTTCGGACGATTCAGGATATCGTGTAAAATCGAAAACACTTAGTATGAATGGATTGTTGTCGAAAACGCCTGGCGGAAGCGAAACAGAAGATGAAGATGTAGATATTAACGTAAATAGTCAATTATATTTTGAATCTCGAATGCCTAGAGGAGAATCGGGAGTTTCTTTAGCTTCTGGTGTTTATGAAGAAATTCCCGAACTTGTACCTGAGGTGAAAACCAACCAAACTTGTAATCTGTATTCTAACAGTCACATGATGCATCTATACGAGGACCCCAAAGATTTATCTTGTGCTATGATTAAAGCTGGAAAAAATATCCCACCACCTCTACCACCGCGAGTTTACAGTAAGTTAGAAAACGAACGAAATATTCGGCAGCTCATTAACATATCAACCCCCGAACGGCTGTTTAAAGGTTTTGGTGGCAATTTACAAAAGTATAGATCACATACTCTTCCTGCCAAAGATTTGAGGAGATTGTCACAAACATTTTCTTCAGATTCCGATTATATGGTCATGACACCAAAGAATAAGAAAAAGCCAAAAATATGAGTGAAAGTGTGTATGTGCCCATGTCGCCGATCGTCAGTCTTAAAACGAAATTGGAAAACTGCTATATGGTAATGAGTGGGAAAAAATGTTAACATATCGAATTTTGGAAATATTTACATAATTGCTCAATTTTTTGAGGCACGGTCAATTTGAGCTTTGATCTCAACTTAAAAGTATTATCGTTTTTTATACTTTTTTTTTGTATTCAAAATAGTAGGGGAAATGTACTTTAGGAACAAAATATTTGTTGATATAGGATTATTGTTGATTCTTGAGACTGCTTTACTGTAGTATAATTATGCTTTGTGATTTGTTGAATCTGTTTTGCAATGAGATGACATTTTAAGTTAAATAAATAAAGCGCGTATTTATATAGTATAGGTTTTGTAACACTTCTTGCCATATTTATTTGCGTTTTTTTGTATTTATTTTGTTAATTTTCTTTGTTTAATTATAGTTACTCACTTAAGGATTGTTATTTTTTAATATGTATATCTACTGCTTTCAAAGTTTATGTCAATTGATATTAAGACCAACATAATGAAACGACTGCCTTTGTATTTTAATACAATGTAAAAATAATACTGCCTTAAATATAAAACGTGAATGTTTGATTTAATTATTTTTAAATAGGATTAGGTTTATGAAACAGATAATTGGAACAATAAACAACATTTAATAGAAACTATACACAGAAATGAATTAGGAATTATTTTCTAGTCTACTTCAAATTTAAACAATAACCTTTATTGTCTTTTTTGCTTTTCGATGGTTTTTTAATTTGTTGTGTCTGTGATGTACCCGCTAAGAAATTCGTCACTAAATCCGAAACTTCCGGCATTTCAAACTTTGTTAAACTTCCAATTTGTTCCATTTCCTTTTTAGTTTCTGGATCGTTTAACATTTTCGGTAAAATCATAATTAAAATTAAGGGAAGGATCATCATTAATATCATTGGATTGAATAAAAAGTCTGTCACCCTCCATTGTTCTCTGATTTGGAAATATCTTGTTCTACCCAAAGGTTTGAGTTTCAACGGATATGGTACTTGAATTACAATACTAGTTTGAATATGATTAACTTTTCTTGCTCGAAACTTCCCTTTCGAATTAATTTCGACACGTACTGGTTCGTAAGAAAATTCCGGATGCAGTACTTCGAGTATGTAAGATCCTGAAGGCAGATTATGTATTATAAATGAACCATCTTCTTTGACGAAACCCAAAAATTCGCCGCCGTTTACGTGTAGCCTCGTATTTGCTTGCCAATTAGCTGGTGTAAACGGGTGATCTGGTGGAAATACTTTTCCTTCGATTAGATAACGACCTTGGGTTTCAGAATCATCTTCGATACTGTTTTCTAGGCAGAATGTATTTGTGAAAATGATTGAGAAAAGAAACAGCAATAAAGTGCTAGCCATTTCTAAACTGACAGCTGTTTACCTTATGACGGTTATGATTGCTGCCAACTTAATTGTTCGCAGTAGTGCCAAAGTAAATTATCAGTTTAATGTGTTTATTGATTAAACTGTTTTCATGACGTCACTATTCGGAATCAAACTGTTTGACACAATACGACGTTTGCCTTGCAACTAAAGAATAACAAGGATAAAACGAAAAATTAATAATAAAACAAGAACTACAACAATACAAGGTAGGTAATCTACACTACACTAAAAATAACAAAACCTACTACAAAGAAACAGAAGAGAATGGAAGTAATTTAAGTACAATACGCATTAACAACTAATAACAAAACTAAAACGTAATTCTAAAACCAAAAAACTAACCACAACTAACTCCCATTATAACATCTATCACTATTCTTAAAATATACACAAAACCACTTTAGTACTACAGTACCAACGGAACTAAAGACAACAGAAACCCGGCTGTGTTTGATAATTTGTTTTTTTATTTTTGGAAGAGAAACTTTAAGAGGATACGAAATAAATTGAATAAGTCACGTCCTCTATTTCAACACAAAGTAAATCAGTTTTAGCGCCATTTAAATTAACTCGCATCGCACCAATCAAACTGATTGATCAAAATAGAAGAACCTCTAAAAATTAGAAAGTTTGGTCAAACTAATATGATGACACGTCAACTACGTCACGAAAACTGTTTGGTGAAACTCTTTGATAGTATGAAATACATGTATCATATCATAAAAACGGATTTATCACATCACATACTATTAGAGAGTTTTTGCACCTCTTAATTTTAACCACCGTGGTTAAAGTTATCCTTATAGGGAGCATGCGCTTTTTAAAAAGCCGTAAATTTTTATTTCATTGCGATACAAGTTTGGTTATCTAGTTCTCTGCGCTTACGCTAAATAAGAATAACCGCTTAAATTTAACCTCCTTTACGTGTGGTAATTAACGGCAGACGTTAACGTTAATACCTTTAACGAAAGGTTTTTTGTCAATTGCGCAAGCTCACAATAACCATAACAACAACAACGCATTAAAATAAGAGGCGCAGAAACTCTCTATTATCGACATAGCATGGGAACTAAAAAGAGTGAAGATAAATTGGGGATATTCGAAGGGAAGGTAAGGAGAAGTATGGAGTACAGAGTAGAAAGAATCAGCATATATGGTGTGACAGCAAAATTGAGAAGTGCAAACTTGGGAAGACCAAAGAAAAAATGCCACTCTTTTTATAGGTGGGGGGTAAATAGAGACCTGTCAGTCCAAATTTGCTTTAATTTACAAAAACAGTCAATTTACCTCAAATGTCTATCTTTTATATGTCGTGTTTTAAAACTGTCTTTAAAGGATTTCGTTTAGTATGTTTAGGTAGTATTGCTTCACCTTGTTATATGGTTTTTGATTTACTTTCTCCCCGAATTTAGAAGACTCAAAATAAAAAGTGTGGTCATTTGAGAGGGCACTTGAAAAGGTTCTCACAAAGAATTTTTGTAAAACTCCTCCCATTCTTCTCTAAATTAACAAAAATTTCCATTTCATTATTTTGTTTTATGAAAATTCTGTTTGATCGTGTGAGGCTTTATCATTATCCGAATTCTGAATGATCTTTGTATTTTATCTATATAATTATTATTCTTTTACTGTTGTTGTTGTAGTTGTTATTGTTATTTGTTGATTTTTGTTGTTATTTTGTTTATTTTGTTGCATTATATTTATTCTAATCGCTTATTTAAACTAATCGGAAAAAATAAAGGTTATAATTTCTTTTTCGCACTATTTTTAAATAATTTTAATTGGCCAATCAGGACCGCGGTGTTTTATCAAACTTATAAGTAAAAGTCAAAGTACTAAAGGAATTAGGTTTAATTAAATATAAAATGCACTTAATTATGTTTATTATTTAAAAATTAAAATCAAAAGGACTACCGGTTTTAATTTTGCGATAATAAAGGAAAAGATGTACTTTATAACCCTTTAATTTAATAAAAGTCAAGTTTGATCAAACTAACTGATAATGTGATCAGGGCTTACAATTATTTTTTATTGTCTTAGAGTCCAAAAGGTTTTTCGATTACCATTTTGCATCTATAATTTCGGCCTTTTTAATACCAGACTCTAATTTTGTTTCTAATTTTTTGGAATGCTTGTTCATGTAGATAGCGTCATTTGTTTCTTCTTTAACTGGCCTTCTTTCCTCTCCTTTATGTTTAATTTCCTGTGCGTTTTATTCCACGTCTTTTATAATATTTGTTTACTTCTTCTTTGTGATCTTCTCTGATATTTAATCTGACAATTTTCTTATTTTTTTCTCTCGCTCTGTCCTCTTCAATTCTTGCATTGTTTTCTCTATATTCCATCGATACATTAGATTTTTCTTTTTCGTCACCTATTTTTAAATTATTCTTTGAATTTGGTTTGTCTTCTAATTCTTTCGATACCTCTTTCTTCCTTTCGTCCTCTTTCTTCAATACTTCCATTATTTTCCTATCTTTCCGTTCTTCAGATTTTTCTTTTCGCTTCTTTCCACCTATTTTATTATTCTTCATATTTTATCTTATTTTTTTTCTTCTAAGTACTTCGATATAGTGTTATTTTTATTTGTCCTCATCTATAATAATTATATTCCTCAACTTTTCATTCTCTTTTGTTTTATTGTTTATAACTCTCAACTCTTCTCCTTAAGCTTTTATACTATCTTTCTTTTATATTTTTCTCATCTACGCGTCTTCTTCACTAACCTTTTTATTTATTTCCATTTTCTCTCCTTCCTCTTAATTTTCATCTTTCTATACTTTCATATTCGTAAACCATTACCTTGGCCTTCACTTTTCTTCCATCTTCCTCCACTTCTTTTTCCTGTTCCACCATAAAATAATCATCTAAACACAATATTCTAGGCGCCGAACTTCCATTCTCAACCTCTTTGTCTTTGATAAGTTTCGCTAAAAATGATTTTCCACTTCCAGGTGGTCTCCTTAAAATAATGACACTACGAAGCGGTCTCGTAAATCTTCCTGGCGGACTCAAAATATCCTCTTTATGGAGAACATTGGACTTTGTCGCTGTAACAGAGTCGGTTGTTCAACTTTTGGTTCGACTTGAACTTTATCCCTTTCCGTTTCTTCATCTGTTTGCGTATCCAAATTTTCAAAATCTACTTCTTCATCGTCAAAATCTTCGAAATAATCGTCAGTTTTATTTGGTAAACGTTGATCTTCGTTGCCGCTTTTACCATCAAATCTGATATTGATCTCGTGGATTTTATTTTTGTCTTTGAAAGATTTCCGTTCTCTGTTATCGTAACCACGTCTATCTTTTTCGTCAAATATTTCACGACCTTTACTATCGTACTCTCGTCTCTCTTTCTCATCTGGTAGTTTACGACTTCTGTCATCGTACATTCTTCGCCCTCGATCAAAATTATCTGGTAATCTTTGAATGCGTTCATTCCTTAATCGATCATCGTACTTGGAATAACCACTTTCAAATCGTTTTGCAATCGGGTAAGATCTATATTGGAAAGGTCTAGAATTTCATAAACCGGGTAAGTTAAGTTCGGGATATTTATTTATCATTTCACTAAGCCATTTAGGTCTTGACGGCTTGGAATTCTATTTAAAGATTTGTGACGATATTTAAAAGCATGGCCCGCTTCTAGTATAATCTCAATGTCATCTGGAACTAATGATTTATGATCATAATCGATAACTGTTTTGGTTTTCCAAATTCTTACATCAGGTTTAGGATCGTCTCCACCCTGTTCAGCTTTTACAGGACCGGGTGTGTTGGAATTCGTTCTGTTCAACTCGTTTCCAGTAGAGTTTGGTTTGGGTTTAAGTTTTCCGTTCTCTTAATGTGTTCGGGTTCTCCTTTTTATTCATTAATGCTTTCACTCTCTACTACTAATTATTTCTTTTCAGGTATTTCCAGAAAATCCAGAATTTTATAGGAGTTGTCAAAAGTAAATTAGAAGTAAACAAAGAATAAATAACTAGAGAATATGCTTCTAATTATATTGCAAACGATTCATCAAATAAAAATTAAACTAAATATTTGGACTCTCTCCATTCATTCATATTTCCATTTACGATTGTTCGTGTTTCTTGACATATTAGTCTTTCCTCCCTCATATTTTTATTCATTGTTTCTTCTTCATATATTTTTTTCTATCTTTTTTTCCGTAACTGTTGTTTTATTTTTATCTCTATCTCCATAAAAATTATTATTAAATTTATTTGTATTCTATTTCCAATCTTATATTTCAACTGCCTATTTATGTGCTTATTACGTGTTTTTCTCTAATCATTTCAAATAATTCTTTTACTATACAAATCATTCTTTTTTTCTATCTAGGTTATCTACTATTTTTGTTTAAACGGAGAGATTATTTCCTTCATTAATTTTTGGACTATGCTTATTGACTTTATTTATTACCTTCTCTACGTTTTCTATCTCTATGCTTAATCGGTTTTCCTCCTTCGCTTTTTAACGTCTTTTAAAACTCTCGTAGAACTCACAACTTCTTCAGAGGTGTTTCCATCTCCAAAGTTGGATGTAGGCTGATGAGGTCGGTAGCGCAGGTTGTATTTATACTGGTTTAAAGGGGCGGGGCTTGCATTACGCCGGTCAGAACCGGTTTTGTAGAACCGCCCGGGTGTTCTTCAGGATTAGATTCCAAATCAACAGAAAGGAAGAAACTCTGAGGCTCAACCAGATGTAGAATTCACTCCTGAAGAACACGTTACAAAAAACCGGTTGTGACCGGCGTAATGCTAACCATGCCTTCTTTGATCAACTATAAATATAAACTGCGCCGCAGGAAGAGATGGAAGGACCTCTAAAGAAGCTGACCATTCGCGTTAGCGAAACGTTAAGAAGAAATGACGGGCCATTTAGACCGGAATTTAGACAACATTAGTTCTCATCGAGTTTTTTGTGCCGAGCTTTATTTCTTCGTGTTTCATTCCAAAATATATTGGAAAAAAGGGCTTGAACAAAAAACTCTGGTATATTATAATTCCGTCATAAGATTTAGTTGACATTTAACACAACAGAGATGACTAAGACTTTGTGGTTTGAGAATATTTAAAAAAAATTATTTTATCATCGAAAAATAACAGGTGTGTTTAAATAAAAAACTGAATTGGGAAGGTTTTGGAATTTTCTTTGACCCTAAGTTAGTCAGCTGATACAAAGTTTATGTTAGAATTCAACTGTATCTAAGAAAACTTTCATTACTGTTAGTTATAAAGCAAGAGATTGTCGATGTGATCACCTCATGGACAGTTACCATGTACTCAGATTCATCAAAATGTTAGCAAAAATTTGAAATATTGCGGAAAATTGCGCTTAGCTTTTTCACAATGTTGAAAAGTTCAAATAAACAACTAGACTGGGCGGGCTGTGGAATTGAATTAATTTAATTTTTTTACAGTGTACACTAAAGTATAGCAAACTAACACGTGGTGGCGTGGAACTCTGCATTAAAAAGTGACAAAAATATAACATAAAAGTGTAATATTTGTAGAAATTTGCTGTAGTATGTAAGATGCCCGCTGTGAACTTTTCAACATATTACGAAAAAGCTAAGCGCATTTTTAACGCAAAATTTCAAATTCTTGCCAGGCGTTATTCAGTTGACAAGAATTTGAAATTTTGCGTTAAAAATGGTTTTATTCGGTTGAAATATTACGTTAAAAATGCGCTTAGCTTTTTCGCAATGTTGAAAAGTTCACTGCCGACATCTTACATACTACAGATTTCTAAACATTACATTTGTAGGTTATATTTATGTCAAGTTTTAATGAAGAGTTCTACGCCACCACCCATTATTTTGCTGTACTTTAGTATACAGTAAATAAAATTAAATCAATTCAATTGCACAGCTACCCAGCCCAGTTTTTTATTTGAACACACGTGTGTGGAATGTATTGATGACATTACAATAACACAAATGTAAATAATTATGTATTTTATAACCAATTACATTAAATGATTTTTGAATTTTCCCGCTTTTATGAATAGCTTTTCTGTTGAACGAACACATAAAAGTGTTTGGCTACATATTGATTGGCACAGAAAAATAAGTTTATCATTCTGTGATATTGGTGTTGTCAACAAGTTGATGGGTACACTTGGGTACATATATTAAAAGAAAAGAAATTTTGACTTATATCCGTATTTTCCTCTTTCTATTCAAATCGAAAACATTATAGTGTTTACGAAAAATTCGTCCACTGTATACGAAGTTGGCAACCTATTAACTGTTCAAAAGTACTTAATAGTTTCGTGTTATGTTTTTCAATCATGAAACTATAAATTACTGGTATTTTTGGTTTATTGTCATTGTTCGTTACGGTCATAGTACTGCTGTGACCAGGATGTACATAAAATACAGCGCACAGAATAAAACAAAAACCCCGGATAATATGCGGACTAAGTTTAAAAACTGGTGGCGGTAATATATCCATCCAATCACAGCTTGGAGGTACATATACCGTGTCGAATCGTGTTATTGTTTCATTTTCACATTTTTTTGTTGGAATTGTATTTGCTCGCTGAGTTAAGAGTTTTGATATAAATAAAGCTTTAGTAAAAATAAACTTAACTTTACTACAAAAATTTAAGAATTTGAATTAAACACAAATATTTAAATTTGTCACTTAAATACTTTTTGCTTGGCTTGTACTCAAATAACGACGCCACTATCCACACCTTCTCAGGGCTTTTGTTTTTGTCTGTGAGCTGTAAGTATCTCATGACTACTTTGACAATAACACGGAAAAACGCTATAATTTTTAAAATTTATAAAGCTTGGGCAGTACAATTTTATGAACCTTTTAGATAATGACTCCTGCTGTTGCCCACTACTCGTTGCTATATACTTATGGAACAGCCTGTATGAAAATAATCTTGACCAGATGACTCAATTTTTTAAATTGCAATCGTCCACTGTTTTTGAAGCCGGTTCTGTCTATTATCAAAATCATTAAGAGAAAAATCAAATTAAGTGTTTCGTTCTTGTTATGTAAATAAGTAAACAATTTTAGTCTAGCGCGCAAAAAAGTTTTAAAATTATTTACGTGAATCAGGTATGATTGAATTACGCACGCGCATCGTCATTCAAATTTTACCTGTTTTGAATTCCCGTTTATTCAGTTGGTAGTGTGCTGTTGTGACTGGAGGTAGTGTCTCACGGTTACCTTAATTATTTCGAGTAGTTTTGTTTATTGCAATGCGTGCTTCGATAAAAATCGTTATAAACAAAATAATTAGATAAACGTGTTAAATAATATTAAATGAAGTGTGATTTAATTAATAATAAACATATCAAGAGTGGCGCGGGATTTAACAACAATTTTACAGGTAGGCAACTCCTGGGCGTTAACCAATAAACTAATGATGGCAAGACATACATTTTATTTAATAACAAATTCTATACGTCATTTGTTTCTCTTAAATCCAGCCGTTTCGTTATTGTCAGAATTTATATTTACCTTACTTTTATCATATCTACTTATTTATGACGAATTTTTAAAGGTGAAGAGGGCGTTTACTTGGTCATAGGTACGTAACTAAATGACTCACATTGTTATTAACAAAATTGATGTATTATAAGTTTGACTACTGGGAACCGTGTATTTATTTACTTACAACCACTTTTATATTGACTTGGTGCAGGGTTTATTTACGAATTGTTTACAAAACTATTTGTTCAGGTAAATATTGACACTAATAAAGGTCAATCGGGCGGGTTACTTAAACATTTGCAGAAAAAAAAACGCCGTGCACGCCGCTGTTTAAAAGTAACACCCTTCCTGGTATACATCAAGGGTTTGAAAGCGTGGCACATGGCTCTAATCTAGTTACCGATAATAGGAATATTAAATTTGAAATCTGGTATATAGTACAGTACGTACTCTCCCCTTTTTCTATGCAAAAGTCTTAATTTGCATTGCGTCCGGACACACACACTTTACGAATTGTTCATAAAAAGCGGGGAGGTCATAGTTCATGAAACTAGTAATTGTATATTGTCTCTGATGTATGTAACGTGTGTTTTTTTAAAACTGGCGTCAACATTTTGTGATTGTGAACCTGTCACCGCTCTATAATAGAATTAGCCAAAATCGGTCAAGTACGGTGTTAGATTTGCGGTAATCACAAAATTTCAACGCCAACTTCGACCCAAGATTTTCGGAAGAACACACTTTATGTGTACCACGTGCCTCATTTTCACAAATTAGAGATGTTTACTTTCTTCACGTGTTCGTTAACGAAACCGTTAACATCCCCCTTTAATTGTTATTACAGAGAAGCTGTTAAAGATATAATGATGTTCGTCAGACATCCATTAAAAATTACTAAGAAAACTTTAAAGAGCATCTATTTTGGCTCAATTTTTATCGAACAGATTGCCTCGTCGTTTAAGTTGCAGAATTTTAATTGCAGCTCTCGAGTGCGAAAAAAATTCAACTAAAATTAGATTTTTGTCGGATATCGTTCGATATTGTTATTTATATGCGAGCACGCGTCCGAGGGTTTGAAATAAACAGCTGTGTTGTTACCCTAAATTTTTAAAAGAGACCCCAAGAATCGCATTCATGCGATGCACTATACATTTTGTTTTCGCATTAGCCACTCGCAGTGGCGTACATTGATTATTGAATTTTTTTCGAAAACATCGACTTCAACTGAATTCTCTGCTAAGTATATATATGGTGTGTTTCGCTTATCTGCACATTAGTTTTCTCAAATTATTATATTAATTATGGTTTTCCATATATTGACTTTTTTCGTTATGTATAAAGTGTGCTTTAAAAATCCGGCGTCGGAGTTGGCGTTGACATTTTGTGATTGTGAATCTACTACAATTAAATTTCGCTGTCAATTGTAGCGCGGTAACAGCTTTAAAATCGAAAAATGTCAACCTTAACTATGACGGCGGATTCTCTTTTTTACAATATTTTCCTTATTCTAAATTTCATATCTTCGTTTTCTTTGGTTTTATTATTTCTTTTATATAGTATTTTTATATTAAAAGGCTATAATCAGCTAAGATAGTCTGTTCAAAATACTTTTATAAGCAACTCGTTGGAGCTATTTTCATTTATAAATGTAAACTGTTGAACAATCTGTACTCTAACTAACGTCAAAAACTCCGCCTCGTCAGTTTTGGATTGAAACCTCCCTGTAGAGTCAACCGACGCCACGGAGTTTTACGAATAAACGGCATATACAACCTGTCAATGTAGTACGGCGGACCTTTGATATTGCCTTTAAAAAGTAGACCATTCTTTTAGGTTCGTCAGCGGCTATAATTTAAAATATTTTTAATTATACAGGATGTCTCACTATCATGTACCACGTGATATTTTAAATGTTACATACTTTATGTATTTTTATTTTTATTCTGAATGTACATGAACAACTATGGTGACTTTATATGTACGAGTCTTACTCAAAAAATGATACTTTTCGAGATATCAATTTTTAAACATTTAATGGGGTCAATATCTCAATTTCCCGTTTTTGAGGTTATTACTTGAAATATCAAATTCAAATTTTGTTCACACTTAGGGCGGTAACGACCCTAACTGTTCATGATTTAAAAGTTTACCATCGATTATACAGGATATGGAAAATAAAATGTCAAACTCGTTTTTATGAAAAATTATCATCGAAAAATTAAGTAGGCGATGAAATGCGAATGTCAAAAGTTTATTATTGTCACGGTTGTGTTAGTAATTGTCCAATCTATTACAATTTTATTGTATCTTTGTATTGTTAGTAATAATGAGTGAGTTTTCGACAGTAGAAGTAGTATGGTATATCCCACCGGTTGTTTATTGGTAGCTCATAAAGCTGATAATCAGGAATCACAACAATATCTCTAGAGCTGAGATTAAAAAAAACTACAATTGCCAACTATGAGAAAAATACTCTTGGAAACAAGTTTGTACTGAAGAGGATATGCTATTTGCATCGATCGTTATCAGCAGTTGAGAGTCCTGCCATTGGAGTACAAATAGCAGATAACATTGGAGCTTTGAAAAGCCGTGTAAATAAGGTGTTACAAAAAAACAAATTACATCCTTATCGCGTACAGCACCATATCAATATCTGAAAACAGATTTTAAATGTGACACCGAACGTTTACCAGGAATTCTTATCGTATTTGAAATTTCCTTATTCTTTTCGGCTATTTAAAATAACCTGTCCAGCGATTTTGTTGAAAATTTTGATGGTCGATTTTATAATTTCAAGTTGTTGTTTTGATGAAACGTGTATTTTTGATAAAAAAAACTAATTTCACGGCTATCGGTTGAGTTTTAGTAGACAGATACCAATTGGAAAGTTATAGAGAATGTATTTCTACATCCGATCAGGGGAAAAATGTATAGAGTGTTTTATTTGATTTTATCAAGTTATTAATCATTTTTGATTACAAAATTAGACATTTTTTCTCATACCCTGTATAACCAATGTCAACTTTTTAAAGCGTGAGCAGTTAAGGTCGTCACCACCCTAAGTGAATAAAATTTGGGTTTCATATTTCAAATAATAACCTGAAAAACTTAATATCTGAAACCCGATATTGACTTAAGAAAGTGTTTAGAAATCGATAGTATCACTTTTTCAGTAAGACTCGTACATATAAAGTCCCCATAGTTTTTCAGGTAGATTTAGAATAAAAATTATGTGTTTCCATTTAAAATGTCAAAGTTGACAAGTGGTCCATGACAGTGGGACACCCTGTATAATTGAAAATATTTTTAAATTGTAGCAACTGACGAACCTTGGTCAAAGCTGATCTTGAATAAATCTAATATTTAAAGGCAATATCAAAGGTCCGCGTACTGCACGGACAGGATGTATATTTGGGTCTATATTCTAACGGACACCCCAGTTTTGCTATATGATAATGACCACCTTAATCCTAACGTCTACTAATAATATTTGATCATAACGGTCAACTTGTTCACAACAGCCACTCTTTCATTTGAGCATAACGGCCATCTTGATAACACCGGCTAAGTTTACAAGTTGATCATAACGGCCACCGTCATCATACGCCCACTCGTCTTCATTAACGACCATCTTGATCACAAAGCTCACCGACGCCAGTAGTGGAAAACGTCATACAACAATGATTACAACGGCCACTTTATAAGTTGATCACAAATTGACAAAAATGTTCAACAGCGATGACGATAAACGGCCAGTCTTGCTTGAATCATTATTATAAAGACCACTTTAAATTGCACTTCTGCCCAGACATCATAATCCCTGAGGAAGCGTATCTGGGAGCTGACTTTCCATCGGTACATACAAACACAAAAGTATAACTGTACTCGAACTGTACTTACTTAAGTACAATTTCAAATGTAAATCTCAGCAATGACAAATGTCAAATTGTTACAGTAAATATACTGTTTAACCAGATTGTAAGTACAGTGTTTAATGGAATCTTATTGGTCAATAACTTTTTTTTGTTGAAATTAGTTCACATATTAGGTTCAATCGGGTCCAATAGACTAGATGGAACTGGACTTACATAGCCAACAGGGTTTAAATTAAAGCCTAGGATTACTCGAAATAAATAAGAATAAATGAAGGATTTAAAAATATTTGGAACAAAAAAATTGTTCTCCATAAATAGTTTCATACGCGCTTCGCTACGCCAAGTAAAAAAATTGTTACCAGTTATCTGTTAGATCTGTTAGATATTCTGTTGTTGACGATCAAGAATGCGAACTTAAATGTGCATCGATATGTCAAGTGCCAAGTCGATCGATATGTCATTTGCATTTGATCAACGTCTCATTCATCCGATTTTAATCTCATTTCCTTCCGAAGAGAAGCGAAAAAGCATCACTGATTTTCAAAAAATCGTATCTCCGAAAGTATGCGTCCGATCCCAAATAATTTTTTTTTGTTGCAAAGGTGCATCTTTTGGCTACCTTCGCTCCATACATTTCGACCTCCTCAGAAACATGCACACCCACTGTGCGGCGAAAAACGGCTAAAAAGTGGTAAATTTCGCGGTTTTTGCGATTTCCGCGGAAACCGCGAGGGCAATCGCGAAAATCAAACGTTCGTGACCTATTCTGGATTGACCTGAAGAAGTGTGTAAAACTTCATTCCAATCGGACTAACGGTTAAGGAGGAGTTCGAGGACAAACAAACAAACACGCACACATTCATTTTTATATATTAGATGACGAATGAGTTTTGCGACATCTAGTGTCGTCTCGTGAAAACGGAACACGTCCGAAATGCATCTGTTGCCTTATTATGTTATGTTATATTAACTTCTTATACGTACCTAAAAACCCAATATCCAAGATGAAGAATGATCACAATCCAAGTAAGAGCGGCCGTTTGTGATCATCGCTGTTGGGCATTTTTGCAACTGGCGTTATGATCAGCTTCTAAAGTGGCCGTTGTGATCATTGTCGTATGACGTTTTTCACGTGGTGTCAGTGAGCGTTGTGATCAAGGTGGCCGTTAGGATAATGAGGACGAGTGGACGTTATGATCACGGTGGCCGTTATGAACAACTTGTAAAATTGGCTGTTGTAATCAAAATGGCCGTTGTGATAAACTGAAGAAGTGGCCGTTGTGAAGAAGTTGGCCATTATGATCAAATATTATGAGGGACCGTTATAAATTATTAAAAACCGGGGTGGTCATTATGATCAGTGGCCGTTGCGATCAGGCCTCTATTCTTTAACTTCTATTATAGTTGTATTAGTCAATAAGAACTACATTTAAAAAATATTTTTAAATATGTATACAGGATGCTTCAAAGCTAAATGGCATATCAAATTTGACCACACTAATTTTTTATAAATTACGGAGTAAGATCGATTATAATTTATTTAACGACATTATAAATAAACCATCGTGGGGACAAATTAGTTCTAAATTCTATAAATAGGATTATTTACTTTATTTTTATTTGCGAATTTTTAAAATGAATTAAATAAAAAAAATATTATTAACTAATTAGTGTTTAGTTTATTTGATTTTGCAAGCTCAAGTTAGCATTCCCATTTTAAAAATTGGTATTACAGAATATATATTTAAAATTATTATTATTTTAATAATTAATTTAATAAAATATATATTTATTTATTTTTTTTTTTTAAATTTTATTATATTTTTTTTAATTAATTATTAAATTTATATTTTTTATTTTTTTTTTAATTTTTTTAATTTTTTTTTTGATTTTTTCTTCAATAATTATATTATTATTAAAAAAAAAAAAAATTTAAATTATAATTAAATTTAAAATAAAAAAAATAATATAAATGTAAAAAAATTTTTATAAAATTTAATATATTATTTAAAATTTTATATTTTTAATATTTATTAATTATTAATTAGGATAATAATTAAATATATTTAAATATTAAGTTTATAATTAAAGTATATAAATTTTTATTGTCCCCACAGAAAAATTAGTATAAAATTGTATAAACGTATATTTTTCCAATCCAAGTTTAAATTTTATAAATATTCAGTGAATTAATTATGCCCCTTTTAAAAAAATATTTTTTTTTAATAGTATTAATATTTCATTTTAAGTTAAATATTAGTAATTAAGGTTTATATAATAAATGGACGTACAAACATTGCCCAAATACAAATTAAATCAATTTTTAAAATTTAAATTTATTTATTATTCCAATAATATAATATATTTAAATTTTTTTAATTATTTATTCAAAAATTTTTAAAAAAATATTTTTAATTATCATAATTAAAAATAATTTAATAAATTTTTTATATAATATATTTTATAAAAAATTTTTTTTTTAAAACATAATATAATTTTCCATACATTATTAAATTTTTATAAAAATAAATAAATAAAATATTTAATCTATTTTTTTTATATTTAAAATTAAATACCTTTAAATTTTATAAAAAAAGTTTTATTTTTTTATAATTTATATTATTTTATTAATTAATATTTATTAAAAAAAATGTTTTTTATTTTAAAATATATAATTTTAATATAATATTATAAAAATAAAGTTTAAATATATTAAAATATTATTAAATTTATGTATTTTTTTTTAAAAATTTAATATGAAGTGTATGTTTAAAATACATTAAATTAAAAATTGTTTATATATTGTCAGGTACACAAAAATTAGTTCTACTTATATGTTGAAAAGGAAAAAAATAAGTAATTAAGTATAAAAATAAATTAATTTATTTAAAAAATAATTGTATATTTTACTATAAAAAAAATATTTTAAAATATTATAAATAAAGTAAATTTATGTTAATATTTTGATAGGGTAAATAGTTGTTCTACAATTAAGAAATATTTTACTTTTTCAATATCTAGTAAACGATTTCTTTGAAAAACAAAGAAGGTTAAAGGTAAGATAAATACCTCCATATTGTTCCATTTAACCGACCCTGTAACTCTTACCGTTTCCAAATTGGTCATCGATTTTATATTGTAAATTATATTGTCCTTTTTATTTTTATTTGCACAAAGTGGGGCTGCCAATCTTAGCGACGGCTTTGATTGACACATATGCTAATATAAAAAGTAAAACCACAAATACAAGAAACCTCAACACCACTCAAATGAAACTAATAAACTTTAAAAAAGTTTACAGTAAAAAAAATACGTCAGAATCCTTTTTTAATACTAATTATTTTTAAAAAGTTAATAAACAATGGTTGTTGCAAATTATATATTCTCCAACTTCTGCGCTTGTTTGTTCCAATTGCATTTCTCTTCCACGGTTTGTTCAACTTCTGTAATTAATTTTATTTACGATTTTCTATTTTTCTTCAACATTTGATTGTTGCATTTAAGTATATGATTATAATTCTATGATGTATAATAGTTCTGTTTTAGATTATTTCATACACTTTAAAATCACTTCTAAGGGCATTAACTTCCTCGTCTGGTTATTGCGCCAAACATTCAAAGTATAATTGCAAATGTCTCGGGTATATTTTTAACTCGTACTTATATTTAAAAAAAACAAAATACGCAAGAATAGATTTTACCCAGGACTTTCGCGTTAAATTGGGGTTATTAACTCAATAGTTCACACGCTTTTCATAATCCTATTAAGGGTGCACCAATCCGTTTAATATTTAGTTGTTAACCAAATGAAATATGGGAACGGGAAGTGATTATTTTAAGTCAGCATTTAAGAGTTGAATTGATTTTACTGCTTTAATTCACTTGAGTGAACTCTGTTTTATGTTAAACTACAACAATGCACCTGGAACAAACGTAATCATTAGGGGTGAGCATCTAAAAAAAAAAAAAACGTTTTATACTAATATTTTCTGAGCAATAAATGGGTCGTATCCCTTAGGTATCGCGTCCCTCTTTTTAATACCAAACGATAAATAAATATAAAATGAATTTTATGATCCCGAACGGTGTGCGTGATGATAAGGTATTATTGATAGGTGTTTGCTTATTAATTTGTAATACGTACATTGTTTGATACTTTGGGGTTTAAATACAAGGTGTAAATATCAAATACCAGATGTTAACGGATCGGTTAATGCCCTCTTCTTTTGGATTGAATTTCCCACATATTACCGATTCTGATTGAATAAATACTCGAAAGTTATTTTGGCAACTTATTTGTGAACATGACAATTGTACAATGTTTCTACTTAAGTTGGAACCATATCGAAAACTTTTTTATTGGTTTTTTGAAAAAAAATTCTTGATTAAAAGTTATGCATGGTCAAAAACTTAAAATGCAACCATCAGATATCAATTTTTTTAAGCCGTATACGAGGTTTATCAAAAAATATGAATTTTGCTCAAGAGTAAAGTGCCATTATTTTTTACAATACAGAAGAATGTGATAATGAAACGTTGTTTAGAATTAAAAATTTTATCCAAATATGAAATTGCAACCATTTAACATAAAAATTCAGGTTTGGTGATTATTTACTAATCATTCCGGTATTGCTTATTCTGGTTTGATACATTTAACGTAATCTAGGATGCACTGACATGAAATAAATTCTCAATTTTTAGCTTAAGATCCTTCTTATGGAGACGCAGGGGAATGAAACTCTTTCACTGTTCTATTGTTCGCGACGTTTCGGAAACTTTTATTATTTATTAAAAAACAATAAATAATAAAAGTTTTATTATTTATTAAAAACAATAAATAATAAAAGTTTCTGAAACGTCGTCGCGAACAATAGAACATTGAAAGAGTTTCATTCCCCTGGGTCTCCATAAGAAGGATCTTAAGCTAAAAAATTGAGAATTTAAATCAATTGGAGAAAGAACCACCGTTGACATGAAATATTTGAGGGATAGGGCCGTAATAAAAGAGTTTGAGAAAAGAACAAATAAACGTTTACAAAAGAGATATGTCGAAGCTTTAGTAGATTGAAAATGTTTGTTTCTGTATAAATATGTTATGGTTGTTTACTAAACATTCTTTGTATGGATTTTCCTATTTCTAAAATAAATAATTATTATGCATTCATTACGTATTTAAATTGCAAGATTGTTCAAAAAACAGATATGAAGCATAAATTCAGTATTGAAATTTATAACTGCAAATATTTATAATGTAAAACGTAAATAATCACCAAACCTGAATTTTTATGCTAAATGACTGTAATTTCATATTTAGATATAACTTTTAATTCAAAACAACTTTTTATTATAACATTCTTCTGAATTGTAAAAAATAATGGTACTTTACTCTTGAGCAAAATTAATTTTTTGACAAACTTCGTGTACGGCTTAAAAAATTGTTATCTATTTTTGCATTTTTAATTTATGCCATGCAGAACTTTTTCCAAAACCGATAATAAAGTTTTCCACTTTGTGTAGACACACTGTATATAATTTCTCAATTACGAGGTGATTTTCAAAATTCTATTTTAATACCTATACAAAGTAAGAAGAAAATTTGCTATCATTTCTTTCTTTATTAGTAAGAAACGGCGGAACTCACTGCTAATTATTCTCCATTAAGAATTAATTAAAGAGCGGATAATTACATTCAAACTGAACCCGAAAAGTAAAATGGAAGGAATTGTATTTAGCTCTATATGAGAAAAATGAAGTATTGCGAAACTTGTACTAAAGAACGACAACTTCTGTTCCACATGCTTCAGAACTTCCGCAATAATATTAATATCAGTTAAAAAATGTAACAAACTAGTTACAGAAAAAACAGAAACATATGCTTATTATATGTTAGTGATCAGTCCCTAATTAATATTTACAGTATTGAAATTAAAACATCGGCGTTAAAACCTACTATATTTTTGTTTTATTTTCTTTTCTAAATACACATGGCGTTTTAGAACATCTTGTCAGAATGCTGCGTTTATTTTGGATCTATTAACTTACTATCTTTAGGTATTGCAGATTTTGGTATTGTTGAGTAAAAATTGTTCGGTCGTTAATCTTCTTTAACGACTTGTTTGTTTATTTATGTAAAAGTAACTGTGTTTTGAATGTATTTTACATCAATAAATCCTATTTCTGAATGATAATCGAATTAAGTATGTTCCGAAACAGTATAATTAAAATTTATTTTAATGAGCAATAAAACAGGAAATATTATGGTGTAAGTACGTAATTTTTTTTATTTTTATTTTTTCAACATCTAGGACCAGATAAATATTTGATAATTGCTCTCCCGATAGATCTTTATAGTGCACACTTTAGTATACCTACAAATTTGACCTTGCAAATCCATCAATTTATACAAGGTGTTAAAAAAAGAGTTTGGACCAAAATGAGTAAGTTTTGTTCCGAAAAGTAACGGTTTCGGGGATATGATATGAAAGATTATTCTTTTTTGACACATTTATTTGCAATTATTTATAATTTATTATGTTTAACAAACAAAAGAAGCTTGTAGTAAAAAAAAAAATAAAGCTACATAAGATATTCAAAGTGCCTTTCTTCCATTTCCAAGCAGGAACAAAACATCTTCGTCTGAAGGATATACGAACTCTTTCTAAAACCCGTTCATTGCCTCGGATTTGTTAACATTTTTGATTAATTCGTAGCTGCAGCTTTTCGAGGCTATTTACAGGAATACCATAGACTAGATTTTTTAAATATCCCCAAAAAAGAAATCTAGAGGGTTTAAATCAGATGATCTTGCAGACCATAATACAGGGCCGCTCCTTCATACTCATCTACGTGGAAAAGCTTGGTGTAAATGGTTCCTAACTGCAATCGAAAAATGAGCTGGAGCACCATGCTGGATTCACAGTTGTTGTCTTTGATCTAAAGGAATGTCGTCCACCAGATCAGAAACTTTGTTCCGCACAAAATTTAGAGAAGCCGCGCTTGTTAATCGGTTTGACAAAACAGCGGGCCTAAAAATGTGTCGCCTACAATTATACGCATCTAAGTGTTCTGATGTCCAGATTCCATTAGAGCATGAGGATTTTCGTGGGTTTTCAGCATCACATCGTAGGTATAAACCAACAGCAACAAATCAAACGTGATTGATGATCAGGTGGATTTAAGGTCTGTACTCGTTGTACATGGTACGGATGAAGCAGCTGCCCGTGGAGGATTCTTTAAATAAGAGGAGCACTAATTTCTACAACGCCAGATATTCTCCGCACACTCGTCCCCGGATTATGCTCTATCCGTGCTAGAATTGCTTCTTCTGCTCTAAGAGTAGATACCGATCTTGGTCTTCCGGATTTTGCTCAATGAACCAGCATCACGTAATTTTTGGTGAATTCCTAACATACCATGTAAAAGTAATCTGGCGATTTGGATAACTTTTACCATAAAAAACGTCGCGCTTTGGTTGCAATCCCATGAGCGCGACCATACATGAAATGTATTAATTCTTCGTTAGGGTAAACAATCATAGCAAACGAAAACTTGTACATTGACAACTAGAACTATGATTAGAAAAAGGTAAATACTTTTGTAAAATGTGTGTCTTACGACATCTCGTGTAAAACATTGACACGTGTGAATAGTATAAACTAAGAAAATGCCACAGTTAACTGTAACGACATGTGTGCGTTAAAGTGTATAGCACTATCTAAGCGATAGCTTTAATGCTTGAAACACACGTGTGTTGATAAAGCCAAATATAAGTACAGAAGCATAACACGCAACGAAAGAACACCTGATGCAGCATTTTGCTCTTATTATGAGCTCATCAGTAAATACATTAGTAAATACTTTTGATAAATAAACAAGGAGCTAAAACGTTACTGTCGGATCAATGTTAAGACTGTTCTGCTTTAGATCATGTTATAAAATACATAAATTAATGAACGGTATTTGTCTCACCTAAAATCCGTGAATTCTCACAAAGCGGTTTACTCCAGCAGCAGACAAGAGAGCGGGGGATTTGCAAATAAAGTCACAATTATTCATCTGATAAACAAAGAACAATTTTTATACTCACCGGGGACTCCACTCCCTATCTTTGTCATCAATTGGTTAACTAGGTCCATTTAATTACTCCATATAGAATTTATAAAAATTAATTTACTCTTCGACAACTAGCTAGCGTCCTCGGCCGCTCAACCTTGTTGGCATTCCAATGACCGGATCAGGGGCACCCCATCTGAAGGAACCACGACATTGTGTCGGGCAACAGTGCACCGTGGGTGAATGGTTAAATGATATTCAAACACCCTCTTTTGTTGCCGGCTCACTAATTACTTGCGTATCCACTATCGGTCTATTCAAATCTCAACATTTCGCAAATTATAGAAAAATAGAATTTCACATTTTCCATTATTAAAATAAATCTTATTCGATCTGTCAGTCACTCTGGCAAAACCTTCGCCCTCTATCATATCTAACAATGTACTATAAGTTAAATATATTTATGATTATTTGTAAAATACAATCTATTAAAACAAGAGAACTAAATCAAAATTGATTAATAAAAGAAATAGCCTCCTCGCATATATTCTAGCCTTAGTGGCAAAAATAAAATCTTTGCTGATATCGCGATGCGTGTTAATTTTCTCTTTGTTGCAAATTTAACAACTCTGCCAGGGCGTTTGATGGGCGTATTTAAAGTGTAAACGCGGATCACGCCCTAAACATTTTCCATGGAATTAGATTAGATTAGATTTATTTATTCCCCCTAGTTTGTCTTTGACGACACTCTCCACGACTTTGGACAGAACTTTGGTAATTTAAAAGTTCGTACTGGTTTCAGTTTCGAGGATATCTGGCCAGAAGATAAAGCTTGCTTAATGATTTTATTCACAGCCGAATGACGCGCTCAGCTTTATTGAACCTTTCCACAATTTAATCTTCTAAAACTTTATCTTTACAAATGCAGTGGTATTTGCGGGAAATTTTTGAACCTAACCTAAAAGAGATGAAAATTCTAAAAACATTATTTAGAAGAGTGCCTATACTTGTTGAAGGAAGCGTATTTAACCAAGCACAGGCTACTGTGCTTGACGATGCATAAAATCTAGCTTTTTCAAATTTGGAATCAAATTTCAGATCACAAAGTTGTTTGAAAAGTAATCACATTGTCCCAGTTCTTCTGTATCGAGGGAATGGTATGTGTCCCAGAATTCACTAGTGTTTTCCACAAACTGTCAGCATCATTATACAAATGTATTTACAGGAAATATTTGAAATTCTTAGAACTCTCAATCTTCTATTTTTAATTCATCAAGGTATAGCCAACTCGGTGAAGTCCGTAATAAATATATTAACTTTGGGACAATGCTTGAGAAGAAAGTAAGCTATTGCACTCGTTCTAAAAGAAGATTCAATTCATTAGCCTTCATCTCTAGCATTTCTCTTAATGCCACTTCAGTAAGTAGGGATCTAAGGAGAGTAGGTAAGATCCTAATTTGATATAACACGTATTCCAGATGAAACAGAATTTAAAAAATCATCAATCACAGAAGGCACTTCCTCTGAGCAAAAGTACAATTGGCATAGGGGGGATTGACTCAATTGATTTAATCTTCTTGCTTTGTTATTAATGAACAAATGAATCCGTCATTGAAATAAAAAACATTAAACTCTGATTTCAAGTGATCAATATTAGTTAAAGCATTAAAAAAAATTAAAACACAATGGACTGAGAGGATCTCTCTGTTGGCAACGGCAACCCACTTAAGTTAAAATAATTTTATTTGGAAAGAATAGGTCAGTTGAGGTGGAGTAGCATTGATACAAAAATGTATAGAGCTTGGTAGTCCTCATCTGTATAGCATCAAGCAGTGAGTCACATTCAATACAGTTGAGGCGTTCTTGAAATCAATCTTAAGCAAAATCTTAAAGCCTCGTTTGTTCATGTTGATAAATGATCTCACGGTGTGTATAGTAGCTTTGCAAAGTTTGTTGCAAACCTTAATTGTTTTAGTCGACATATGTTTTGTATGCTAGTTTTGCATCTAATCTTCTAAAAGTGGTTCCCACTGCTATGGGTGTAATGCCTCTATCTTTCTACGTCAAAGCACATAAATTAGCACCATAAAGTATCGGTACCACCAGCCTATTAACCTTTTCATTCTACATAAAATTACACTGTGAAAGAGTCTCTGCTACTGCTCCATTGGATTTCTCTACTAGATCTGTCAAATGCTGCATACGGAACTCATCTATATCATCAGAGGACCTATTATGGAAATTAGCGATAGCTGGTATAGAAGGAAAATTCAAAGATATTCTGAAGCAGCTAGCTCATGTCCTTTTCGCTACCTTTCATCTCCACTATTCTGTATAGACCATTTGAATGGACGCTGGTCTGTTTGAAGAAGATTTAATGCAGTAGGTATATAATCATTCCTCATCTGGCTCGTTCACAAGAATATCATTCTATTCTAATAAAGAAAAGATATTCCATTGGATACACCTGTCACAAAATATTCCTTCATCTCCAATCAATTTCTTACCTTATGAGTAAGAAATGTCAAGATTAGACATTTTATCAAAGTCTAGAACTTCTTTATGTAACAATTCAAAAAATGTCACCGATCAATAGACCACTCTTAACTTAATCAAAATGTATAAAATCCCACAGTGAAAACATAGATCCAAACCAAATGACGTAGCCAAAAAGTTAGTTTTTTTACCGCTTTAGACGTTAACGCGTCATCTAGGTGGCCGCAATATGCCTTATCCTCTTGTAGTTTTGGATTTGTTCTATCTTTGCATCTAAAGTTGCTTGAAATTGTTTTTGGTCGACTAATTGCTCTAACGCCTTTATCAAACTGGTTCCCTAACCAAATCATCTTCTGGCACAACTATTTCTTGAATGACTTTTTCTAATAAGCCAATTGGTTGTCGATTTTATCGAAAGGCGATTGAATTTTCTTTTTCAGATTTCTTAGCTTGTTCTTCTACATTTTTTCCTAACGCTTAATGCCTATCGTAAAACTCGTATAATCTTTTCTCAATTTCTGCCAGTCTCTCTTCGAGAATGCTTCTCATTTCTAATAAAGAATGCAGGAAAGATCGCGGCAAAGTTCTAGCGTGCGTATTTTCAGCAGGATAATTCTTTCAGTTAGTTCATTTCCAGTCTTTAAGTAATAACTATCATATCCTCAATTAAACTATACCGTGTGTTCCGAAAAATCTGAAGCATTCTGTTTATTATTTGATAATTAATTTTTTAACTAAACTGTTAAAATAAGTGATAAGAATGTTGAAGTAGAAATACGCTTTCGACATGAAACAAAAATGTTTTTGGGTCCAATAAACTTTAGAGAATCTACCTAGGAAATAGCAATTCTTCCGAGCAACCAGTGCTGGATCACTTGTTATTATTATAAGTATATATTATTCAAGATTTTTTGTAACGAATTGCACACTTGGCAAATCATCAACATAAAATAAACGTCTGATAGCATATAGTAAGTGCATCGTAAATGAGGAGAAAGGAAACTGCGTTTTAGAAAAAAGTTCAAATACAAGTTTCCAACAACTTTTTTAGCGTTACTTTTTTCCTTTCAATTGATATTACTGGAGATATTGTTAAAACAACTAGTGTCTTGAGATTGTCAAATCTTAGTAATTACCTTTACGTTTTACGTAAAATTTTTATTTTTTGTTTAATGGAAATAGAGTCAGTCGCAAAATTATTTGAGAAAATTATGTTAAAATTACTCTCAAAAGTTATTAATCCGATTTTTAAAGTATAACATATAGCGAAAGAAACGTCGTTCTAACCGAGTATCCTTATTTCTTTAAATATTTTTTTAAAGTAAGTAAATATTTATTTATTCTGATGTTTGCAACGTTTCGATCGGTTGTAATTTATGTTGTGAGAAGTTAATCCTCTCCACGTAAAATCGTTAGGGTGTTGCCCCATTGTTAAATCAATTCATGAAGATTCCATAGAAATAACTTCCTTTAAAATTTTCTAACTATAAAGTCCGTTGAAAATATTTAATTAGTATACGATGATTTGTGGTTTTACTCCCCCAACTATAAATTAAGGGTTTCTCATTACGTCACTACCCTTACTATATTATATCTCAATTTCAGATAAGCAAGTTTTATTAACATTTGTCATTTGTATTTGTACTCGGCATATCCTGTGCGGTTTTATAAATATTTGTGAAATTCGATTATAAATCTGGAAATTTTATTCTAAACACGGATACCGTCTGTGCTTTGGGAAGAGAATTTATACAAATGCCGACATTATTAGGCACGTGCGTAACATCGGTTTTAACAAGGAGCCACCCTCTAATCCCTTAAAACTCGAAAGGAGGGTGTTCTAACGCACTCTGATTATTCTTATCTTCTCTTTAATACAACTTTCATTCTCTCTGTTTTCGTACGTTTTGGGATGTACTTAATTTTCTATATTATTGATACATACGAAGTTTTATTATTTTAAATATTTTAACTTAACTTAAATGGTCCATAATGGTTTAAACGGGAAGTTTAAAAAATAGGGAAGCTGAAATCCGGAAACATTCATCGAAAAGCAAGGAAGTAAATAATTAGGGTGTCTGACGGCTTCGAGTACTATTTCGCGTTCTTTTTAATATTTAAAAATTCTAAACTCCCTTTTTTAACGGTTTTATTTCGAGGGTGCAAGAATACAAATAAAAATTACCGCTTTTAGAGATACGTATTACATATTCGAATTTGTCCGTATTTTTGTAAGCAATCTACTTTTGTGAAGGGCGAATCAGCTTTGTTAAAAGGGAAATGTCAGTATTTAAGAAAATCAACATTGTTCGATAGTTTATTGTGTTTACAGTCTAGTGGTTCTTCTACTTGAATATTCAACACTGGTTTTAATTTTGACTTCACATCTAAAATATGGGTAGTTACTTTGCTGTTTATTTGCATTCAATTCTTTATGTTTATATATTCTTATTTTCTCTAATTTTTTGTTTATATTATGCTGCAAATTTTACTCATTATCTGTAAATATGGTCTTACCATCCACATGTGATTCTTCATCCATTGCATCCCTTCTCCCTAGTAGTGTCTTACATTCCGTCTTCTTAAGTTTTAACTCTCCGCACCCTTCTTCTATGTTTTATATATTTTCCCATTCATCGTCACACAATCTGCACACCCTCTCTTCATCATTCATCCAATAGGTACTTATTTTTATTTTCGTTTTCGTCGTTTCCATTTCTGTATATTTTTTCTTTCAGTTTTTTTCTCTATTATATACTTCACCCCTTCTTATTTCTTTACTTATTTCCAGTATTCATGTAGTATATCATCGTCTTTCCTGTTTATATCCGCATTTTTTCTAGTTTTCCCTAGTTCTAATATTTCTCATACATCTTCTCTAGTTGTTCCCATTCCTACCATCTCCAATTCTCCTCTCTACATAGCATCATATCATTGATCATAGTTAGTAGCCTCTCAAAAATTCGTCTTGTTTTGTCCAAATATTTTTTCTTTCATATTGCCTTTACTGGTCATATTTCCTTACTGTCTCAACTCTCTTATATACTTTCCATTCTTGTTTTCATTTCTAATATTATACCCTAAATATCTATATTGAAGTTTTAAGAATTTACCACTATATGGCATCAACGAATTGGGAAGTTTGAATGTGGAAAGTTGAAAGACGATTGAAATATGTTAATTTAACAAAAAGGAGTGACACTATGTGTGGATATGTACAGAAAATTTCGACGGCACAGAATTCTTTTCATTGGACTTTTAAAGTCTTAAGACATTTCTTTAAAAATTCTTATTATGGATTGATAAAATTTTAATCAAATACTTGAAATATAACTATCACATTAAAAGTGTGTCGTTTTCAATCTACATTGTATTTCTCTATAACTTGACGTTATTGTACCTGCACGAATTTATGATTTTCTTTTTGATATATAAGGGATGGTTTTTAATAATTGAAGTGTCAATACTGCCAATACCCAAATTATTTAGAAGCACATATCTGTTTAGGGTCACTATCAAACAGGATTCAAAATTACAACAAAGCCGCCACTTCAATCAATAAAGTGACCCTTACAGTAACTACTTTTAGTTTCGTCGTTGCTTCTGTTAGTTTCTTTTGTTAATTATCGTTTTATTTCTGCTTTCTATTAGACATCTTTTTTCACCTTTTGCTTCGTCTACTTTACTGCTGTTTTGCCATTATTTCTTCCATGCATTTTTGTTTTCTTTTATTTTTCTTTGTATATCTTCATTCTACCAAACATATTGTTTATTTTGATTTATTTATGCCGTTCACATGTTTAATTTTGGAAATAGTATGTTTTTGTCTCTTTTCCCATTCTTGTTTTTGTATAGAACTTTTCTTATTGTTCCATTCTAATGTTGTCTATACCTCCAGTTTTACTTTTATTCCCATATCGACATAGTCGATAATTTATTTTCCATTATAGTTTCTATTTGATTTCTTTGTGTTTACTATTATCAGTATTTTTTATACTTACATTTATAACTTTCACGGCATTATTATTCATATCCCTTTCTTCTTTTATATCCCAAACCCCTTTTCCCCGCTATTATTCCTTACTCTTCATTTTAATCGATTTTGTTCTCAAGTAACTTCCTTGTATTTTCCGATACTGTGTTCGAACGTCTATAGTTTGTCTTTATTTAGAGCAGAATCGGTTTTGTTAGTAAAGGTGTGTATGGTTATTGATAGCAGATTACAAGAGAATGAAAATGACACCTACCACATTCGAAATTTTTCCGAAAGCTGCAGATGTGCTGAATGTATGAATTAAAGGGGAATAAAGATTAAATAATTTGACCGTTTTTCGTGTCGTGCGGTTAAAACGACGATCCGTAGTCGATTGTATTTTCATTTTTAGCGACATAATTTTTTCAGTGGGATAATTTTCTAGCGCTGTGCTATCATGTGATATTTAAATTGGTTATTTAAAAATATCTCGACTCATATAAAATTGTTTTTTTGATATACTTATCATAAATGAAGGGGAGGTGACTCCCGCTCGTCCTGAGAAAAACTTCGATTAAAACGGCTCCACAAGCGCGCCGTTTCCGATGGAACAGAGTGTGATTTTTCAGTTTTTTTCAAGAACTGCTTGAAGCATAAAACTTAACTTTTCCACACTCATTAACGTTGATAGTACCTACTTTCTGAACGCTAAACCATTTTTAAAAGGCTTGGGGCGGAGTTTAGGGGTCTCTGTAAATTGTAAGCGACTGGAAAATTGATCTTATGAAAGCACATTTTAAACCACCAAAGAATAAAAAAACATAAGCTCTCCGATAAGCCGTTATTGAAGTACTACACACTGTTGCGCCACTGGAGTTACTAGAATAAATTAGAATGATTCGAAACGTTCTCGAACTTTCGTATTCCTGAATATTCGATTATCTTCTAGAATATTATTATAATATTATTACTACAAAAGCGTAGTCATGTATTTGTAAGTTCAGTTCGAAGTTACCATTTAATGCGACTGGATATAAATTGTAACATGTAATATTAATTATGTATTTATCAGAGTCATATTTACTGTGTTTAAAATAAATAAACTCTAATAGTATAATACCGATATGGCTGTTGTTTATACTTATCTCGCGGTTAAGTATGCTAAACAAGAAAAACAAAGATAAGATTCGCTACAATATAAACATTCAACATGAAAAATGCGTATCTCATATTAACACATTTTTTTGCACTTCTGACGCTTGAATTACATAATCAGTTAGAAGAAAATATTCTTCAAAACATTGAGAAAACAGTCCAGCCACAAGCACAAAAAATTGTAATATTTCCACATACTCTTTAAAATTGGCAGGGTGGTAGCGGGTAGACGCCTTCTGTGATCTTCTTTAATCCTACACATCTTTAACACTCTCTGTATCAAATCTTATTCATATCCACAAACCATCTTCCAACCAGTCTGACCAGCCTGGAAGATTATGGCGAAAACCCTCTCAATATCATGGCGAATTGTAAAACCTCCAAGGAGGACTGCCTCAACGAATGTGGGGTAGGCAATGATTTACTCACAATCCCAAAACATTCTTACAAAAAGATAAAATTGCATATTGCAATATATAACACAAGATCATTACTGGCAGCAGAACGCTGAATGAAACTTGAAAACGAACTGGGAAATGTCAAATGGGACGTAATTGATCTTAGTGAAGCGGAAGGCGAGGCGAACAACTTATAAAGTTAAAAACTGACAACACTTTTTATGCCGAGGCCGAGGATGATAAGGAGAAACGGGAACTGTAATAAACAAACGCCATAATAACAAAATTGTATGTGTTAAGAAAATCTCTAGAGTCATATATTTCTTTTTATAACAACTTACAAAAAACACATAGCTAAAGACGTATCGGCAATGGAAGTGGCCACATAATGGTTAGAGCAAAGACATCAATATCAAAGGTATGAAATAGAAACAAGAACAACAATAGACTGTGGATTAACCCAAGCTTCAGAACCAGATATGGTATCGCTCTCAGATATTTGTAATTTTTTTTTGTTATCAATTTTACAAATACCATGTTGCTACATATTCTTAGTCAAACCATTTTAGATTGTTTATGCTAATTATTATTTAACCTTAATTATGTGTGTGTTAATAATTTTAATAATTTTTAATCATTGACCAGTCTGAAGATGACGCTTTTAATATTTTAAAATAAAATAAAAATTAGTGTTGGAATGTGACAGATGTGCTTTTTTTTCTTTCTTTTTAATTTATAGACTATTCTTTTAAGTCTATATACAAATTATTCACAAGCATTATAACTACGAGACTTGAAAAAATTTATACTTCTACCAAACCCCCAGAACAGGCAGGTTTTCGTTCGGGATTTGGGCCCAACTACAATCGACAAAGCGTCAAAACATTAATTGAAATATCCATTGAGTACAATACACCAGTAGCTCTAGTCTTTGATTTCGAAAAGGTATTCGATACAGTTGAAATAGAGGCAGTTATAAGGGCACTGCATCAAGAATGCCGAGTCGACTATCGATACACAAGATTAATTTATATAACATATAAAAAAATACAGTCATGGCGGAAAAATTACACGAGAACACTAAACGCATACCTAATAGCAGAGGAGTTAGGCAAGTGGACACGATGTCCCCCATACTATTTAATACAGTGTTGGAATATGTATTCAAAAATGTTGAGTGGGAAGGAAAGGGTCTAAATATAGATGGGCAGAATCTAACAAACTTGCGCTTTGCAGGAGACATAATTTTAATATCTGATAACCTACAAGATATTTCAACAATGTTAAAAGAACTTCAAGACGTATGCAAGGGAGTAGGCTTAAAAATAAACAGCTCTAAAACAAAATGACTAACTTAGTGCCTAGTGCGAACTTAAAAATTGCACATCGCAAGAGGCAATCAAACAGGCGAACTTAACAAAAAAGAATTTTGAAGGGCTCTTTAATCGGTTACATATTGTAGATTGTCCACGTAGTGGGCCTTCGTGAGGAATTAGGAGCCGTTGCTCAAAGAAACATGATATTTATTCTACTAACAGTGTGGCCTTTTTCAAGGTATCTAAATGATTGGCTTCTGACCAGCAACTTAAATTCGATCAAGCATAAAGAACTGAAGTATGTAACACGCTGGAACGTATTAATAACACAAATGCTTAATTTTATTATGTGGTTTATGCTGCTCGAAACCAATCATTTAGGTACCTTGAAAAAGTCACAATCTATAATAAACAGAAGAATAAACCACACCTGGGCAGCGTATGGGAGGCTTCGAGAGATCTTCAAAAGTAACTTGCCGATATGTTTAAAACGAAAAGTTTTTAATCGCTAAAAAGCTCAGAATAACTCAGAGGAAGATGGAAAAAGCCATCCTTGGCATTTCCCTAAGAAACCAAATTAGAAACTAAGATTTGAGACGAAGAACAGGAGTGACAGACGTGATCACACACAAACTCAAATGGAACTGGGCAGGATATATAGCCCGGATGACAGACGGGAGATGGAGGAAGAGACTGCTTGAGTGAAGAGCAACAGCTGATAAAAGAAGCAGAGGCAGACAACCCACACGATGGACGGACGATATCAGAAGAATAATCAGTAATTGGATACAGGCTGCTCAAAATGGGTGGACACGAATGAGGGAGAACTCCAGCCGTGAATTTATTTATTTATTCGTATGGTACATTATACAAATATTGTATTGTAATGTAAGTGTTATGTATGGTGCCCCAGAAGATCAGTATAAATCTGTATAGTGTGGTGACAAAACCGTGTGCAATAGTGGATTGGTTCGTCTTGCCAAAGCATTTACTTCAAGGTTTAGGAAAACCACTAAAAAAACCACCCTGAATGAAAAGGGTTGATTGATGATGAAGTATCAATGATTTGAAAATATGAAAGCAGAAATAGTTGTTTCTTTTTCATAACAACCATCTATGAGCGAACTAGAATCCCCATGTTATACAGAGAACCCTCATCGGCAAACTTTCGGGCAGGTATTGTTGGTGGTACCTAACTATTTCATATAATCATACTTTTTACTACTAAGATTAAATGGTGAATCATATCGACGTTTCCTTCAAGAAACGCTTCTTGTAATTTTGGGAAATGTGTTTCTTTAAGTGATAAATGAAATGTGGTTTATGCGCGACAGTTGTCCTGCACATTCTAGTTTACTGCACGTGATTTTTTCCAAACCGTTTGATAAGTCTTTCTTTTGTGGGGTCATTTAAAATATTTTTTACACTACACCAGTAGATATCGTTTAATATCACATTTTACACTACGATCCCTAATGCTCCATATTCGAACGAATACGTCCTGTAAAGCGGAAACGGTGGATTAAATTTTTTTCTCAAATGATTTAGAGAATCACTCCCTTCATTTATGACATATCTATAAAGTACTATCCTGTATAAACGCATTGTTTATGTTAAAAATTAATTTAATTAAATATCTATGATTAGACGTTATCCCACTATAAAATGTTGCTTTTCGAAAAGAAAATGATGTAATCTCTCCCCATTAAATACATTCAATAACGTCATTCGTCTGGATGGTACATCTATTTATAATGTGTACTATTAGTAACTCTTATCTTAATACCACACGCCTGTAAATTAACTTCTAGTGTTGTTAGTCAATAAATTCTTGATATTAGTATGAAATTAGAAAACCATATTGTTACTCATTTTTGTTTAGCACGCTGATAATAAAGGAGTATTCATTCATCTTGGTTAATTAACAGAAACTAGTAGTCATTTAATTAAAGCAAATGAGGGGTCAACCGCAATAACACAAATGGTAAATGTTAAAAATCAGTGCAATAGAACTTCTCGAAAACCGATTTTTAAAAATCCATTTCAAAAGTCGAAAATAGAAATCGATTAATCGGGTTTTGATTTTTTTTGAAGTGAATCATATTTTAATGCTACCAATACCTGAAAAACTGTAACTTGTTCATTTGTAGTTTTAGTTAAATACCCACACATGAAAAATGAAAGGATTTCTTTGACAATATTTACGCTTCAAAGCTTATTTTAAATAAACATTTAGTTGCTTCTGTTAAAATTAAAATAGTTCCGACGTGCGTTGTATGTGACCTTACAAGTAGCATCCACTTCTTTATGACTTTTAATTGACTTATCTCCTTAAGCCACGTTAAATCCATTTAAAAAGAAAACGTTTTAAATTTATAAATAAAACGCTTTATTTAAAAGAAATAATAATGGACAGTGCGGATATTTATTATCTTGATTAGAGTATGAACAAAGAAAATGAAGCACTTATAATTTCTTCGTCAAGTCGTACAAGTGTTTTCAAAGACTAATTTAATTTATTCTGTTTCAGGGGATGAGGATGAAACGAGAAACGTGGCCAGTATTTATACTTTTGGTCTTTAATTATGTGGCGGCGCAAGATGTTAATTTTAACTCTGCTACACAAAATACTCCGTTTAATCAATACGACGTGAATATTCCCCGAAATGACATCAATAATCAATTTAATCCTGCATCAAATAATCCCTTTAATCCGTATGCACAACAACCCCAATACGGACAAAATGACGTGTTCGGTCAGAATAATCCGTACTCGCCGAGACCAGATTGGAGAGACGATTTCGGATACCGCAGGAATCCGTACGAGCACAGTTCCGTTATCAAAGAAACGTAACAATTATTAGGGATTAGTAATTGAGACTTTAATTTAATGTTTTTTTTTTAGAACTTACTTTATTGTTGCCTCTCGGATGGTCAGACCTAGTCAGTTATATCGTGTGGCAGTAACAGTTTTAAAATCCAAACAACAACTCACTGTAAGGGCATCTATTCAAAGAAACGGTGTTGAAGTTTCTACTGATCACAAGAACATCACTATAGGGATTCCAGAAACTTTGCTTATGAGGGTAGGTTTCGTGAAGTTACTCATAAATTTAGCCATAAAATTAATATCCTTACTTTCCCTTTTTTAGGTATTTATTTTATACACTATATATATATATATATATATATATATATATATATATATATATATATATATGCGTTTTACAAATGCATTCAAATATTTTTACATTATTGTTTAAATAAACAATAATTTGTTAACAATTTTATAAATAATTTCTTCGATTAAGGGATAGAGGTAAATGTTTAGATGATTGATGCATGATTCAACGTTTAAAAATTGAGAGTATAATTAGTTTAGTTTTTTTTAATCGCCTAATGTGCTGAGGTCCTAAATAAACCCAGGATTCGCCGACTGTTGGGCCTTTCAGTTCACAAATGGTATCCGAATGTTTATTTATTTAATAACTCTTCGAACATACATGACATTCGCATTAAAAATAGTAAGATAAACAGGAAAGATTAACTCTTAAATTGTAATCACTTATCTGGGTGTGGGTCCAGGATAGCTTCTTTAGAGAAATATGATCCGCATCACTACGTAATTCCGGGTTAGATATTGAAGCGTGATAATGATAATGAGCTGCTTTCTTGGAGTGACCCCAGGTGTTTATTAATTGGACGTACATCCCTCGGTGTTTAAAGAATTATTGCACCCTGCGAGCCAGTCGTCCAGTAGTAACCATATACCGATGAATAGTAATTTAATCTTCCAGGTGAAAATTCTAAAATCACAAGCTGATCCGGGTTTCGTATTAAAAATTAACTTACGGCGTTCATCAAACGTGCAGAATTTCCTCTAGAATTGTTCCACAGTCTCAGGTACACATCTAATAATGAATAGCGACATTATAGTTAATTAACTAAAATAAAATAAAAATTAGGCATATGCAAGGTTGGTTGTTTGTCGCCAGGGGCAAATAGCATAATTCACGAATAATTCGACACTTTATTCGAAAGGAGCGGCATAATTCAAAATTAATGTCACAGATACATTCACTTTATCAAGAAGAACTACCGCGGAAGGAGATGTACTGTACCTAGTCTTTTTCGACTATTCCTCATCAACATCAAGCACTAATGTAGCAGAACAGCAAAGACTCTATCGACTCAGCAAGTATGCTGACATCCATATTAAATGTAAACGTCAAACAATAAAAATTTCTGTGGAACCAGTTCAGCAAAATCAACCTCATCAACATCCTTAAAGTGAAGATTGAGAAGAATCGGATACAGCCCTGGAAATGTTGGAAATAACAGCTGTCTACATTGTGGGTGAAGATGTCGACCTCATAGTTCTGTTGATAACAAGAGTCGCAATAGTTTCAACAACAAGGCGACACAACATCTTTCGCATTTCGAAAAAGCAGCAAGGATGTTCTCACACCCTTTTTCCACCACCGCCCAAGTGCAAAAGGCAGGTGAAACATGCAGCTTGAGGTAGTATATGGATCCAGCGAAAGAGGTCTCCCTCAATCTCGACAGATACAAGTGTTCTTGAAATCGGTGGCTTCCATTAAACCTGATATCTCTCTTCCTCTCACCGAGAGAGCAGTAAAACAGAATTTTCTCCGAACATTCCACCAAGCACCAGCTGTGGCTGGGAAATGGCCCCCCTACTCAGATGTATGCGAGGAAGATTGAGAACAACTGTCTGGTCCCAGTGGACAGTGAATTAGCAGCATCACCGGAGGATATCCTGAAAATGGTTTTTATGCCGATGCAGGAAACACCGTGCCATCGCGAAGTGTGGCTGCAAAAAAGAAAACCTCAAATGTTCCCCAGTATATTAAAATTGCTTGACGCCAATTTGGGGTGCTTTCCGTTGTGAGTTGTAATGAAGGGTATACCAGGACCAACATATAAAAAATCTGTTGGGATTATTGCTAATGTTTAATGTTTTTGCTGAATTTTTAATGTTAGAATAAAAATTGGGGTAATTTGTGGCAGAGTTATACAAACTGATTTATAATGACCAACATACACGGTGGTGCTTTTGAAACCGGGTCATAGGGGTTTAGCATTGTGAACTGGTTTTTTTTTCGAATTCCTGCTCGCCCTTTCAAGTGACAAAAATAGTTTTGGTATCAAACTATTATAAATCAGCTGAATTATACGATTTTTTTGAAAATTCATCAATAAAAATTAGTAATTTCTGATGTTCAAGATGAATCAGTAATGTATTGCCTAAGGAACTATGACATTCCTACGTTTTGACAATCATTAATAAAAGTCATAACAATTCAGGTTTCATTTGAAAATGGTTTATTCCAACGAAGAGAGAGTTTTTATGGTGAAAACCTACTACACTGTACTTCATTTTGATACTAAAACCATTAATATATGACCCGTTTTCAAAAGCACCACTCTGTATAAAAAATCTGAGGGGGTATAATTAAATTTTTAAATTCAAATGCATTTGATTAAAAATAACTAATTGTTGAGATTACGGAAAAACCATCTAGGGTACAAATTATTAGTACTTCATTCAAGGTGTTTAGTTGTGTCGTTGAAATTTGATTTTAACATAGTGGAGGTGCTAGCTTGAACTCAGTTAATCGGAATTACAGTGAATCCATTTGGGTACAAATTCTAATTTTTTGGGAACAAATTAGTGCTGAATTATCATCAATTTTTTTTTCAATTTGCATAATGTGGGGGTGCTAACTTTTTTTTACCTTTGGCAAGACGGAGGCACTTGCCACACTGCCAGGGAAACTCTAAATTTACTGCCATTTCTCGTTGTTGTGATTTGGATTGGACTTTTTTTTTTGGGGTTTTCTTAAGGATAGAGTTTACACAACTAATCCACAGACTTATGAATTAAAAAATTACATTCGTGCGGATATTGCCGAAGTTAACTTGCATAAGTATGTGTGAGAAAATAATCGAAAATTAAAAACAGTTATCCTACATCTTCTTACACATATAATTTTAAGGTTTCTCATTTATGTTTATGTTAATAAATCGATGAATTTCTAAATGGTACGCTTTTATTTGGAATTTAAATCCCCAAGCCCCAAATCATATTTTTCTTTAAATCTCTTGGGATTGTAAAGCGATTTTAATTCCACTGAGATTGAAAATGGTGTTTTAGCTTAAGTTGCTTCTTCATTCTCTGGAATGCATACAAATAGTAAGTCGAACAAATTATTTATTAGTTTAATTTGATATTGTTGTTTAATTAAACAATACAATAAATGATACTCTAATATACTTCTTAGTTACTTGACTATAAAGTGTGTGCGTAAAAAGCGTCGTCAAATACAATAAACTCAGATATCATTTTTATTGCTAGAGTTATGGGGGGTAACGTTTCGCAACTAATAAATAAAATACTTAAACAAATGAATTTATTGAAAATATTAGAAAAAAGAAATTATACGGAATTAAGGGTGGAAAAAACGAAACATATACATCCAAAACGCAACACAGCACCGTGGTGTATAATAATTGATCCCTCCCAAGCGGACGTACTGCATTCGAAAGCATTTGGCATACAGGAACACTTCATACGACTTACGCGATCTATTGCGGTCATTTTGATATCGATCGCGTGCTTCTTAGATCTACTTATTTTGTGTTTCTTCAATTTTCTCGCCTTATGAACCGAATAGGACGGTTCGTTATAAAAGGTATCTTTATTAGTGAACAAAGTATTATTGATGTAAGTTCCGTAACACGAATAATTAAGCAGCTCGTACTGCTGAGTTACATCGTTGTAAAATATTACCGCGTGTCTAGCCGATATACGATTACAATTTCCAAATTGATCTAACTGCACGTCGTTTTCCGCTCCTTGACCTATGCTTAAAGTGTGATACACCATGGCGGTAGCTTCTGAAAATCTTGAAGATACGGTCGGGCGATATCCCATAAAACTCTGATCGTGTCTGACTAGAGCCGGATCAATTTCGGACGTTCTTACGTTGTAAAAATGTTTCGATATTACTGGGCACATTAATGCCAAAGCTTTTACAAACGAGGTTAATTCTTTTGTACGCTTTTTCTTGGGGCTTTCGAACATTCTATTTATTCTATCAATGTCGTCTTGCGAAAGCAATTGGCTCGGTAATTTCATACTTAACATTTTCGATTAATAGTTAACCTATTACGTGACAGATTTGTTTTTTAGGTTATGTACTACTGTTTTGTTTTTTTAGGTACCTTCGACAAGTGCTGCTGGAGAGTATAAGCTGAGAGTAGAAGGACTGTACGAGAACACGCTGGGCGGGGCCGCTTTCTTTAACGAAACTATTCTAACGTTCTCGCAACGGTCTATGACAATATTTATACAGATGGATAAACCTATATACATGCAAGGTGAAGAAGGTGAGTGTTAATAATAAGCGGTTCCGTTTATATGCACCGTATACCTAATTTTTAGTACGATTTCGAACAATACCGATTAATACAGAATTGAGGCCATTTGATGATGCTGTCGATGTGTACATGCTAGATCCCAGTGGACACATAATGAAGAGATGGCTTTCCAGACAGTCTAACTATGGTACAGTTAGTCTTTCATACCAATTGTCGAATCAACCTGTGTTTGGCGAATGGAAAGTTCGAATTATAGCGCAAAATCAAATCGAGGAATCCACTTTCCTTGTTGAGGAGTATTATCAAACTCGTTTTGAGGTTTGTATTTAATATTCAGCTATTACCTACTTTGTTGGATTGGATGCTAATGAGTTTTGTGTGTATACGGATTATGGATGGGCGGTGTTTTTTTCGAACCATTTATTATTTTACTAAATTATTATTTTATTTATTGTTATTTTCGTCCAACAATCGAAATGAGTGCTTTAAAAATAAAGAAGAGATATCACCATTCAGACGTGTTACCATAGCACAAAGCGACACTAAAAGACAAACATGCGTGTTTCATTCCTCTCGAAGAGGGGTAAAATTCACAAGCTTCCTTTCCTCTCCTCGAGGGGCGGGGTGCTTTAGCATTTGGTAAGTACTTCAATCCGAAAGGGATACACGTATATGTACGCATATGTACATACTTAATACTTACGTGCGTACATCACCGGGAGTATTCCTGAAGGATGGAGAAATTAATGAGTAAATGAGGATCAGGGGACAACGATGTTGAAAATATTTAATTTAATAAGTCGAATTAAAATGTATTATTTTTGTCTAATGTTAAATCCTCCAATTTTTATTTTTTGTTTAAAGTAATAAGAACATCGACCTCTTGTCTCCTTGTATGCATCTGTAATGTTATTGACATTGATTATCTAGGGACGGGAGACTTTTCCATTTACAACAAAGAATGCCGCTTCATAAAAATAGTCATCCGGAATATGCGTATTGAATATTCTGCGTTTTGAGGTAACCTCAAAATTGACAGTTTATATAAACGAATAGAGCGGCATAGAAAAAAAGTTTTGCGCAGAACTCCACATCGTTCTTATCGAAAATGGATGATATGTTGGTAACACATTTATTACTAAGACCAAGAAAAGAATTGTTAATCTGTCACTTTCCGATATCGTATTCCTTAATCTTCATTTTCTTTCGGTCTGCGACCACCTTCTTTAATTTGTTGTAGTGTCTCACTTCTCTCTCTTTCTGTTCCTCATTATCTATTCTATTTGTTCCAACCATGATTTCCATGACCTTCCCTTTCTCCTTTTCCTATTTCAATTCGTATCTATAACTCTTCGTCATTCTAATCATACTTATGTCTATACCAATTCAGTTTTCTCTTCTTGATTTTTGTCTCTATCGGTTCATCCTTTATTTCTTCTCCAATATGATCCACTGCATTAATCATACTTTCAGTTTTATTTGCTACTCATACTTCACTACCGTATAGCATGGTGTATACGGATAGAATTGTCTACTAGAAGCTTTTTCTCGCCCTTTGATACCATTTTTATCTGTTCTCCTTTGCATCTCATCAGTTCTCTACTTCTTATATTTTTCTCATGTTTGCTTATTTTATTAATCCGTTGTTTGTCTCTCTCTTTCAAATGCTAATTGCTCTTCCAATTTTTCTTTCTTAGTTTGTCTTCTCTCTTAGGTACTATTAAATTTATTTCCAATTTTTCTGTATTTGTTTCTCCCTATGCTTTCTTCACTACCTATAACAAGATATCAATCACTTTCTTCGTTCTGTGCCATTTTACCATATCCGGATCTATCTTATCTGTCACACACCTGCTTTTCATTAATCCATCCCCTCATCGTTCGTTCCTCTTTCCTTTTGTCATAATTATTTTGTTATGTTTCTATTATTTGTCTAACTTATCTATTATGCTTTTCTTCTATTTTCTTTTTTATCCTCTTAAAAGTTCTTACTTTACTCCAGAAACTTCTATTATTTACTTTGTGGCTTTACTTCATTTCCTGATCAAATTATTTCCATTTTTTTTTTTCATCCTTTCGATTTTTTCTATATCTATTCTTCTTCAACTTTGGGTAGGACTTTATCTTAGGTGCATAATTTTTTTGCGAAATATAGGATACGAAATCGACTTCTGAGTTCATAGGCTCAATATTTTTTGGGAACGTACGTACTGTTCAAAAGTTAAGAATTTTTTAATTTCTAATGCTAATTCTATGTGAATTTTTCTAATAAATATTGTCATTTTAGGGCTAACCTAACTAATAAACTAACCCAACCTTTTATTTTTGTTATTAATAACTTTTTTTTCCTTATTATTTCCTTTAGTTCATCTTGATTATCTTCGTCTTTCTTTTGTTTCTCGATTTTTCTTCTCTTTTTGTCCGTTCGTTCGTATATTTTGTTTTGGTATTTCTTTGTTTTCTTCAACCTTTTTTTTCTTCTTTTGTTGTTGTAAAACTTTCTATTAACTTCATAACATATGATTTGCATTACTTCCTCTATTCTATTTTTCAGAACCACGTTTGTCTATTGTAGTAATTGAACTTGTTATTCCATGACTCTCTTCCTTTCAGTTCAGTTAGTTACATTATTTTCTTGCGCCTTTTGTGTAGCATTTTCCTTCGTTTCCACTTTTCATCTCTGTTTGATTCACGTTTTTAATTTTCTTCTTCACTTGTTTCATTTTCTTTTTCACTATACGTTTCCCGCTCCTGCGCGTTGTGTTGTCGGTTTTCTATTTCCACGAACTTGTCTATACAACTAAGACAACACTCTTTTAAAGTTGCTCTGATTTTGTCTTTTATTTTTGTCTCTTAGTTCTACAATTTTCATACCTAATTCTATTACTATTGCATTGTCCTCTTCCCTTTTCTTATTTCAACTGCTAACTCTTCTTGTTTCATTAGTAACAAAATCGTGACATCTATCACACTACCGATGTCTCAACCTGGGGTTCCATTGCAGACATTTCACGATATCGGAGAGACCTTTATGACCCCGCCACCCGTGCCCGTACTGATGGATCCGTCCTCTGCACCAAATTCAAATTCCATTTCCATAGTTATCTATTTCTCCTTCTCGTTACCTAATACATCCATATCGTAGTCGTGCTCTCCTTAATAGAATGAAAAGAATACCTAGCCCTCGGTTAACCTAATTAGGATGGAAGCAAGAAGGGTGAGTTCGACCTAGAAAGGTCGTAGGAAATAAAAAGAAGGAGTTTGATCATTCAGATAACTTGAAACCAGTGGCGGCTTGTCCATATGGTTAATTGGTCAATGACCTCCCAAAAATGTTGACAATATATAAAAAAATATTAATTATTACGTGTTTTATTAAAATAGGTAATTTACTCGCAAAAGTCGCAAGTATAATAACTTAAAATTTATCGGCCGTCGTTCGTAATTCATCCTCTTCAACCTTGGGCTGGCGGTGCGAATTGTTCTCATTGAATTAGATCTACCCGGAAAAACTCGAAAAACGTGCAGCGCCCGAATAAACGCGAACGTCCGAAACAATAATCAACTTTGGGTCATGAGCCGGATCCCGCAGTTTACGTCGATTTCGTATAGGGTGTACAACTACGCTCGATTTTTGATTCGATTTTCGCGTGTTTTAAATCAATTTAAAATTTATATTGATATGTTTTACTGTTGTTGTGTTGTTTTGTAAAAATACTATTTTTGATTCGCGTGTGCATGCGCTATAATAGAAAATGTCGGTAGTGCAGAAAATTAAACAACTATAAAGTGCTAACAAACTTAATTTTACAAAATTAGTTGAGTTCAAGGCAAATGGTCGTCCTTTGCCAGAACTAAGTTTACGACAGACTAGCAAAGACAAAAATAAAGATGTTCATCGAAACTTTCGCAAGGTAATGTACGATTTAGCTAACTGGATATATGGTTGTGAAGTATCAAATGTATTTTACTGTTTTGTTTGTTTATTATTTTCTAAAGACTCGTCAGACTCGCTATAGTCCAAATCCGGTGTCAGAGATTTAAAACATTTAAGAGGAAATAAAAAAACATGCTTCGTCTGCAGAACACATGAAATGCTCGGTAAATTTTGCAACCGTAGGAAATGTTGATATTCGTACACAGCTAGACAATGCTTACAGAAAATCCCTTAGAGATTTTAATGAGAATGTTTCGAAAAATCGCTATATTTTGAACAAAATTGTAGATTGTATAAAATTTTGCGGTGTATTTGAGTTATTTATATTTTTTAAGTATGCCTATTTTTAAATTAATTTTCGACCTCCCAGTATGATTGACCACGAGTCGCCACTGCTTGAAACAAGATCAAAACTCAGCTAGAATGAATTCCGGGAGTGCTATTTCCCGGAGTTATTTTCATGAACGACTATAAGTTCCATTCGAATAAACAGCCCGTTTTCTTTGTTATTTTATGATTTACTTTAATTTATTTTCAGGTAAACGTTACAATGCCAGCATTCTTCTTCACAACAGACGAATTCATTCACGGCACTATAATGGCAAATTATACAAGCGGCGCACCCGTCCGCGGAAATCTCACCCTAAAAGCCAGCATACATCCCATACGACCACTTCATAATCCTAAATTTACCAGAGATAGACCTTACGATTTGGATCGTTTTAACGATCATTATCGACCTTTCGATCCTAACAATCCGCACGAAATAAATCCATACGAACCGTATCCAAATAGACCTTACGAAGACAATCAAGGACGCGATCGAGATTACCCTCCGTATAATAATCCAGAAAATTATCCATATAGTGGTCCTAACGAACGCCCTGTAGAAAAATACTTTAACTTCGTAAGCTTTCGTATTCATTTGTTTCAATAATGATTTAATTTGTTTAATTTTACTAGAACGAAGAATACCCCTTTTGGTTTAACATCCCTAAACATTATTACGATCCAATACCTAATTTAAAATTCGTAAGTTTTAAAAATAGAAAACATTTTTGTTTACTAAAATATATCTTAGTTTCAAGGAGTTTACCACTTCAAATATGATATGAGAGAGTTGCTTCAATTAGTACCTTCTTTAGATGGTATGGAAATTAGGATAACAGCAACAGTCGGGGATCATTATCTTGACGACATTATTGACGGATATTCAACTGCGCGTATTTATAACTCTAGCCTAAAATTGGCGTTCCTTGGAGGTACTCCGCAAGTATTTAAACCAGGAATGCCGTTTTCGGTTTACGTAAGTGTGAAAGACAGCGGGGCCGATAAGGGTTGGGTTGGAAAAATTATTGTTTTATGCAGATGGTGACTTCACATCACGATGGTTCCGAACTACCGGAAGATAAGTTACGGAACGGTCGTTTGCAGATTAGTTACAGTGTCGAACTAAGGGGTGGTAATAGAAAAAACGTGCCTATTCGTGAAATTCCCATGTCCGACACCGAAGGTGTGTGGGAGTATGAAGTTGATGTTAAAACAGAACTAGGACTACAAGGTCCTAGTGGTTTCGACGAAATAACCGAAATCAGTAATTTCTTCGATTTGTTCTGCTTACGAGGTTTTAACCAAATATGTTTAGGTTCTATAACGATTCAAGCAAATTTTGACGATGGATCCGGGCAAGGAGCTTCTGCCGAACTTTTAATGTTAGCGCATCACAGTCCTAAGAATCAACATATCAAAGTGTCCACTAGTACTATAAGTCCGAAGGTATTTCTCTCAAGTACAATTGTTTTAAATGCGTTAATTGAGTTTCTAGGTCGGCCAATACATAATTCTGCATATAAGAAGTAATTACTACGTAGAACGATTTAATTACCTGATAATATCGAAAGGAATTATTTTATTGACCGGAGATAAAGACATGAAAGAGAACGTCTATACGATGGCTGTTACTTTAAGCGCAGAAATGGCACCGGTTGCAACAGTAGTCGTTTGGCATACCGGAAAGTACGGTGATGTTACTGCTGATAGCCTCACCTTCCCTGTAAATGGTATTAGTAGGAACAAGGTAATAAATCCACATTTTAAAAATTGGTTTAACATTTTTTTAAAACCAGTTTTCTGTACTTATCAATAATAAAAAGCGAAAACTGGACATAAAGTAGAAGTCGCTATTTATGGAGAACCAGGATCTTACGTCGGACTTTCTGGAGTTGATAAAGCATTTTATACCATGCAAGCTGGGAATGAATTAACTTACGCCAAGGTTCCAGCAAAAACTGAGATTTTCGTGACTGGTTTAATTATGTTTGTTTGCGCAGGTTTTAACAAAAATGGCTTCGTTCGATGAACAAACTAACGGTACGCACAGGCATACTTGGATTTCGCACGAAGGAAATCCGGACGAACTAGTTTATTTCCCCTCATCGACTTTCGGATTGACGCAAACAGAACGTTCGAATTTTGTGGGTTTAGTAGTTTTTACCGATATTCAAATACCTGGAAGACTGAATTTTTGTAACGCTTCGTTGGGATGGGGCGAATGTCTTAATGGCGAGTGTTATCGATTCAATCTAAGATGTAATAGAGTTTTCGATTGTCAAGATGGTACAGACGAAGCTGGCTGTATGTTCAAGTTTTTTCGTAAAAACATTATTTATGATTTAATTATTGCAGGTGTTTATGATAATGGGACTGATTTGGCGTTGTTCCGAAAATATCGCTTCAATCGGATTCAACGACAATACGATAACGTGTGGCTGTGGAAAGACGTTAACATAGGTCCGCATGGACGCTATATATTTAATTTGGAGGTTCCGCCGAGGCCGGCGCATTGGATGGTGTCTGCGTTTTCGATGAGCCCGTCGTTCGGATTTGGAATGTTGCAGCAAGCGATTGAAGTAAATAAATATTTTGAAATGTAACGTTGATAAAATAATGCGCTATTTTAGTATGTGGGCGTTTTACCTTTCTTCATAAACGTGGAAATGCCTTCGATGTGTATGCAAGGTGAACAAGTTGGAGCTCGAGTGACCGTATTCAATTACATGACTGATCCGATTGAAGCCACTGTGGTGTTGAACGGATCTCCGGACTATAAATTCGTCCACGTAGAAGAAAATGGTGTCGTCAGAGCTTACAATCCAAGGACGTCGTTTGGAGAACATCACTTCTTTATTTACATTCCGGTACATAAATTTTGTCAATTGAAACGGTTTATGGGTGGTGGGAGCGAGTGTTTTGGTATGTACTGACGTAGGACTTGTTTTCCCAACTAGCCGGGAAGGGTGCTTTAGGGGTGCGAAACGTGTTACCATCAACACTGGTTGGAAAAAAGTTAGATCCACTGAATTGCCCATTTTCTCCAGAGGCCTTTCTTAGATTTATGTTCTGTAACCCTTCTGCTAACGAAATAACTCTTATGTACTAATCTTCCTACGTTCTAGACTGCAAATGTAATACAGCTCGTCAAGTTTTGAATGTTCGTACGCTGTGGTAACTCGATGAGTGGGGACGGTACTTGTTGATATCGTGGTTCCTCTTCAATGCATTCTATCTGCCATCTAAGATTTGACGAGCTGTAGTTTCTCTACCTAACTTGAAATTGCTTACTTTGGAATTAAATGTTATTCTTTTTAGGCTCAAGATGCTGCCGTAGTTTATATTCCCATTGTGCCGCAGAGGCTGGGAGACATCGAAGTATCTATCCATGCGATTACATTAATCGGCAAAGATCAAATTACGAAGCGTCTACACGTTGAGGTAAATTTATATTTATATTATGCGGAAATCCTTCATAATTTCAATTACTCAGGCCGACGGTCTACCGCAATATCGACATCAATCTGTCCTCTTGGATTTAAGTAATCGAGCTTACACGTTCCAATACATGCACGTCAATGTAACGGAAACTCCTATTATTCCGTACGAATATGAGCGTTACTACGTATTTGGTTCGAACAAAGCTCATATATCGGTGTTCGGAGATGTGGTTTCTGCAATTTTTCCTACGATGCCTATGAATGCAACATCGATGCTGAATCTACCTATGGTAAGAATTCAACCGCATTTAAGAATAATACATTATTTGATGTTAGGATTCTGCCGAACAAAATATGTTTTCGTTTGCGGCAAACATGTATACAACGTTTTACATGAGATACACGCAACAGAGGAATCGAACTTTAGAACGCGAAGCTTTCCATCACATGACTATTTTATACCAACGTCAATTATCTTTTATGCAACCAGATGGTTCTTTTAGCTTGTTCAGAAGCGATTGGTGAGTTGCCTCTTTTTTTGTACATCAATTGATAATTTATTGTAGGAATCAATCCCATTCGTCCGTATGGTTAACAGCTTATTGCGCGCGAATATTTCAAGAAGCTAGTTTTTCCGAATGGGAAAACTACATTTACATCGATCCAGCTGTGATTTCTAAGTCTGTCGAATGGGTACTAAAACATCAAACTGAACTTGGATCTTTCTACGAAACGACGTGGTCGCCGAATCGCAATTACAACGCTTCCATTAATTGGCCTAACGATAACATACAGTTTAGAAACATTTCTTTAACTGCTCATGTTTTAATTATGCTTGAAACGGTGAAGGATGTCACAAGTAAGTAGTATAGTAATTCTCTCTTACTTCTTTGTTGTCAAATGGCATTTTACCTTCACACATTTTTTTTAAATCACAAAATAATTTTCGAAACAAAAATTGTTGTAAATTATATTTCCCACAAGTTTGATTAGATGGAGTTTTGTGGCATATTTTTTTTTTTTTCATTCAGCACTGAAGTTCTAGGTAAGACTCCCGTTATCATTTCGTGTATTACAAAGTGCAAAAAGAAGTTAACGACAATTGTAACATAAATAGGGGTTGCACCATAGCTCAGTGGGAGGGGAGTGTGTCTCGAGATAATTTCCCTTCGTGAAATGGTAAGATTGTAGTAAATGGTTGCAGAATCGTCAATAAAAATCGATAAATTCGTCCAAAGTCGGAGAGCGCCAAACATGGTCACGACCTTAAATATCTTCAGCCTTTGTTCACTAAAAGCATGTCCAGAGCGTACTTTCCAGTTGACTTACCTTAAGAAAGTACCGTCACAAATCCGTTACATGTTAACACAACACACAAAAATAAAATATACGTAAAAAAGAATCGTTACAAAGACAAATCTACCAGATTTATTGCATTTAAATCAAGACATAAATTCACCAAAATTGAAAAGTTTATACGGAATTAACGTTACTGAACTAGTCAAAAATCAAATCGATCACGTGATCTCTAATTTTCATTAATAAAACAATTTATCTAATTAAATTTTATCTGCGATACGCTCATACAAATTAAATGCCTATTATACAAAATCTTAATCTTGCGAGTTTACTAACTGAAATATACGCACAAAATGTCCATTTTAAGAATTAAAAGCGCATCGAAAGTTAATATGCAAAGGTTCAAAGCTCTTTTTAACGGACGACGATGGAAATGAAAACGAGAAGTCGCTTCAAAATAATTCTTTCTAAAAACACCAAAAACTGGCACGTCGATACAATAAATTCTTTTGAATAACCCCTACTAAGTAGGAATTGATGTTAGTGGTACGGGAATTTTAAATTCGCAACTGGAAGACTTCAAGTTTCCAGTAAACTTCGAAAGTTAAATTTTTCGGTCCTATGAAGCAATACTAATAATTGCAAACTAGCGAAACGGGGAGAAACTACCCTAACTAACTTCAAACTTAAAATTTTATTTATTCCCGACACCCATATGTGCGATACACACGCCACTAAAATCAGCAAGAAAAACGCAATCGGGGCATTCTTATCATCCCTTGTGCTCGTACTGTTTACAAAACCTTTTAGATGATGAAATGTCGAACTGCATTAAAGAAATTACAATGAGATAGCAAAAGTTTTTTTATTTCAAGATAAAGTTGATGAACTGATCGCGACTTGCAACGATGTAAATATCACGTACAATACCAAACGAAAAACAAGTTGTCCGTGTGAATGAACTTCAACGAAAGTTACAATGAATCTTAGCATTGTCTCCTTTATACTGATTTTATCAGATCACGATACAGTACAGTGTGGGTAGAGGAGGAGGATAGAAGATAGTGGAGGGTGAGGGAAAATTAAAAAAAGTTATCGCAAAAGACTTCGAAAAAGGGAAGTGGGAGTAAGGATAACGAATAGAAATGACAAGAAAAAAAAAAGAATATGTGGTACCATAAGAGTGAAAATAAAGGTTCTATTTTGAAACGTGGCAAAACAAAAAGTAAATGAGATCTTTGGGTATTTTGGGGTTTAGTAGACCCTGGAACAGAAGGTAAGTGAAAGGAAGAATAATATGAGAATATACAATGAAGGTTGAGAAAATATATGAAGACATAAAAGGGAAACGTATGATAAATAACAGGCCAGAAAACATATAGAGACGATGATAAGATAGCGAGACGGGAGGGCTGATAAGTGGAGAAGTTAGTGAGAAAATTAGTGAAAATGTGTGAAGCACACGGATGGACAATTTTGAATGGGGATCTAGAGGAGGGAGAATAGTATATAATAACATACTATGTAAAAGTCAATGAGGTAAGAAGGGGATTAGGTGTTTACATTTGGAGCAAACGAAACAAAAGGATAGTGAACGAAATGAAAGTGGAGAAAAGTTGAGGAATTAGAATAAAGGTGGAGGAATGGAAAGAATATTGTATGAATAATTGCTAAGAGCGAAAGTAAGGAGAAGAGAGAAGAAGAAGGAAAGTAGGAAGGGGGATAATAAAAGAGGGAGTAGATGATGCAATGAAAAAGTGAAGACGTAAATTGAATACAAGGAAAATAATGCAATTTAAGGGGGGGGGATGAGAGAAAATTATATTTAGTTACAACATTTACGCAGAGATAATTAGACAAAGACTGAAGAAACAGGTAGAGAAAAAATACTTTTTCAGCTAATAAATAAGGAGGTGAACGTAGTAGAGGCCTTGGAAACCAACTGCAGGGTAAGATGGAAGAAAAGCGTGTATTTTGGACGAAGAAATAATTGAGGCAGGAATAACTTTTAAGTTTCACTTTTTTTAGGGGATTTAGAAGAGAAAGTGGGAGAACAGCAAAGAAGAGAAGTGGTGATAAGGAACATTAGGTGCGGATATTAACATATTGCGGTGATGGCAATTTGGTATTTAAATATATTCTATAGTAAATATGAGAATGAACCTCAAAATCTTGGCTTTGGTTTGAAACTTGAAAACAAAATTTTAATACAATAAAAAAATTAAATGTACAATTTTTATTTATAGCTTAAATTATAATGAATTTTAATTAACGCAACCTGCACGTTTAAAAACAACTAAACGTGTTTCAGCTACAGTTTTTACATTGGCGGGTGGTGTGCTATTGCAACCTTCAACGACTTTGAACAATGACCTCTCTACCTTGGGTTGTTTGTTTACGACGTTCTTTGTTCGTTATAACCATGGCTTTTTATCTCCAGATTTATCCAATTTTTTCACAGCTTCTTTATTAATTACTTCTGTATGCACTTTATTTATTATTGATCATTACTACAACACGCTCGCTTCGCGGGCTTGATACATCCAGCTGCTTTAATAAAACCTTTTTATATTTAACCATGTCTTTAAAAGGTTAACTAGATTTTCACATTCATTGTTTTATACACCATTTTAACTACACACCCATCATCGTTCACTGCTCAAAACCGCCTCTCCCCACTTTCTCTTTATTTTTTTCACGTACACCTAATCTCTCTAATCTCCTAATCGATTTATTCTAATACTATACAATACATATAGTTACAAATTAATACATTACAACGACCTTGCGATTACTGCAATATGTGGATGGTAGAAATACATTAAATGAGAGGGGGTTTAATGGGGTGGTGCGATAAGCTCGAAGGAGTGAAATTAATTTTAGAAAGTACAAGGAAATTAGTGGAAATTAACATTAGAAGACTAGATAGCGAGACGTCGGGATACATAATACAAGAAGAAATGAAATTAAAAAAAGTTAACACTACATACGGGAAAGAGAGAATTGAGATATGAGGAAGAGCTAAATAAAGCTAGAGACAACGTGCAAATTTTACACGAAGTAAAGAATAAAATATGTATGAGAGGAGATTATATTGTGAAGGAGATGTGCGAGAGAAGAGGATAAGAAAGGAGGGAGAAATATAGAATAAGAGATAATTTGTTAGTGATAAATATATAATTATGTAATGAGACAAATAAGAAAACTAATTTTGGGGGTAATTAAATGTATACAGGGTGTCTCGTAATAATGGATCAACTGAATTTGGGTGGTAGAAGAGCAGCAGCAAATTTTTTTTATCCTAGTCCTAAGATTATGGTATTATTTATAATTATTTTGAAATTCTTATATTTGTCATAATTTCTAATTTCTTATTTTTTTCAATTTCATAATGTATCTACAGTGTGAAATTTAATGGAAGCTGCCGAAAAAATATGAAATCCTTGTTAGTGGTTTAAAATAATAAAAAAAAATTCTACATATAGGTTAAATTGAGTTAAATTAAATGTTAGATGTGACTGTCACGCCCCAAGAAGCCTTGAAGGCGAAATGTCGGCAAGTTGAAAGCTGGATAGTGGTCTTTGTTTTCGTCCCTGTACCTAAAGAAATCTTTACAAGAATACTTATCTATGATATACATACAAATTTATTTACGTGAACTCAAAATCGAGTCCGAATACACTTGAAAACAATCGGGGCCTGATCTATCTAGAAAACTTTTAAATAATCTGTTCTGTCTCCTTTACCTGTCGGAATCCGCGAAACACATAAATATGTTTGTAAGTAATAATATTATTCTTTTTTAGGTGGATTAAGTTCGAAAGTGGCAATAGCAAAATCGAAAGCAATTCGATGGTTAGAACGGAATTTAAAATTGTTAGAAGACTTGATAGATCGAGATAGGGAAGCGGAAAAAGATATGAAGTCCGGAAAATTGATTGAATATCATGAAAATCACCAACGACCATTTGATATAGCAATCGTAGCTTACGCTTTAATGAAAAGCAAAGCGCCAAATGCGGAAATGGCTTATACGTTATTGGCGAGATGTGCTCGAATCGAAGGCGGTCTCATGTATTGGGGGCGCGAAAGGATACCTCAACCGCCGTCTAAAATAGAAAATCAAAGACCTTTTTTGCTCCCGCGTTTACCGTATAAATACGATTCTGAAAATATCGAGGCGACGTCTTACGGGTTATTAGTGTACATAGCGCGTCAAGATGTTTTTGTAGATTACATTGTACGTTGGTTGAATACTCAACGTTTGACGGATTACGGTTGGGCTTCCACTTCTGATACCGCATACGCTTTAAAGGCTTTGATCGAATACACTTCGGCCCAACGCATTCGTGATATTTCGAAATTAAGTGTTAAAGTAGAAGCGACTGCTTTACCGGGCAAAACGCAGATTATGTACGTAAACGCAAACAACAGAGCACAGTTGCAACAAATTGAGATACCGAATGCATGGGGTACTGTTAAGGTAATTATGTAATAAATTGAATCTATTTAAACTCACCCATATATTTTGTAGGTGCAAGGAGAGGGTACAGGATACGCAGTTTTACAAATGCACGTACAATATAACGTCGATACGCTAAATTATCAGACAAAACCGCCGGTCCCAGCTTTTGATTTGTGGGCTCGTGCAGATTTTGACGGAAAGAATTACTCTCATATATCATATTTGAGTTGTCAAAGGTGGACCAACTTAAACGAATCGGAACGTTCTGGTTTAACGGTGCTTGATATCACAATCCCAACGGGCTATATAATTCAACAACAGAAACTCGACGCCTACATCCTATCGAGACGAGTCAGAAACTTACAAAGAGCTCGTTTCTTCAATCGAAAAGTTTTGTTCTACTTTGAATATGTACTATAATTTTCCCATTCATGTACGTATACTAATTCTAGTTTTTTTAGTTGGACGAACAAGAAACTTGCATTAATTTAACCGTAGAAAGATGGTATCCTGTAGCAAATATGTCGAAGTATCTTCCTATAAGGGTTTACGATTATTACGCTCCAGGTAAGTTCTTACTATCAGAGTAGAAAGTATAGAGGTCTGTATTTTTAAATCTTCGCATACGGTCTAGCTTAGAATAATTTCTTCTCTTTCTTGCTACCGAATACTATTATAAGTGAAACGTACCCGATAGGTTTAATTGGGCTTGTTTATTGCGGAGAAATATTGCCCATGTGATGTTAGCAACCCTACTTCAGTTCTCATTGCGCAAAGGTAGCATAATAATTAGCAGATAATTCTGATTGGATATTGTAATACGTTTTGTCACGTCGGAAGCTTTTTACTTATGTTGCAGTTTGCCCCAGGCTGCTCAGACGAAGAATGTTTCTAGGTCTATTGTGTAAAATATGTAAATTACTGAGGGCTGTTTGTCTCACTAAAAATCTGTGAATTCTCACAAAGCAGTTCACTCCAACAGCAGACACGATAGCAGGAGATTTGCAAATAAAATCACGATTACTCATCTGACAATCAAAGAACAATTTTTATACTCACCGGGGGACTACACCCCCTATTTTGGTCATCATTCATTTAACTAGGTCTATTTAATTATTCCATACAGTAATTATATAAATTAATATACTCTTCGACAACTAGCTAGTGTCATCTGAAATAAGTGGAGGCTTCCCCACTCAACCTATTTGGCATCCCAATGACCAAGATCGGAGTACCTAATAAGGCTACCCACCTCCTTTTTTCGCTGTTTAATTTGTCTGAAAAAGTTGGCCTAATGCTACGTGAACAGTTTTGCTCTAACAGTAATAGTTACCGAAATACCCTGCAATCCCATCGAAATCGATCCACCCTGTACAACTTTTTTCAAATATTGGGTTTCTGCGCTACAATCGGCCATACTAGTAAGGTGGACGAGTGCGCGAGTTTCATGAAAGCCCAAAAAATTCCCGGAGTGAAGTTTCTGAATACGTTTATTTTTTTGTGGCCTGACTACTTTCTCAAAACACCCCACATGGAGTTCCAAGAATGTGGACGCAAGGTCTGAATCCTAACGTTCAACACAAAGGCCAGGGATGTATACTTATCACGTCCCCTTCTCTACGGAAGTGATTGTGAAATTATACCTTCGCGAAAGCGGTCCCTTACAAACGTGTTATTTTCTTACAACGGTAAAAATTCTAATTTGAAAAGCTATACTGTTCAATTATTTGTATCTCAAGTTTTTAATTAAATTTTTATTCCCACGGTTAAGGAAAACTTATTACTCACGTTTAATTATTGTGGCTGTTGAATCCTTTTCAACTTCGGCAAATAAAGAAAAGCAGATAAACTCAACATTTTGGAATTCCAACGTTGCAAATTTTTCCGGTTAGGTTGTATCGCGGAGCCAGAGGAAGGTTCGCTCGGTGGACTATAATACAACTATATATTTTATGGCCGTGCCCTCGGTAACCAACGATCGAAAACGTAACGTTGAATACAACCTTTCAATGGCAATAAATACCCGTGTTCGTGTATATCATGTTAGCCCTTCCAAACTGATTCCTGGTTTAGTGACGCCATCATATCTAAATGAACTCTTATGTAGATTGCACACTTTACTCCTATCCTTCGAATACAAACTGATCGGTTCCTACGGTTTCGAATGCTTCCCTCATGGCTGCTTGTGCTGGTTTGGTTCACAGTGAATCGTTGACTTTTTATACAAGAATGAATTACTTTTCTCGTGCTCTTTCTGGTTCTTTTTGCATATAAATTATCCGTTAGTATATAACACGTGAGCCTGACGATCAGTGAATCTATCGTTGATTTTCCGGGAGGAGAACAGGCTTCTTTGGGATTCTTATTGACAATGGCCGTCCTGACATCATAATACAGTTCATCCTCCATCATCACAATAGACAACTTTTCAATTTTCTGGAATTGTTGGAATAACTCTTGCCGAATCACAAAGTAAACCACGATTGATCTAAGGATTAATTGAGAGGTATTTGTCACTTTAGATAATATTTCCTCTTAATTTCCCTCCTGTGCTAAAGTCACATCCTGACAAAGCCACGATGAACCATATTCCTTCCACGTTCCACTAACTGACATCCGATGACAGAAGCCATTAATTCATCCGGGGAATAGTAATGTTTCTATTCGGTACAATTGTTGATTTAACCACAGCCTCGTGTGAAGGTAGCACGTCAGCAAACTAATATAATATTTCAGCTCCCTATGCAAAATGCTTGAATTTTTTTTTTGATACATTTTCTTTCAAACGTGTTGGAAATTTAATTTTTTGCAACATTTCTTGTGATGAATCCATGATTCCGATACGATCAAAAATTTTGTGGAGGAGAGCAAGAGCATTACACATTCTCAGTTTTTGTGGAGAACCAATTTTATTCATATGAATATATAGGGTGTAACACGAAGAGTTTTGATTAGGTAGTGGTTTATGCTACACAAAATGTAACTTAAAATTACAGTGGTGTGGTGAATCGCTTTCGACTATTATAAACTCTTACTTGAATTCTTGAAAACTGTTCACTCAGGACTCAACTCACCTTGGATGATTATAATATCTTTTAGAACTCTTAGGGCCATATTAATAAACATTTCTGAACGTATACTTTACTTACACTTGATAAAGTGAACGCTTACACTTGAAAGTAAGAAACCTTGAAAATGATATTCATGATTAAGTATAAGTGGACCCTAAAACAAATATTCTTTAAGTGAAAACGTCATTGATACGTCATAATTTTCAAATAATACCAAACATGTCTTGAAGTAAAAGGTAAGGGACGACCTACACTCAAGTAACGTTTATTAATGTGGGCCTTAGAATTCGTTCTCAAGACCTTAAAAATTAAAAAAAATCGCTTAGCACTTTATTAAATTTCGCTCAACGGATATTTAAAGCCCAATAAGATCTAACGGTTTGCTAGATCAAATCTTATATTACACTTCCACCATCAAGCAAAGTTTATTTTTTTAAGGTTCTGAAAAAACAAATTATATTTGTCGAATGCGGTTCACCAAACCCTTTTGTGAAGATAAAACCTTATTTTTAATTGGTATTTTAATACTGTTAATCGTCGATATTCTTTTCACTAACATAAAGATAACCTTATACTCTTTAAAAGGAAGCTAGAACCAATTGTTACATACAAAAGAAGTTAACGACAATTTTGAATTAAAAACGTAACATAAATAGGGGTTGCACCGTAGCTCAGCGGGAAGGGGTGGTTTGCGAGATGATTTGTCTTCGTGAAATGATAAGGTCGAAGTAAATGGTTGCAAAATCGTTAATAACGATCGATAAACTCCTTAAAGTTGAGAGGGTGCCAAACAGGGCTTTCGGCCCTAGTTCACTGAAAAACAAAATCAAATATAAATTAAGAAGGCTCGTTTCAAAGAAAAATTAACAAGATTTATTGCGTTTAAAACATCATAAAAACAAAACGAATGTTATCAGATAAACGAACTCTATATGTGATTGACACTAGTAAAAAGAATCTAATTAGTCACGTGATCGCTAATTGTCTTTAAAAATTATCTATCTTATTAAATGATAACTGCTTTACGCTCGAACAATGCAAATCAAAACAGACGTAAATCTGAACTTACGCGTCTTGTATTAATGAATTAAATGTACACACAAAAAGTTTAGCAATGAATTAAAAACACATCGAAATCTTAAATGCGTAAACACTTGACGGCCGTTTATAATTTACATCATGAGTTTCAAATCTATTTTTAATTTCGGTATTCTTCATATGTTCACTTAAATAATAAAACAACATAAATACTTGAAGGTCACGGCTCACGGTGAGTTCGGGATAGCTGAGATGCACCGGGTTGTGTATCAACAGAACGAACGACGATGATATCGAAGTCAACTAGAGCAGATCAGGAGATGTCGAAGTCAAAAAATGGAATGCCGACATAATAAATTCTTTTTGATAAAGGCTACACTAAGTAGGCACGGGAATTTTTATTATCGCGAAAACTTGGTACGAACTTACATATTTCGGGATGAAAAAACTATATTATCCGCACACTTGCGAAACGGGAACTAACACCCCTAACTAACTTCAAATTTACTTAATTCCCGTTACCATACGGGCATTATGCGCGCAACTTAATTCAGCGATAGCCGAACATTGACTGACTTGAAAACGGAATATAGCCTTTTTGTTGTTATCACCCCTAGTGCACGTACCGCCACCAGACGATGAAAATTTCGAATTACATTAAGGAAAATATAATGATACAGGAGAAATTTTATCTCAAGGTGAAGCCGACCAACTCACTACATCTTGCAACGCTGGAAGATAAGAAAACCGCAATTCAAATACGCGTAATAAAGACTTATCGATTATTTTAAAAGGGAATATTCGAACGAAGGTTACACAATGCTACAATTTGAGTTGCTGACTTCTATAACTTAAAAATATCAAATGAGATCATTTTCGGTTTCATGCAATCTGCATGTCTCACCATCGTCCAACTTAAGACGCTTAAGAATATAAAAATAGCTTTTCAAATGAGCGAGTTATCAAATTATTATAACTTTTTCCTATTTGATAAAATATCATATCTAAAAAAGCTCGACTTAGTTTTTTAAAAGATAATGAGCTTTCAAGTCAGGTCTCTATACTTTTTTACATTGACAGTGGTTATTTTTTAATGTTTTTTTTATGTTTTAGAACGGTTTAACGAAACAATTTTCAACTCTATCAAAACATATCTGCTGAATATTTGTGAAGTGTGCGGTAGTAGTCAGTGTCCATACTGTACAATATATAATTTGGCGAGTACTCTTTCTGTACCTATATTTACTATATTTGTTACCAGTTTTGTTATACTTCTTCAACGTTTGCAATTACACAAGCTGTAGTTAATGTGAGGGTGCTTATTTTGGGATCTTCATTAATTACGCACATAAAGAGTTAATTTATGTTCAACAAAACCTGCAGCTAGTTTTACCTAATGTTGGTAAAGTACAAATTGTGCTACAAGCAGTGCCTCCTAGGTTAAGATACCTTCCTACGATGTTGTTGGTCAATGGTATAGACTGATGTAAGTGCAGCGTTTTTAAATACTCTTTATTTCCCGTCCATTTTTTTCTTGCGCGTAAAAAGTGACTTGTACTATAATACATATATTTTATTATTGAATTGTAAAGAATACTTGACTATCATTATTTTGTATTAGTGTAAAAAGTATTATTGTAAGTAGGATATTAAATTCTAGATACTCTATTTTTGGCAGGAATATTCTACTAAAATTTTCGTAGCTGTATAATATTCACTAATTGAATAGTTTGTAAGTAGTGGTCTAACCGAATGAGCAATTTAGCGCTCGTAGTCTCAAATTAAACCGTCCATTTGCACTGACTTAGTTTAGAAGATCTTAATATATTCTCTCTTTAGTTATTATAAATTGTGGGAGATCTGAAAACTTTACACTATTGTTTATTTGTATGTTTTTTTTTTTGTATTTTTATATACGCTTAGGTTTACTAATAAAATAAAAATTGTACATATTTTGAAACTGTATTTTTCAGAAATTATTTGTAGAAGTGTTTGTAATAAGATTCATATTGTTTGTAAACATGTTGACTTTCAAAATAAATATTTTCTTTATATTATTCTAAATAGTCTCCATCCTTCATGTAATCTACATCACAATTCTTTTGTTGATTTTCATACCATTCTTCCTCTAAATATGATAATTCCGGCCTATAGTTTTTAGTTTCCTTACGTGCTTTACTTTTTAAAATCTGAAACGTATTATTTTGTCAACGCTATCTGTATACAATAAAAGTATAGGTACCTGTTGTTTTTGTAAAAATTGTTTAAATACTTCCCGTTCTTCATGGATCGCTTGCAAATACTATAGGATGTTCGTTAACTGTAGTACACAATTCTTCATCTTCGAGTATGGGTTGCAACCTGTGTATCGCCTGTGACTTTTTCTTGGATTTCATAACGTGTTCCATAATTTGAGTGTAATTTAATCCAAATACATCGTTCGACATTGGTGGTATTTCGATGTAGTTATTATTTGTTTCATCGTCTAATTCATGAATGCGTTTCTGTTAACGAAAATGTTTAGCTCAGATTTGTTTAAAAATAAATGAGTGTCCTACCATAATGTGTGGCTCTAACTTTGTATTAAGTTCTAGTTGAGTTTTAAATTTTGCACTTAAATCTATTGGTTCGTAGTCGTCTCCAAAATCTGCTTTGCTTAGAATTCTATCAAGCTCTACTATTCTAGCATATTGTTTATCTAAAAACAAATTTGTATAATGCAATGTAGAATAGGTAACTAAAAATTACCTTTTACAAATTTTATTTTAGGTATCATTCTACCACTTTAAGTTGAGCAAGTTCATGACGTAAACTTCCAGTGTTCGCATTCAAAATTCCTTCCACTACATCATCATGACTCGTACCATTAGCAATCCAATACACATTCACGCAAGTATAGTCTGGATTTATTTGCACCTAGGTATTTCAAAATATGTGTGAGTTATGCTCTACATTATAATATTAAGTTTTACCCTGTTTACTTCAATTCCATGACCGACAAAAGCTGATGAACATTCGCCGCAAGACATTAAATCTGTTATATACCTCATAAACAATTTGTTTAATACATTCACTCGCTTCGGATTTATAGACTTCTTTCCTTCAATACCAAGTGAGCCTTTGCTGAACGTTGTCGGAGTAGGTAGTAGCAGTGTCTCATGATATTTAAACTTCCTATGAGATTTCTTGTTTACACTCATAACTTTTTTCATAACTCTCTCTTGCCCGTTTTGCACTGCAGATAGGTGGAGTGTACGTATGGTACGTAAAAAAATGTTCATATTATTTTGAATTAAGTTCATTTTATTTTTTTGAGGTTACTCATTGTAGTTCAACTACGCAGTAGTTCTAATGTCAAAAATCAGTAAACATGACAACTGAAAGTGGTTAAGATTTTCAAGAGCATTTTGGCGGTTAGTACTAACATTGTCTTTTGTGCTTTAAAATGTTGATGATTCTCTTAGTTATACCTGTGGTTATACTCGATTTTATATATTTTGAAGCCCAACAATCGGAGTTATTAAATGTCTAATTGAAAAGGTTTTGTGATCAATTAAATATGATTCGCAAAAGAAAACCTCTTACGCAGTTGTCCCTTGACGATCATGTTATTCAACAGAAGAGACAGAAAAATGTAACTGAAAACGGTATTTCTGAAGATAATTCTCAGGTAAATACATTCCAATTTGTAACGTAAAATGAAAACTCGATTTATCTTGTTTCAGAAAAGAGCGGGTGCCTTAATCCGAGTTGTGGTGAAGAATTTTATGTGCCATTCTTACCTAGAAGTGAGTTTTAAACATAACATCAATTATATTACCGGAAGCAATGGTAGTGGTAAAAGTGCGATTATGACCGCCTTGGTCGTCGGTTTAGGTGGTAAGGCATCTTTTACTAATCGAGGAAGCTCTGTCAAAGGTACGAATTTATGATTTTTTTCACATGTTGATTGAAGCATTATGTTAAATGACTCATGGTACTGATTTACACAATTCTTTGAAATTAATTTTCCTTTTAGATAACTTCTACCCATAATCTTATCAATCTTATGTATCTTGATAAAAGGATTTACTTAATGTACTTGTTGCATGTAGTTTTATTTAAAAAAACAAAATTATTTATAGATCCTTGAAATTTTAAGGCTAAAGCAACTAATATAGTTTTGGACTTGGGAAATTTTCAAATTTATTGCGAGCTTTTTAAAAAGTATCTTTTTTGTATAGTATTCTCAATTATTAGTCTACTATACTTAATCCAACGAAAGAATAGACGGAAATTCTTCTGTTTTTGTCAAATCTCTGCCTAGGGCCGCCCCCTTACTTTGGTCCAATACCTAGTTCTACATACAGGGTTTCCAAAAGTATGAAAACATATTCATAACTTGAAAATCACGAGAATTAGCGGGCTGAAACTTTGGGGAACTTCGATTTTAATTTAATTTTTTAAAATTTAATTATACAATTTACGGACAGTCTACCCTTTTACATTAATAAAATAATAGTATAACTTGATAGTAAAATAAAATCTACAATGGATGTGGGACGAGTTTCACATTTTGTTCTGTTAATGTATTATAATTTGGTCTGTATTACACAGTTTCTCTCCAACGCTTTAGACAATCAGAGCCAAGTCGATGTTATTTACACTGACATGCAAAAAGCTTTTGACAAGATTGACATTTATATACTGCTTAATAAATTAAAGTTCTTTGGTTTCAATAATCCGCTTTGTAAATTACTTTATTCATATTTACTGAATAGGAAGCAAGCAGTCACTTACAATCACTATACATCACATTTTTATGAAATTAACTCTGGAGTACCTCAAGGCTCTAATCTTGGACCATTATTATTTTTAGTATTTATTAATAACTTATTATGGTATGAATATGTATTTTATTAACTTGTAATTGTCCTTATGTATGGAGTTTTCTGTTGGGGCAATAAATATGTTATTATTATTATTATTATTATTATAAGCTTGATTATTATTGTGATGGAACACACACTCAAAACTTATGCAATTAGCAGAAATTGAACCCTTAGTGAAATAACATGACTTGAGGTGATGGTAGATTTGTCAATATTTTGCAACTTTTTTCTCAAGGCCAGTTTGATTTTGCAGTCATTTTGGACACCCTGATTTCGGTTACGCCTGAGATTATGAAAGGAAAACAGTGAAACGTGAACAATTAATTAATAACTTGGTAATCACTATTTTTAAATTACCTAGCAATCAAAATCTATATCTATAAGTCCATGGTAAGCTTGGAATTCTCGTGCAGGTGAAATGTAGCAATTTATAGAATTTTAAGGCGTGTACCGGCAATAGTACACTCCGGTTAGAAGGTAGTAGGCATTCCTAGCAAATAATACAAATTGGTGCAGGATAAATTATAATTATCTATAATTTATTATTTTTCTGGTTAGATTTTAACCAATCAGAAGGACATTTACTTAACAACAGATTAATTATCGTTTGTATAACCAAGCTTTTGTTTTACATTCAAATGATATCAATTTGCATCCGTAAATGTGTTTATTAAATTAAAATTAGAAAGAGAAAATATAGAAATTTATATTTCACATTATAAAGGTCGGTAACTGAAACTAACTATATGTTATGATTTTAGATTTAATTAATTTATTATGTTTAATATTTAATTGTCATTGTTGTAATTCATCTTACGATATTAAGATCTTTTAGGCAGAATTATGCTAATTACAATTAGGGAAACATTGTCATTATAATTAAAAATTAAATTAAATAATTTTTCGGGCCGATTTCCTCTTATCATTAACAAATTCTAGTCATTGCCTGGTTCTGGCTGCTTTTGGTCTACCTTTACTTCACTTCGCGGCTTGCACCTGCATCTGGGCTACCACCCCATCATCTTCCAACATATTATTTGCAAACTTCTCTTCACCTTGTATCAGATGATTAACGTCTTACACCACAATTGGGTTTTGCGCGGGAACAGGGTGAGCACTTATTCCATGTACATCCATATCGTTGTTGGAAACATCCGACCACTTTGTTTTCGTTTCCATATAACATTTGTTACAGAGCAGACCATTCAATGTGAATAACAATCCACTTTTACATTTTATTTTAAAAGATGGGTCATTTTTGAGATCATTTTGGGTAAATTTTCAGGTCTTAACGGGTGACGTTTGACATGCTACCTTTTAAAAAATGCATTTATCTGTTAATTAAAGCCTGAGAAGTAAATTAGCCCAGTAACGCATTACTAGCATCTATCATCTTTATAAAATACAGGGTGTCCAGAAACTCTCCTGTCAAACGAAGACCGGAGATTCCTCAGATAATTTTAAGACAATTTAACCCAATTCACCGAAAATGCTTCATAAAGGAGCTAGAGCTCTTTGAAGATGGCGCCTTATAAATAGTTTTTTTTAAATACTTCCAGAACGCTCCTACTTAGAAAAGCAAAAACTGCTTGTTTAGCCTTCAGAGACGAATCGATTCCATCAATTGCGAATTTCTAGTACCGGTCATAGGAGTCCGTTTTGGGTAGGTCAACAGTTATTTTAACGCATAACTTTTTTGTCTTTAACTTTTAAGCATTTGTGATACTAGATTATTAAATTTTCAGGTATTCTAGTACTAAAAGGTACTCTTACTTTAAGTCATTAGGATACACAGTTTTCTAGAAAAATGGATTTGAAATTTTTTTGTTTTTTTGTCATTAAAGTTAAATTTATATTTTTGCACTAGTTGGCTCTGAACTGCCAACAAAAGTAAAACCTACGTTTTTCATTGTCAAATTGTTGTCAGTTCGCGAAGTTTATCTTTTCATTTGACTTAATAAATCTCGTTTACGTGCTATCTTATGCCTGTTGATTAGACAACCAAACGTTGGTGTCGGAATTCGATCGATAGATGGCGTGGAAATCGATTTCCCTTGCGTAGAATTTGTCCTTTAAAATAGTTGGCTTCGGCGGTCGTACCACGTGCTTTCCCGTGATTGCTACAGAGTGACGAGTTTCTTTATTATTTACACTATTGAATTTACACGGTGTAATAAGTACATTTGCATTTGGCACACTACCGGAGGGACCTCCAATAATAACTAGCCCATGAGTTGCGTTCCATACTTTACTTGTACTGCTGGTGTTACCTTTCACTAACCTTCGTTCTACGAGGCAGAAGTTATCGTGATTTCTTTATAAAGGAACCGCTCTACTTTATCACAGCAGGCGGCCGTCTTTTTCGACACATGCCCGTCATTCTGTAGTTAACCAATAAACATGGGCTTTTAATGTCCTTCTCACTACCGCACCTCCTTCATTGAATGCTCAGCATCTAAGAAAACCAATATTAATAACCAATAAACTTTTGTTCTTCCTATATCTGTATCAATTGGAAATTTGTCTGAAGCACCTGACGTTCCCACAATCAAATAAAACAATTTGACATCTAAGTACTTAAGTTTTGAAGTCATTCATGTTTTATTCGTACAGTTTTGAAACTTCCATGATTGTAGTTGCATGTGTTTTACAAACCGATCATTTTAATTCGCCGATCTGGAATGTTCACACAATTTATTTGCTAATTGTCTAATTTGCTACAAATTTATGTGTTATGTATTTTTGTCTGTGAGACAAATGGTAAAACAAGCGCCATATCGTTAAATTATATGTTTCTTGCGTTATCAGTTTGTTTCTTTGTGTCTTTAAGTTTCTACTGTTTAGGACTTATGACTATAACTGTAGGGTGGCGCCCTTTCGTTTTGAAGCACCTAGCTATCGGGTGGTGCTTCGAAGCGACTACAAATTTCTGTTAAAATAAATTTTCGACAATAACAAACTGTAACGCATTTCTGAAACATTTCAATGACTTCGAAGACGGAACTACATTATCTTAAACGTTCATTAGGTGGAAAAAGTTCGAAAAAAAAATGTAACTTCTTTTAGGTTTTGTGAAGGCAGGAAAAAACTCTTCGTCCGTTGAAGTGACTTTACATAACGACGGTCCAATGGCCTACAGACAAGCGGATTACGGAAACGAAATAACAATAATCAGAAATTTTACTGCATCTGGCAGCAGCTCTTACAAAATTAAAGCGTTTTCCGGAGAAGTGGTATCGACGCAATCGAAGGAGATACAGAGAATTTGTAATAATTTCAACATTCAAATTGACAATCCAATATGTTTGTTAAATCAGGACACGTCGCGTAATTTTCTAAACACAAAAGATCCGCGTCAAAAATTTTTGTTATTTATGAAAGCCACACGATTGGAAACTCTCTATGCGGAATACAAAAAGGCTTCGGTTAATAAAAAGGATGCTGTACGGATGCTTAAAGAAAAAGAAGTCGTAAGTAGTTTGAAGGATTTTTAACAAAAATATTAATTAATTTTGTAACAATCAGGCGTATGATAAATTGAAAAAGGAACTTCAGCTTTTGAAGAAAAAAATGGAAGATCAGAAATCTATTGAGCCTTTGAGAGAAAAACAATTAACTTGCAACGAGAAATTCAATGGGCAAAAGTTGGTCGCGCCGAATTGGAACAGGCTACTCAAGAGACGGTCGTAAATAGTTTGAAACAAGAACTATCGGCGCTGGAAGCTGAAGTACAGAGTGAGGCATCCGCGTATGCAGGATACGAGGATGCGATACGGTAAGGTGCGTGGATTTTAAAATCGATCTGCAAAGTTCTTCTTTTTTTCCCAGAACCGCACGGCAACAAATTGCTGAGTTACAGATGTCCATTGAGCAGCAGAACGAACCGCAAAGTGCTCTGGTGCGAGTTTTAGGTGAACTGAAAGAAAGTTTAAGCACAAAACGAAGAGAGAAACTTGCTTTAGGGAAGATGTTGCCTTGAAAACCGGCAACAGTAAAATTTTAGAAGACGAAATTAACAATATCACTAAAAAGTGAGTTGAGATGCGTGGTGCGGTTGCATTTTTTTATTTAATTTTTAGTTTTGAGCAACTGGAGGCGGAAAAATTGAAACGCATACAGGAAATGCAAGATGTTGAGGTAAAGATAAGGGATGTGGAGGGTTTATTGAAAACTTCGCAAAATGATTTATATCAACACCGAAATGCGGTAGAACGTATTCAAGACGAACAATTAAGTTTGGCTGCAGAAATTAGACAAATAGATTCTCAAATAGGTGAGTAGTAAAAACCCCGGAAAAATTCGAATTACTACTTACGCTATTCGAACATTCAAAATCACAATGTATAACACAAAATAAGTACTAGTATACTATTTAAACGATACTTTTTTGTTTAGGAAATACGAAGGCACAGTTGAATGAACTTAAAGAAAATACTAACGCTATGTCGCTGTATGGAAGGGACGTGCCGAGAATAATTGAAGCTATTCAACAAGAAAAAAATAAATTTACTCATCTACCTCGGGGACCTTTGGGTGAGTAAATCAACTTAATTATAATAATGGTCCTCAAAGCTTCCTTCAACATTTATATAGTATAAACGTGATTATTTTTGTTTGGATTTTCCGTACTTAAATAAAAACTATTGCCATTGATTGATTGGTATAGTTAATTGATGTCGGTCTAAAGAAACACTCATCACCCATGCGGTCGTATCGTTTTCAACCAATCTCAACTTAATTCTGTTGAGTTTTAGATCTTATAATTTTTATTATCTAACTTTTAACCAATGTAAATTGCTTTATGATAAGTTTTAGATCAAGCAGTAATAAATCCCAAAATATTAAATTTTAATTTGAAAATTTTCTGTCAATACCATTCTAGGACATTCTGTATACTAAATTATCAAACCGTGGGATATTGTATTCAGCGCACTATTTTTTTCGTGTATTCAGCTCACTTCCGCCTCAGGAAGCAGGGAAGTAGGTAACAAGGGAATGTAAACAACGCGAGTTTACTAAGTATTTATCTGAGCAAACCCTAACAATGAAACGGCTTCAGAGGGCAAGGAGAAATCTGCGAGGAAATATCACCAGGAAGCAGGCGCAGATCTCGACCAGTGGACCGCGATGCTCTAGAAGTCAAGTCAAAGGTGATTCACTAGTTTATCCCGTATCTGGAAGACAAAGATCATGATGTTAAGGACAGGATGCTGGACAGCGAACATATCACCGATGATGAGCTGACCAAGTCTCTGACTTCAAGGAAGCCTATGAAAAGTTCATCCTTTCAGCTCAACGTATCCTTTCTCCAGTTTCAAGCTCCACAGGATCAGTTACTAAGCTACAAGTGTTGCTAGATCAACGATGGGCTCCAGAAGGAAGGCCATAAGTACAATGGAGACCTTACTAAATGACTTGGATGGTGGTTTCAGTTTTAGAAGATCGATGATGACGATGAACTGGACAAAGCGGATAAGATGATCTACCTTCACATGGAGTCCGGAAGCGAAGCGGAGAAGTTGCTCAAGGGATATAACGCAGACGGAAACAATTATGAAAATGCGGCGAAGGCTCCTTGAGATCGGTTTGAGAGGAAAAAGCTTTAAATCACCGTCTCTGTGAGGGAGGTTCTGAATCTTGTCGTAAACAACGTTACGAGTAAGGAGAAGATCCTTTTGCCTACACTATACACGAAGTTGAGCTTTCATCTACAGAGACTTTGGAGATGGAATAGGTGATTCCGGAGAATTTCTTGTTTTCCATAGTGGAATCAAGCCTGACCGAAGGCACGTGGCAGATGAGTCTAATTCGAAGCTAGACGGCTCTAAACCGACCCCTCATCAATTTCATGAATGAAGAAGGGAAGTCGAAAGTGACAAGTAGATCTCACTAGTACAAAAGGGATTCCAGTTCTTAACCGTTTTGTCCAGGAATAATGGAAATAGACACACTGTGAAGAACAACAAGCAAAGAGAGATTCCTGCTGCAGCTCAGCTACTATCAACAGGAGGGAAATTTAAAGTAAAATGCATCTTTTGACAAACAAGAAGGGCGAAATTTCGGTTCATTCTTAACAGAGAAGCCCGGATGTCGTGAATGGAGCCTATAATTTCTGCAGTCTCGATGTCCTTCTCAATACACTCACGGTACATCTCCTTGAAAGGAACCGGGATGTTACAGAAAGGAACCAGAGGAGTTACATTCGGCAGCGTGTAGCAGGTAAAGCGAATTTGGAGGCGACTGGCGAGGAAAGGCTAGGCAACGTTATTTTTGGGAATAAACGGTCCCCAGCTATACGCCTTAACCGTTTCAAGGTGACCCTGTAGTCCCTTAATGCAGACACACAACGGACCTTCGAGCTTCTGGATAAAAGCAAATTTTGTGGGAGCCAACCTAGAATCTCTAAGGACCCATGGATAAAGGAAATGTCAAACCTGGGGATCCACTTTAATGATATGGGTTCTGGAGCTTTTCTTGGAAATAAGTACTGGAGTTTAATTCTAACTGGAGGGTCTTTGAACATGCAATGTGATCTCATCACACGTGAAACTATTTTTGGATGGACTCTGGAAGGATCTGTTCCAAAGTCAGCTTCCCCAAACCTGGCAGTAGGACTGATAGGAATCCGGGATCCGGTGGAGAATAAAAGCGCCAAGCAAGAGGAATAGATGCAGTATTCCATTTCAAGGAAAATGTTCAATTTCGAGAACCATCTTTAAGGATATCTCTGTCAGACCAGTATATGACGCCTCTCATATTCTGCAAGACCACCAACAACAAGTCCTTTAACATGATGCTTTAGAAAGGACCGAACCTACTTGACAAGCTGAGTTTACTGCTTATCAGCTTCAGGGAGGACGAGTTTAGATGCAAGGCGTCCCAAATGATCTGGTCTCTCCGGAAGATACAAAGTTCTCTGGATGATTCTTGCAATGCTTTAGAAGCATTTGAGGTCGTCTTTGTACTCAATTGTAGCTCTTTCCTGTTGGAGGTGACCATAGCTCATGGTCTGAACTAAAATTGAAGGAGATCTCCAACCTACCGCTGAAAAGGCGCTTAAAGCTTTTTATGCTGACAACTGCGTTACATCGTTCTACTCTAGAGAATAATGTGTCTAGTTTCAGAATGAAGTCACTTTGTTAACAATAGAAGGCGGGATGCAGTTGGCATGCAGTAATGGAGTTGAGTTGGGAGCGGACGAAGATACTCTTTGGACAAAAAGGGGTGGGGAACTAGTGGAAATGGGTATTTTGGTAGTAAAGTGGAATCGCCAGATGGTTACCATTTGCTGTTGCCCAAGTCTTCGACCCCATCAAGATTTTGGCTGCTACCTTCCTCCAGTGTAAGTTACAACTGCAAGAATCCAGGATTACCAAGATTGGATGGGATCGGCTTCTTCCAGAGGAAGACATAAAGAAATTCCTGAAGCGGATAGAAAACCTGAAATGTTTGAAGCATGTACGAATAAAGCATCACTTGCAGCTCCGTGAAAGGTCGTTAAGGGATCCTTGGACTGCACAGATATTCCTTTTATTTATTCGAGTTACTCTACTACTGCCCTATATGGATTAAAAGGATGGGAATTTCTGTCTAGACGTCGGAAGGAAATCCTGCAGAATTCAGATTCCACACAATAGAGGCATGTTCCAGGAGATCTGAATCCAACGGATTTGCCCTCTCGTCTTTCTCCAACTATGAAATTGTCATCCCTCCATGGTTTTCTTCATATCGGATACATTTGTAGTTTGGTGATAGATGGTGCGCTACCTAAGATACCTGAAAGCTAAATTAAAGAAGCAACCGGTTTATTTGAGGAAACATCTCACTATTTTTGAATTACGCGAAGGAGAAAATATACTAATTTGTAAAATATAAAAGACGCTTTTCCGAAGGGGATCTGGGTGCACCATGTACTGTACCATGTGAAAACGAAGCTTCTGAAGAGAAAGGACAATATAATTCATCTAGTCCATCTTACTTCGTAATCATCACCCCCTTGTATATCAACTGATACTTGAGATGCATCAGAACCATCATCATGCCGGAGTGGATTTGTGACATAAATATTGGATCCCTTCTTCTCGTAGGACAGTGCAGAAAGTCCTCAATAAACGTATTCCCTGCAGGGGGTTTGATGCCAAGGCTCTTGAGATGGAACCAGTTGCTTTACCAGTCGAACGTGTCTAGGATACAGAACCATTTCTCCACCGAAGCCTTCTTGAACTCTCTGCAGAAGTTCATCTCCGAGTTTGGGTGTTCCAACGCCTTGATGAGCGCCAACGGAATCTACTTTGTGGGAACAAAGTACCTGTTTGAAGAAATAGACTGGAAAGAAGTTCTTCAAATGCGCTGGAATTTAAGGCCACCCACTGCAATCTGGTATGGTGGATTCCGGGAGAGACTCGTGAGAAGTGTGAAAGAGTTGCCCTGCAAGATGTTGGGAATATCTAAGTTTTATCACGATGAGATCCGGGATCACAGTCACCATCAACAGTCGTCCGTTAACAACGATTACTGAGGATAGTGACGACTTCAGGGCTCTCCCCTCTGCCCATTTTTACGACCACGGGTTGTTGGGACTTTTTCAGAAGAAAACTAGTTCAAGGGGTAATTATCGCGTTATGCAGAACACCCTTCAGGACCAATTCGGAGAGAATACCTACCCCTTTTAGTTCAAAAAAGAAGAAAAATATCAAGCCTATTGGAAAAGGGGGCCTGGTTCACGTCGGCCAGGACAAGTGGCCTTTGGGGAAGGTGGAGGAGGTCATCTATAATTTAAGTGATAGTCACTGTAGGATCGTTAGGGTCAAAATCCAAAGTGGGATCGTCATGCCACCATTACAGCGTCTGTATCCACTAGAAATTTCAGCACTTGAAGATGTCCATGCAATGAAAGAAAAAGTTTCCACTGAAAGAAGCACCGGGGCTAATCATTACCAGGAGAGGGCGTGTTATCGAGAAACCGAGGATATATGCGAAGTGGCAACATTAAATATTTATTATTGTTAGTTAGAATAGTAATTCTTGAAATTCAAAATTTTGTAGTGTATCGAATTGGTGGGAGAATATTGAAGAAGATATATATGTTTTAGAGTTTCATTGTACTCCCATCAATGTTGCCTAAAATGTGGTAAAAACCTTTATCATATAAGCAAACTGAACGCACACCACAGGCATGCACGCAGTTACGTAACATATGAGTAATACATACAAATACAGATGTGCGAGAGGCCCATTTGCTCAGTTGGGTAGAGCGTCGTGCTAATAACGCGTAAGTCGTGGGGTTCGATCCCACCATAGGCCAAATATTTGTGGTAAATACGAAATGCATTGGTTTCTGAGTGGGCTTGTTTTATTTATGATATGAGGTCTTAAAATTTGTGCGACTACTGTATCACTTTAGCAATGAATATTTATTTATGAAACAAAGTATCAAAAACAAATTCATTAAAAATCTGTTTATAACGTTACTGTTTAATGTAGGTTCGTACCTAACTTTAAAAGATAAAAAATGGGTCGTAGCCGTCGAAGGTTTCTTGTCTCCGTCTCTACTTCGAGCTTTTGCCGTTGATAACAGGCAAGACAACGAATTACTCTTAAAGATTTTCGGCAAGATTTGCAGACCTGATCAAAAGCCTATGGTGATTATTAGTAAGTTTTTCTTTGAGGTACGTATTTGTGGCGTGTTTGATTTTGTTTAAACACCAATTACTTTCACAGACGCACGACGTAAGTCCAAATTTAGTGAGGCCCGTTAACGGATGCATCAGTGTATTTGATTCTTTGAAATATCGGATCCGGTTGTAACCAATTGTCTAATCGATCAAGTTCGTTTAGAATCTGTGCTGTTGATTCCTGACAATGAAACGGCTATAAAGCTGATGTCGAACAAGCGCGACGTACCGAGAAATTGCAGACAAGGTATTACTATGAAAGGTGATAGGTATTATCCTGATCCTAATTACAAAACCTACGCATCTCGGTACAGAAACGCGCAGTATTTGCAAGTAAGCATGGCCGATAGGATCACGTAAGTACAATCAAAGTGTGTATTTAATAAGTAGTTTTACTTTCTTTTAGTCAATTAGAACAACAGTTGAATAGTCTTCAGGGCAAGAGGGAAAGTGTATGCACTCAACATCAATCTGTAAAAGACGATTTTCAGATTCAAACAGAATATGCCAAAGGTTTAGAAATTAAAGTTGGCAAACTAAATAGAGGACTGTTGCGTCTAAAAAGAGATTTAAGCGATTTGCAAAACGTTGACGAACCGGTGGTCGAAAACCTTACAAGAATGGTAAATTTGTTATTTGCATAAACGTTTGTTGATATTTTATATCTTAGAAAGAAGAATTGCACCAGTTAGGTGTCCTCATTCAGCAGAAAACTGAATCGCAAACACAAATTATAAGCGAGATGAAAGAACTCGAACGAAAAATTGCGACGAAGGAAGAGAAGCTTGAGAGGATAAAAAATATTGTTCGAGGTTATGAGGATCGAATACAGCCTCTGAGCGTAAGTTAGAGGAACAACCATTTATGATAATTTACATTCGTTCGATTAGGTTGAGATTAACGAAAAGCAAGCGAGACTTCAAAATTACCAGGTTAACAAACGTTTCGGCCATTCTCGAATCGCAGACTGTAAGAAGCGATTGAGTTCAGCGAATACGGATTTGAATGAAAAACTCAATCGGGTTCTAGAGAAAACTCGCGACGCTAATGGATGCGGTGCGAGACCAGATGAATTGAGGTAATGGAAAACTATTTAAAATGAATTATAATTAGAGCTTATATATTGAAGTACAAGGTGGCCCAACCAAAACTTTACACCTCGATTTTAGGTCTTTAAAATGAAAATGCGGAAAAACTCCCGGACCCGTCGGTTTCTGATTCGAGGGGGATCAACTTGTCTGCTTACTTTAATCCCCTACCGGAGTGAAGCAGAACCGTCTGATTTTAAATAGAGATTAAGGATGTTGCGATACAGCATTTTGAAGATCTTATCGAGTACTATCTGACCCTCTTAATTTTGAGTCAAAATTTTCATCGATAACCAATGAAAAGACTACTAACTCTTGTGATTAAACGTTCCCTTACATTACGCAACATTTCGGGTGTAATATGACGAAATTCATTAATATTGGCGAATGAAGAAAGGAGACAAGTTGGCCCTCTTCGAATCGGAAATTGACGGGTCCGTACTCTTTTTTTGCGGATTTTCATTTTAAAGCCCTAAAATTGGGATATAAAGTTTTGGTTGAACGGACCACCTTGTCGGTGGAGGTTGAAAAGTTTGCAAGCACACTTTGATAAAAAAATAATAGATTTTTTTTAGGGAAGTTAATGTTATTGTGAACGAACTAAACGAAAATCAAAGATTAATAACACAAATCGAATCTAATATGGAAAGTTCGGAAGTAATCATGAGCAAATACATTCGTTGTAAAAATCAAAATAAGGAAGTGGCCGAATTTATGAGTACCATCACGCAAGACATTAAACTACTCCAAACAGTCTTAGAAAAATGCAATCATCATTACAAACATACGCAGGATTATTTCATCAGTTTCATAAAGTATTCATTCGAACAAGTATTGGAATTCAGACAGTTCAATGTAACGGATCATTTCATTTGCTTTTAATTTTTAGTCTGATACATTATTCGTTTTACAGGGTCATTTGGAAATCGATATGGACGAGAAGAAACTCGATATTGTTGTAATTCCACAACATGGTTCCGAAAAAATTACAACAACGGCAAATTTATCAGGTGGAGAAAGATCGTTTTCGACTGTCGCGTTCCTTTATTCTTTGTGGCAATGCGTCGAATTTCCGTTTTATTTTTTGGACGAATTCGATGTTTTTATGGTAACAGAATATTATATATTAACTCGTATTTATGTTAGTCTTTTTTAGGACACGGTGAACAGATCGAAAGTGATGGAAATATTATTGTTCCACGCTAAGAAATGTTCAGATTTGCAATTTGTTTTCTTAACACCTCAGGATATATCTTTCCTTACCGATAAATCCGTTGCTATACATCGATTGCCCGACCCCGAAAGAAGTCAAGTATCCTAAAATCGTATTTTTTTTTACTATCGTGTCGAATTATACATTTACCAATTACGTAGTATTATCGTTTGTCAATAAATCATTATAGAAATTTCAGGTTTGATGAAGCTTCGTTGAAGGCGAGTTTTGTAACACCTTCGTTTGAATTTTCCTTTTTAAAATAAGCGATAAGTCTTTATTACGCATATTTAAATGGCATTGAATTTTCGTCACACGGAAATTTTTTTTTGTTTCGTGCGTACGTGAGATTTGCTCGGTTTTCTTATATTGCAGCTTTGCAAGATGCAGTCAATTCGTTGGCTTCACATTCAGACAAAATTTGTGCTGCGTCATCATATAGTTTCTATCATCTACAAAGTTTTGGTGGCGGTACGTGCACTGTGGGCGAAAAGAGGAGCCTTATTTATTTTTCAAGTAGTCGATGTTCTGCTCTCGCTGAATTTAGTTGCGTGCATAATGCAAAGTATGGTAGCGGAAATTAAGTAAATTTTGAGTTTGAAGTTAGTTAAGAGTATTATTCCCCGTTTCGCAAGTGTGCGGAAATATGTAGTCTTCGAAGTTTACCGGGAATTTAAGCTCGTACCCAGTTTTCGCCATACAGCGGTTTTAAAATTCCCGTACCATAAATATAATTGCGTTTATCAAACTGAATTTATTATGTCGACATGTTTTTTGGCGTCTATTAAAAAGAATTATTTCAATACGACTTTTCGACTTCGTTACGTCTCCGATCTGCTCTACTCTAGTTTGATACCGTCGTCGTCCGTTCTGTCGATACAACAACCTGGTACATCTCAACTAGGTCGAATTCATCAAAAGCCGTGGCCTCCAGGTATTTAAGTTGTTTTTTTATTTAAGTGAACAATATCGAAAATAAAAAGGGCTTTGAAACTTCATGATGTAAATTATAAACGGTCGCGAAGTGTTTACGTATTTAAGCTTTCGGAGCGTTTTTAATTCAATGCTTAAACTTTGTGTGTAGACTTAATTAATGTATAAGACGCGCAAGGCCAGATTTACGTCTGTTTTGTTCCACATTGTTCGAGCGTAACGCAGTTATCATTTAATTAATCAGTTAATTTATTAAAGAAAATTAACTATCAATTAGATTTCTTTTTACTAGTGTCAACCACGTATACAGTGTGTCCAAGAAGATAAGGTTGAACAGCATGGGGATCTCAGAAACCGTGAGACATACAGAGTCGTTAAATTTGGAAAAAGTTGTCTACTGAGGGGCCAACATTTTGCGTTGGAACTCGTTGAGTTCGGCTATTCAAAAAACCGAAATTGTGCATTGGTTTTTTATATTCTGAAGTTATTCGACAAGTTACCAAAAACTTAATGCACTTTGTCATTGCCACTTTTTCTGCTCTGCAAGATGGAGTTTACGAATTTTTACTACAAAGTTTCGTTGCGAATTCAACGATGTACAACTCAATATGGTTATTCGTGATTTTATTGAGAAAAAATAACGTTTTAGTAAATTTCTAATGTTTTTGGCCTAGTGTGCGCTAAATGAAACCATGCTATAACAATGGTAGTTACGTAGTTTATTCAGTAGTTTTGAGAAATACAAAGAAACAGTTTGTACTACAGTGTTCTACGTATTGATTTACATAGAATTAAGTTAAAAAAGCTACACAAAATTTTTTTGTCATTTTTGATCAAAAAATCAAAGACTTGGGTATACAAATGAAAAAATTTTGTTTCCGATTTGAATTAAAATTGGTGAATATACTAACAAGAAGGTGTAGAATACAGAAATAATATCAGTTGCCATCTTAATGCTATAACAATGGTCAGATACGTAGTTTATTTCATTAAATTTGGAAATACGAAGAAACGGTTTGTACTACAGTGTTCTACGCATTGATTTATCGTAGAATTGTTGAAAAAAGCTACACAAAATTTTTTAGTGATCATGAACAAAAAGAACAAAGTCTCGATTATAAAATCATGAGAAAATTTTGTTTCTGATTTGAAAAAAATTTGTGAACATACTAACAAAAAGGTGTAGAATACAAAATATATCAGTTGCCATCGCTAATGCTACAACAATGGGGGATAAAACGTAGTTTATTCAGTATTTTAGAAATGTCAAAGAAACGGTTTGTACTACAGTGTTCTAACGCATTGATTTACCATAGAATTAAGTTACAAAAAGCTGGCACAAAATTTTTTATCATTTTGATCAAAAGAACAAAGGCTTGGGTATAAAGTCATGAAAAAAATGTTGTTTCCTCTGATTTGAATAAAATTAGTGAATATAATAACAAGAAGGTTTAGTAAGGCAGAAATAGATTATTTCAGTTGCCATCTTAATGCTATAATAATGGTCGATACGATGAGTTTGTTTACTAAATTTTGAGAAATTCGAAGAAACGGTTTGTACTACAGTGTTTACTGCATTTTCTCTTCATATAACTTAGTTAAAAAGCTACACAAAATTTTTTGTCAGTTTTTGATCAAAAGAAACTCGTGTATGTGCTAATTATGAAAAATTTATTTGGTTTCCGATTTGAATAAAAATTTGTGAATATACTAACAAAAAAAAGGTGTAAAATACAGAAATCAATACTCAGTTGCCACCTGAATGCTCTTAAACAATGGGAGATATCGTAGTTTATCTCAGTAGTTTTCATAAAAATACAAAGAAACGGTTTGTACTACAGTGTCTTCTACGCACTGATTTACATCGGAATTAAGTTAAAAGGTACATAAAATTGTTTGTCATTTTTGGATCAAAAGAAAGAGACTATGAGTAGTCTGGGTATAAAATCATGAGTAGTTGTATCTAAGAGATTTAGATTTATCACTTTCAATTCGCGAAAATTAGACTCAGGTAATTAACCCTTTCCACCACACCACACGTGCATGTGCTTTCAAGATAGCGATACTGAAACTCCGCCCCTATGGTTAATGGTTAATTGCATTAACGTAATAATGCTGCCCTTGCAAATGTGGGGTGGTTATAGTAAGAGATAGGGATATCTGATTTCTTTTAACTGTAATTGAGGGGAGGGGTGTAACTGAGCTTTAGTTATTATGGTCGAAGGCTGCCTTATATGTGTAAGATGATGGATAATTATTCACTTTCTTCAATTGCAATCACTAAACGCATAAGTACCCTAATAATTTAAGTATTCTTCTTCTCAGAACTAAGCCCGCCCAAGATAGCAAATTAGTATGTAATTGTGTATACTTGCTAATTAAAACATTACTTACACTTAATGAGTGATTGATTGCAATTATATTATGTATTCTGGATCCTCGTAATGGTTTGTAAAATAAGAATTGACCTTAAATGTTTAAAAATAATTTAACACGTAGTTATAGAATGTGGAATGCAATAGAAGGAATGTGGTTCAGGTAAAAAGCACAATCATTAACTGGTTAAGACGATTGTTAACTGAGGGTAAAAAGCTGGAAAACAAGGGTTAAAATTTTTGCAATCATTCCTTCTAAATGTAGAGTACAGGAACTATTTATTCATTAGAACTTTTTAACATTATGGAAGCAGTAAAATAGGACTATCTTAAATGGGAATTTTAAACATGACTGTAATTTTACCGCAATAATTCCATGGTAGAATTTAAAATTATGGTTCGTATTTTAATGTAGTTAATGGCAGTACTTTTATAAATTTGTTAATAGTTTTTTTTCAAAAGTGTAAACGTGTTAAAATTCAATATTTCTCTTCTTATTGCGCTATTGTTATTAAATAATATTAAATTTACTGTGTAAAAGTTTTGATTTTACAGATAGACTTGTAGATAGTTTATCTAAGAAAAACATCTTCATTAATACAATAACAAAATATTCACTCTTATTTTGTAAGAAATAATTGCAACCTGGGCTGAAGTTTTTGATTTTTTTTGCTATTAAAAAATTTAAACTAGGGAGAACTGAACGAATTAATTCGTTAATAATCCCAATAAGTATTTTCATAGGAGATTTTGGTATTCAGCTATCTGATGAAAAGAATAACTTGAAATATGTCAGGATATTATTATCTCTAGTTAATTGTGTGTTGTTCAATCGTTTATTGTTAATTTTGTTCATTTAATTGTCAACTTAATGACACGATCATTTACAGAAACAATTTTGCTTAGAGGGTATGGATTACGTTTGCTGCAAAAACTGATAAAAAAAATTATAATTATACAATTTGACCAGCAAACCATAGTGCGCATGTGAATATAGACGTGGTTGAATAAGCAGGTGTTATCAAAGTTAACCAGGTTTTAACATGTTTAGATTAGGCAACTGTATCCTTTTTATCGTATTTGTTTATTCTATCTTATTGTTTGAAAGCGCAGGTGTCTAATTTATTTATGTAGAAGAATGTAAATTTTATCATATCCCTGCGACTGAATAAATCAGGGTGAATATTAGTTTCAATCGAGCTTTCGTCGAGGCAATTTCGATCGTTCTCCGTGTTAATGAATGATAAAATAAGAAGTTATATAAAAATTCTTTTTATTCAACGCTCGAAATCGCGTTCTTGGTTCCATTAAATTTGGACTTTGTCTACGACAATAGGATTTTGTGGTGGAGTTGAACCTGATTCATTCAATAATAGTAAAGGGTTTAACCCAACCATTTAAGGGTTAATCGAATAATAAAAAATTTGTAATGAGTACTTTAGGGTGGAGGGGGTATAATGTATTATATATATATATATATAGTATATATATATATGAGAGGAATATAGATTAGTAAACCTTGCCGACAGGTATGTAAAGGCTAGTACGATCTTCGATTCTTCATATTAACCTAACGGTTGGTCAACCATACAAATTGCTGAATCGCCTGCAGTGTACGCCAGTAGGTTGTACAATACAACAAACACTGAGTATCACTTCCGACAGCGCGTCCTTTTGACCATCGGGTGGAGAGAACTGAAAGTGGGAGTTCACTACTGTACAAACGCGCGCTGGTCGACTATATGCCCTACTGAGTAGGATCACAATATTTAAATGATAAGTTTTTCGACATCTAGTGTCGACTCGTGAAAGCGTTCACGCAACGAAAATGTTAGCAACTTTGCCGACAGGTATGTAAAGCAGTTACATAGTCGATTCTTCAATCATTATAGCCAACCTAACAGTTGGCAAGTATAAAAATTTCGAATCGCCTGCAGTAAAGTACGCAAGAGGTTGTGGACAATAGCAAACAAACACTGAGAATCACCCGACAGCTGTTTGTCCTTTGGGACGTGAACGTTTTCACGAGTCGACACTAGATGTCGAAAAAACTTATCATTTAAATATTGTGATCCCTCCAGTAGGGCATATAGTCGACAGCGCGCGGTTGTACATATAGTGAACTATACACTGGAGTTCTCTCACTCCCGATGAGACCCAAAGGACGAAACAGCTGTCGGGTGATTCTCAGTGTTTGTTTGCTATTGTACAACCTCTTGCGTACTTTACTGCAGGCGATTCGAAATTTTTATACTTGCCAACTGTTAGGTTGGCTATAATTATTGAAGAATCGACTATGTAACTGCTTTTTACATACCTGTCGGCAAAGTTGCTAACATTTTCGTACGTGAACGCTTTCACGAGTCGACACTAGATGTCGAAAAACTTATCATTTAAATATTGTGATCCCTCCAGTAGGGCATATAGTCGACAGCGCGTTTGTACAATAGTGAACTTACACTCGAGTTCTCTCACTCCCGATGAGTCCCAAAGGACGAAACAGCTGTCGGGTGATTCTCAGTGTTTGTTTGCTATTGTACAACCTCTTGCGTACTTTACTGCAGGCGATTCGAAATTTTATACTTGCCAACTGTTAGGTTGGCTATAATTATTGAAGAATCGACTATGTAACTGCTTTACATACCTGTCGGCAAAGTTGCTAACATTTTCGTACGTGAACGCTTTCACGAGTCGACACTAGATGTCGAAAAAACTTATCATTTAAATATTGTGATCCCTCCAGTAGGGCATATAGTCGACAGCGCGCGTTTGTACAATAGTGAACTTACACTCGAGTTCTCTCACTCCCGATGAGTCCCAAAAGGACGAAACAGCTGTCGGGTGATTCTCAGTGTTTGTTTGCTATTGTACAACCTCTTGCGTACTTTACTGCAGGCGATTCGAAATTTTATACTTGCCAACTGTTAGGTTGGCTATAATTATTGAAGAATCGACTATGTAACTGCTTTACATACCTGTCGGCAAAGTTGCTAACATTTTCGTACGTGAACGCTTTCACGAGTCGACACTAGATGTCGAAAAACTTATCATTTAAATATTGTGATCCCTCCAGTAGGGCATATAGTCGACAGCGCGTTTGTACAATAGTGAACTTACACTCGAGTTCTCTCACTCCCGATGAGTCCCAAAAGGACGAAACAGCTGTCGGGTGATTCTCAGTGTTTGTTTGCTATTGTACAACCTCTTGCGTACTTTACTGCAGGCGATTCGAAATTTTATACTTGCCAACTGTTAGGTTGGCTATAATTATTGAAGAATCGACTATGTAACTGCTTTACATACCTGTCGGCAAAGTTGCTAACATTTTCGTACGTGAACGCTTTCACGAGTCGACACTAGATGTCGAAAAACTTATCATTTAAAATATATATATATATATATATATCATTAAATAAAATGGTTTAAGATTCAGTTACATTTCTAAACCGATATAATGGCATCTTTAGCTATCAGCGAACTTAATAAGTTGGGTCAGGCCGAATATCCCACTAAGGGTGATTTAAATCAGCTTGAACTTAATAAAAATACGTAATAACAAGTATAAAAGCGCAAGAGACAAGATTTGGCCGGGCTGTTCTAATTTAAATTCAAGAAAATTATTATTTACCAAAAAGGCTTTGTGCTGCATTCAGCGATAAATTTATTGATGAAAAAAATAGTGGGAGAACGCTTGCGATTCGTCGAACCGGCGAAAAAAAAACTTTCGAGCGGGGTGAAAATCGATCTATTTCAGTTCGAATAAAGTCTTCGCCTCCGTCGAGTGATGAATATATTTCGGGATACGTGGGGTGCGTGTTTAATATAATTTTTTCTATAAACAGACAATATATACTGCTCAATATAGATATAATATATAAAATAATAATAAAACGTGAAAAATGGAGTTAAATAATGTGAATGTTATTAAAAGAAGAAATCGCGAGATAAATAAATTTATTAGAATCATCAATTCAAACATTCGGTTAGCATCTAAATTACAAAAGAAGATATTAACTATGGTTTAAAAGTGCACATCGAAACTTTTGTGGTAACTTTAAAACATACAAGGCGTTACTGCAAGACATAACGAAAAAAACAATAAAACTGTAGAGAAAAAAATCAAGTTGTGTACAGTGGGTCGATGTACAAAAGTTCGTTTTGTAGCCGATTAAGGACTAAGTGTGATAGTAAACGTATCGTGCAAATACCTAGAACCTTTTTTGAAAATTGTTTCAAGCATTCTGGCGACGTCTTATAGTATTATATAGAAGACGGAAGATAAACCTCAAGGTAAATTTTATATTAACTGCTGAATTCATAAAGCAGTCTCTAGAAGACGACCATATGATCAGCTTTAAATACTTCTCTACTCGTAATTATTTTATTATAATTGAACGAGGATAATAATTTACTGAATAAAAAAAACTTTGCGGATTGGTTCAGTTTCAATGTGATCGCCAAAATTTAAAAAAAGTTAGAAGACTTCGCTGAATATCAGAGCGGGTGGGCACTCAAAAAGATCCTCGGCCTGACGGTAAACAACAACTGTGATGAGATGTTTTATTCAGGAAAAAACTTTATCACGTTACCCTCGCAGATAAGACTAAAAACGCTGTACTGAATATTAAAAATAATGATGAATATTGGCTGTCGCATGGTGCATTATGGCAAGCCTTTTCCGTAAGGTAAACGCAAATCGTGACCAGCTACCCTCATTTTCGAGACAAACTAAACCTCTTTACTGTTCATCAGGAAAAGCAACTAGCAGATCATGGTAAAGATTGTATCAATTTAAATAAGTGTAAGGTGATATTACCCAAGTGTGGTAAAACTATTGTATGTGAAAAATTTTGCAGAATCAGTTAAAAAACGTTTATTATTTATGCAGATTTTGAGTGTCTATTGGTAGAGACGAATTATTGCAATGAACGCGAAAATCTACTTAACACATTTCAACATCATCAACCATTTTCTGTAGGGTTTTATTTACACGCACTTTTGATAACTCAATATCATATTATAAGCAATACAGAGGTGTAGACTGCCCCGAATGGTTTGTAAATGAACTAATTAATATATCGAACTCTTTTTCTGTAAAATATTTTGATCATATCGAGCCTATGATCCCCCTAACATCTGATGAGAAATTAAAATTTAATGCGGAAACTCACTGTCATATATGTGATAAACCCTTTCAATTAAAATACGAGACCGCGACCACCAGACCGGAAAGTTTCGAAATATTACTCATCAGGAATGCAATTTAAATTACAAGTTAAAGAGAATAATACCGGTCGTTTTCAACTCATTATCGAATTATGATGGTCACATATTTATACGGAGTTTAATTTAAAAATCTCGAAAAATGCATGTCATACCGTTAACCAAAGAACGATACATTTCCTTCGATGCCCGTTTTGATTCGGATTTGAAATTTAGATTTATAGATTTCTATCGGTTTTTAAATAGCTTCTAGAAAGCTTGCATCATACTTAGATATATCGCAACTCAATATTTTGAAAGCTCAATTTTCAAATTTAGATGAAGACTATTTTAAATTACTTTACTCGTAAAGGTATTTTCCTACGACATGTTAAACAGTTTAGAAAATTAACAGACATCGTTACATTACCATGTAAAGACGCGTTTTACAATAAGCTGACAAACTCAAGCATTTCAGATAGTGATTATATACATGCGGAAAAAATTTGGTAATTATTTAATATAAAAAATTTAGGGCGAATATTCAGATCTTTACTTAAAAACAGACATGGCTGCATTTTTGTGTATTCAATTGATCCTGCTAATTATGTAACTATAGCCTCTTACACTTGGGATGCTATGCTCAAATACAATAAAATTGAATTAGAATTATTATCGGATATAGATATGTTCTGTAAAGCATAGTAAAGCCAATAACAAATACTTAAACAATTATATTCCCGCGAACTCTGACGTGTACTTAATCTTTTTCGATATAAATAACCTCTATGGAGTTGGAATGACAGAAAATTTGCCTACTGGAGGCTTCAAATGGATGAATAACGATGAAATTGCAAATTTTACGTTATCAGTATCAATTCCGAGTCAGCTATAGGATATATTTTGGAAGTTGACTTAGATTATCCAGATAGTATTCATGATATACAAAATGACTTACCGCTTTCTCCTGAAAGTAAATGTCCACCATAATTAAAACAAAAAAATTATTAGCCACTTTACATAATAAATCGTTATGGAGCTAAGTATTATATTAATCAACCGATTTTCCGTAGTCGCACAATCTTTGATAATAAAACAGTCGCTATTGAAATGAATAAAACGGAAGTGTGCATTAATAAACCAATTTATATAGGTATGGCTGTACTAGATATTTCCAAAACTTATTTATATAATTTCCACTATGAGTATATGCTTGAAAAATTTGGTAATGAAAAGTGTAGGTTGTTATATACTGATACAGATAGTTTAATATATAGTCTTAACTATAACATATATGATACAATTAAAAAAGATTCACACATGTTTGATACAAGCGAATATGCTAAGGATAATATTTTCGGAATCTCTCGGCTTAATAAAAGGTTTTAGGGTTAATGAAAGATGAAAACGCCGGTACAGTAATGAGTGAATTCGTTGGTGTAAAATCAAAATTATATAGTTATAAAGTACAATCCGACCTCGATGATGATAAACCTTAAAGTTATTAAAAAAGCTAAGGGTGTTTTTGAAAACGTTCGAAATACGATTTCTTTTGATGATTACATGAAATGTGTTAATGAGAACGCCATACTTGTTCGTGAACAAAATCATATTCGCTCTATGAAACATGATATTTTTACCATTCGACAGAATAAAATTGCTATTGCTGGAGGTGATAAACGGTTTCTTCAACCTGATGGTGTAAATACACTTGCGTGGGGGCATTATTCATTAACGGAATAATAGTTTAATTTTTTAAAATATTTATTTCAATTCTCTATGTATTTAACATGGTTTGTTATTATTATTATTATAGCTAGTAATTACGTTTTTTTTAAAGTACTGCAACGCGCATATGTTTGTAGATTTTATAATGGATATTTATGATTATATACATGTTTTTTATTTTTGATAGTAATTATGTATGTTTTAAGGCACTGTATACATCCCGAATGTTTATAGATTTTAATAGTTTTATCATAAATTAATTATATATGCTTTTTTTTAAAGTACTGTATTCATATGTTTGTAGATTTTAGTAAATAATTAGGTAAAGAATATGTTTTTATAACCATTAATTCTTATTTTTCTATGTAATTGTAATGTAGCACACATACACACGCGCTCACACGGTTTTAAAATAAATTGATACAAATATTTTTGTTTTTTATTTTACAGATTTTTTTTTCTATTACATTCATATAAGTACGTAAGTAAGTATTTAAAAACAGCTATAAAATATCTTCAGTGTTTATCCAGCTGTTTTCTTTGTGTCCAAGCCAGCTAACAAAACGACGGTTCCCGCGTCGTTTTAATACTTTTTCGATTAGATAAACATCAGGTTGTCTAGTTTTCATAATTTCTTCTTGATAAAAACCTCCGCAAATCGGGTCACCGTACATATCCTCCAGTAAATACGTAACGGGGGTTTCTGATTTGAACTTTGGTAATTTTAAACAATTCGGCAGTCCAATTATGATTGTATCCCATTGAAAATGCATCTTTATGTTTAAAGATTCGAACAATATCACCTATCTTTATAACACGGCTATAGTCTTGGGTATAAAATCGGGAAAAAAAATTTTGCTTTCGATTTGACTAAAAATTGGTGAAAAGACTAATATTAAGGTGTAGAATACAGAAATACCATCAGTTGTCATCAAAATATTACTGTAAAATTATTGCCTACGTTTAGAGTTTTTGGGAAAAAAAGCTTCAAATGGGAAAAAGTAGTTTAAGCAGCAATTTTGAAAAATCCGAAGAAACGGCTTGTACTACCGTGTTCTACGCATTGATTTACATAATATTATGTTAAAAAAGCCACACAAAAATTTTTGTCAAAAGACCAAAGACTATAGTCTTGGGTATAAAATCGGGGAAAAAAATTTTGCTTTCGATTTGACTAAAAATTGGTGAAAAGACTAACATTAAGGTGTAGAATACAGAAATACCATCAGTTGTCATCAAAATATTACTGTAAAATTACTGCCTACGTTTAGAGTTTTTGGGAAAAAAAGCTTCAAATGGAAAAAAGTAGTTTAAGCAGCAATTTTGAAAATCCGAAGAAACGGCTTGTACTACCGTGTTCTACGCATTGATTTACATAATATTATGTTAAAAAAGCACACAAAAATTTGTTTTTTGTCAAAAGACCAAAGACTATAGTCTTGGGTATAAAATCGGGGAAAAAAATTTTGCTTTCGATTTGACTAAAAATTGGTGAAAAGACTAATATTAAGGTGTAGAATACAGAAATACCATCAGTTGTCATCAAAATATTACTGTAAAATTATTGCCTACGTTTAGAGTTTTGGGAAAAAAGCTTCAAATGGGAAAAAGTAGTTTAAGCAGCAATTTTGAAAAATCCGAAGAAACGGCTTGTACTACCGTGTTCTACGCATTGATTTACATAATATTATGTTAAAAAGCCACACAAAATTTTTGTCAATTTTTGTCAAAAGACCAAAGACTATAGTCTTGGGTATAAAATCGGGGAAAAAAATTTTGCTTTGATTTGACTTAAAATTGGTGAAAAGACTAATATTAAGGTGTAGAATACAGAAATACCTTCAGTTGTCATCAAAATATTACTGTAAAATTATTGCCTACGTTTAGAGTTTTGGGAAAAAAAGCTTCAAATGGGAAAAAGTAGTTTAAGCAGCAATTTTGAAAATCCGAAGAAACGGCTTGTACTACCGTGTTCTACGCATTGATTTACATAATATTATGTTAAAAAGCCACACAAAATTTTTGTCAATTTTGTCAAAAGACCAAAGACTATAGTCTTGGGTATAAAATCGGGGGAAAAAAAATTTGCTTTTGGTTTGACTTAAAATTGGTGAAAAGACTAATATTAAGGTGTAGAATACAGAAATACCTTCAGTTGTCATCAAAATATCACTGTAAAATTATTGCCTACGTTTAGAGGTTTTGGGAAAAAAGCTTCAAATGGAAAAAGTAGTTTAAGCAGCAATTTTGAAAAATCCGAAGAAACGGCTTGTACTACCGTGTTCTACGCATTGATTTACATAATATTATGTTAAAAAAGCCACACAAAAATTTTTGTTAATTTTTGTCAAAAGACCAAAGACTATAGTCTTGGGTATAAAATCGGGGAAAAAAATTTTGCTTTTGATTTGACTAAAAATTGGTGAAAAGACTAATATTAAGGTGTAGAATACAGAAATACCTTCAGTTGTCATCAATATATTACTGTAAAATTATTGCCAATGTTTAGAAATTTTGGGAAAATGCTTCAAATGGAAAAAAGTAGTTTAAGCAGAAATTTTAAAAAATACGAAGAAACGGCTTGTACTACCGTGTTCTACGCATTGATTTACATAATATTATGTTAAAAAGCCACACAAAATTTTTGTCAATTTTGTCAAAAGACCAAAGACTATAGTCTTGGGTATAAAATCGGGGGAAAAAAAATTTTGCTTTTGATTTGACTAAAAATTGGTGAAAAGACTAATATTAAGGTGTAGAATACAGAAATACCTTCAGTTGTCATCAAAATATTACTGTAAAATTATTGCCTACGTTTAGAGGTTTTGGGAAAAAAGCTTCAAATGGAAAAAGTAGTTTAAGCAGCAATTTTGAAAATCCGAAGAAACGGCTTGTACTACCGTGTTCTACGCATTGATTTACATAATATTATGTTAAAAAGCCACACAAAAATTTTGTCAATTTTGTCAAAAGACCAAAGACTATAGTCTTGGGTATAAAATCGGGGAAAAAAAATTTGCTTTTGATTTGACTAAAATTGGTGAAAAGACTAATATTAAGGTGTAGAATACAGAAATACCTTCAGTTGTCATCAAAATATTACTGTAAAATTATTGCCTACGTTTAGAGGTTTTGGGAAAAAAAGCTTCAAATGGAAAAAAGTAGTTTAAGCAGCAATTTTGAAAAATCCGAAGAAACGGCTTGTACTACCGTGTTCTACGCATTGATTTACATAATATTATGTTAAAAAAGCCACACAAAAATTTTGTCAATTTTTGTCAAAAGACCAAAGACTATAGTCTTGGGTATAAAATCGGGGAAAAAAATTTTGCTTTTGATTTGACTTAAAATTGGTGAAAAGACTAATATTAAGGTGTAGAATACAGAAATACCTTCAGTTGTCATCAAAATATTACTGTAAAATTATTGCCTACGTTTAGAGGTTTTGGGAAAAAAGCTTCAAATGGAAAAAGTAGTTTAAGCAGCAATTTTGAAAAATCCGAAGAAACGGCTTGTACTACCGTGTTCTACGCATTGATTTACATAATATTATGTTAAAAAGCCACACAAAATTTTTGTCAATTTTGTCAAAAGACCAAAGACTATAGTCTTGGGTATAAAATCGGGGAAAAAATTTTGCTTTTGGATTTGACTAAAAATTGGTGAAAAGACTAATATTAAGGTGTAGAATACAGAAATACCTTCAGTTGTCATCAAAATATTACTGTAAAATTATTGCCAACGTTTAGAGGTTTTGGGAAAAAAGCTTCAAATGGAAAAAGTAGTTTAAGCAGCAATTTTGAAAAATCCGAAGAAACGGCTTGTACTACCGTGTTCTACGCATTGATTTACATAATATTATGTTAAAAAAGCCACACAAAAATTTTTGTTAATTTTTGTCAAAAGACCAAAGACTATAGTCTTGGGTATAAAATCGGGGAAAAAAATTTTGCTTTTGATTTGACTAAAAATTGGTGAAAAGACTAATATTAAGGTGTAGAATACAGAAATACCTTCAGTTGTCATCAAAATATTACTGTAAAATTATTGCCTACGTTTAGAGGTTTTTGGAAAAAAGCTTCAAATGGGAAAAAGTAGTTTAAGCAGCAATTTTGAAAAATCCGAAGAAACGGCTTGTACTACCGTGTTCTACGCATTGATTTACATAATATTATGTTAAAAAGCCACACAAAAATTTTTGTTAATTTTGTCAAAAGACCAAAGACTATAGTCTTGGGTATAAAATCGGGGAAAAAAATTTTGCTTTTGATTTGACTAAAAATTGGTGAAAAGACTAATATTAAGGTGTAGAATACAGAAATACCTTCAGTTGTCATCAAAATATTATTGTAAAATTATTGCCTACGTTTAGAGGTTTTGGGAAAAAAAGCTTCAAATGGGAAAAAGTAGTTTAAGCAGCAATTTTGAAAAATCCGAAGAAACGGCTTGTACTACCGTGTTCTACGCATTGATTTACATAATATTATGTTAAAAAGCCACACAAAATTTTTGTCAATTTTTGTCAAAAGACCAAAGACTATAGTCTTGGGTATAAAATCGGGGAAAAAAATTTTGCTTTTGATTTGACTAAAATTGGTGAAAAGACTAATATTAAGGTGTAGAATACAGAAATACCTTCAGTTGTCATCAAAATATTACTGTAAAATTATTGCCTACGTTTAGAGGTTTTGGGAAAAAAAGCTTCAAATGGGAAAAAGTAGTTTAAGCAGCAATTTTGAAAATCCGAAGAAACGGCTTGTACTACCGTGTTCTACGCATTGATTTACATAATATTATGTTAAAAAAGCCACACCAAAATTTTTGTCAATTTTTGTCAAAAGACCAAAGACTATAGTCTTGGGTATAAAATCGGGGAAAAAAATTTGCTTTCGATTTGACTAAAAATTGGTGAAAAGACTAATATTAAGGTGTAGAATACAGAAATACCTTCAGTTGTCATCAAAATATTACTGTAAAATTATTGCCTACGTTTAGAGGTTTTGGGAAAAAAGCTTCAAATGGGAAAAAGTAGTTTAAGCAGCAATTTTGAAAATCCGAAGAAACGGCTTGTACTACCGTGTTCTACGCATTGATTTACATAATATTATGTTAAAAAGCCACACAAAAATTTTGTCAATTTTTGTCAAAAGACCAAAGACTATAGTCTTGGGTATAAAATCGGGGAAAAAAATTTTGCTTTTGATTTGACTAAAAATTGGTGAAAAGACTAATATTAAGGTGTAGAATACAGAAATACCTTCAGTTGTCATCAAAATATTACTGTAAAATTATTGCCAACGTTTAGAGGTTTTGGGAAAAAAGCTTCAAATGGGAAAAAGTAGTTTAAGCAGCAATTTTGAAAAATCCGAAGAAACGGCTTGTACTACCGTGTTCTACGCATTGATTTACATAATATTATGTTAAAAAGCCACACAAAAATTTTTGTCAATTTTGTCAAAAGACCAAAGACTATAGTCTTGGGTATAAAATCGGGGAAAAAAAATTTGCTTTTGGTTTGACTTAAAATTGGTGAAAAGACTAATATTAAGGTGTAGAATACAGAAATACCTTCAGTTGTCATCAAAATATTACTGTAAAATTATTGCCTACGTTTAGAGTTTTGGGAAAAAAGCTTCAAATGGAAAAAAGTAGTTTAAGCAGCAATTTTGAAAAATCCGAAGAAACGGCTTGTACTACCGTGTTCTACGCATTGATTTACATAATATTATGTTAAAAAGCCACACAAAAATTTTTGTCAATTTTGTCAAAAGACCAAAGACTATAGTCTTGGGTATAAAATCGGGGAAAAAAAATTTTGCTTTTGATTTGACTAAAAATTGGTGAAAAGACTAATATTAAGGTGTAGAATACAGAAATACCTTCAGTTGTCATCAAAATATTACTGTAAAATTATTGCCAACGTTTAGAGGTTTTGGGAAAAAAGCTTCAAATGGAAAAAAGTAGTTTAAGCAGCAATTTTGAAAAATCCGAAGAAACGGCTTGTACTACCGTGTTCTACGCATTGATTTACATAATATTATGTTAAAAAAGCCACACAAAATTTTTGTTAATTTTGTCAAAAGACCAAAGACTATAGTCTTGGGTATAAAATCGGGGGAAAAAAAATTTGCTTTTGGTTTGACTTAAAATTGGTGAAAAGACTAATATTAAGGTGTAGAATACAGAAATACCTTCAGTTGTCATCAAAATATTACTGTAAAATTATTGCCAACGTTTAGAGGTTTTGGGAAAAAAGCTTCAAATGGAAAAAGTAGTTTAAGCAGCAATTTTGAAAAATCCGAAGAAACGGCTTGTACTACCGTGTTCTACGCATTGATTTACATAATATTATGTTAAAAAGCCACACAAAAATTTTTGTTAATTTTGTCAAAAGACCAAAGACTATAGTCTTGGGTATAAAATCGGGGAAAAAAATTTGCTTTTGATTTGACTAAAATTGGTGAAAAGACTAATATTAAGGTGTAGAATACAGAAATACCTTCAGTTGTCATCAAAATATTATTGTAAAATTATTGCCTACGTTTAGAGGTTTTGGGAAAAAAAGCTTCAAATGGAAAAAAGTAGTTTAAGCAGCAATTTTGAAAAATCCGAAGAAACGGCTTGTACTACCGTGTTCTACGCATTGATTTACATAATATTATGTTAAAAAAGCCACACCAAAATTTTTGTCAATTTTTGTCAAAAGACCAAAGACTATAGTCTTGGGTATAAAATCGGGGAAAAAAATTTGCTTTTGGTTTGACTTAAAATTGGTGAAAAGACTAATATTAAGGTGTAGAATACAGAAATACCTTCAGTTGTCATCAAAATATCACTGTAAAATTATTGCCTACGTTTAGAGGTTTTGGGAAAAAAGCTTCAAATGGAAAAAAGTAGTTTAAGCAGCAATTTTGAAAAATCCGAAGAAACGGCTTGTACTACCGTGTTCTACGCATTGATTTACATAATATTATGTTAAAAAAGCCACACAAAAATTTTTGTTAATTTTTGTCAAAAGACCAAAGACTATAGTCTTGGGTATAAAATCGGGGGAAAAAAAATTTTGCTTTTGATTTGACTAAAAATTGGTGAAAAGACTAATATTAAGGTGTAGAATACAGAAATACCTTCAGTTGTCATCAAAATATTACTGTAAAATTATTGCCAACGTTTAGAGGTTTTGGGAAAAAAGCTTCAAATGGAAAAAGTAGTTTAAGCAGCAATTTTAAAAAATCCGAAGAAACGGCTTGTACTACCGTGTTCTACGCATTGATTTACATAATATTATGTTAAAAAGCCACACAAAATTTTTGTTAATTTTGTCAAAAGACCAAAGACTATAGTCTTGGGTATAAAATCGGGGAAAAAAATTTGCTTTTGATTTGACTAAAATTGGTGAAAAGACTAATATTAAGGTGTAGAATACAGAAATACCTTCAGTTGTCATCAAAATATTACTGTAAAATTATTGCCTACGTTTAGAGGTTTTGGGAAAAAAGCTTCAAATGGAAAAAAGTAGTTTAAGCAGCAATTTTGAAAAATCCGAAGAAACGGCTTGTACTACCGTGTTCTACGCATTGATTTACATAATATTATGTTAAAAAAGCCACACAAAAATTTTTGTCAATTTTGTCAAAAGACCAAAGACTATAGTCTTGGGTATAAAATCGGGGAAAAAAATTTGCTTTTGATTTGACTAAAAATTGGTGAAAAGACTAATATTAAGGTGTAGAATACAGAAATACCTTCAGTTGTCATCAAAATATTATTGTAAAATTATTGCCTACGTTTAGAGGTTTTGGGAAAAAAAGCTTCAAATGGGAAAAAGTAGTTTAAGCAGCAATTTTGAAAATCCGAAGAAACGGCTTGTACTACCGTGTTCTACGCATTGATTTACATAATATTATGTTAAAAAGCCACACCAAAATTTTTGTCAATTTTTGTCAAAAGACCAAAGACTATAGTCTTGGGTATAAAATCGGGAAAAAAATTTTGCTTTTGATTTGACTAAAATTGGTGAAAAGACTAATATTAAGGTGTAGAATACAGAAATACCTTCAGTTGTCATCAAAATATTACTGTAAAATTATTGCCAACGTTTAGAGGTTTTGGGAAAAAAGCTTCAAATGGAAAAAAGTAGTTTAAGCAGCAATTTTGAAAAATCCGAAGAAACGGCTTGTACTACCGTGTTCTACGCATTGATTTACATAATATTATGTTAAAAAGCCACACAAAATTTTTGTCAATTTTGTCAAAAGACCAAAGACTATAGTCTTGGGTATAAAATCGGGGAAAAAAAATTTGCTTTTGATTTGACTAAAAATTGGTGAAAAGACTAATATTAAGGTGTAGAATACAGAAATACCTTCAGTTGTCATCAAAATATTACTGTAAAATTATTGCCTACGTTTAGAGGTTTTGGGAAAAAAGCTTCAAATGGAAAAAGTAGTTTAAGCAGCAATTTTGAAAAATCCGAAGAAACGGCTTGTACTACCGTGTTCTACGCATTGATTTACATAATATTATGTTAAAAAGCCACACAAAATTTTTGTCAATTTTTGTCAAAAGACCAAAGACTATAGTCTTGGGTATAAAATCGGGAAAAAAAAATTTGCTTTTGATTTGACTAAAAATTGGTGAAAAGACTAATATTAAGGTGTAGAATACAGAAATACCTTCAGTTGTCATCAATATATTACTGTAAAATTATTGCCAACGTTTAGAGGTTTTGGGAAAAAAGCTTCAAATGGAAAAAGTAGTTTAAGCAGCAATTTTGAAAAATCCGAAGAAACGGCTTGTACTACCGTGTTCTACGCATTGATTTACATAATATTATGTTAAAAAGCCACACAAAATTTTTGTCAATTTTTGTCAAAAGACCAAAGACTATAGTCTTGGGTATAAAATCGGGGAAAAAAAATTTGCTTTTGATTTGACTAAAATTGGTGAAAAGACTAATATTAAGGTGTAGAATACAGAAATACCTTCAGTTGTCATCAAAATATTACTGTAAAATTATTGCCTACGTTTAGAGGTTTTGGGAAAAAAGCTTCAAATGGAAAAAGTAGTTTAAGCAGCAATTTTGAAAAATCCGAAGAAACGGCTTGTACTACCGTGTTCTACGCATTGATTTACATAATATTATGTTAAAAAAGCCACACAAAATTTTTGTCAATTTTTGTCAAAAGACCAAAGACTATAGTCTTGGGTATAAAATCGGGGAAAAAAATTTGCTTTTGGTTTGACTTAAAATTGGTGAAAAGACTAATATTAAGGTGTAGAATACAGAAATACCTTCAGTTGTCATCAAAATATTACTGTAAAATTATTGCCAACGTTTAGAGGTTTTGGGAAAAAAGCTTCAAATGGAAAAAGTAGTTTAAGCAGCAATTTTGAAAAATCCGAAGAAACGGCTTGTACTACCGTGTTCTACGCATTGATTTACATAATATTATGTTAAAAAAGCCACACCAAAATTTTTGTCAATTTTTGTCAAAAGACCAAAGACTATAGTCTTGGGTATAAAATCGGGGAAAAAAAATTTGCTTTTGATTTGACTAAAAATTGGTGAAAAGACTAATATTAAGGTGTAGAATACAGAAATACCTTCAGTTGTCATCAATATATTACTGTAAAATTATTGCCAATGTTTAGAGGTTTTGGGAAAATGCTTCAAATGGGAAAAAGTAGTTTAAGCAGCAATTTTAAAAATCCGAAGAAACGGCTTGTACTACCGTGTTCTACGCATTGATTTACATAATATTATGTTAAAAAGCCACACAAAATTTTTGTCAATTTTGTCAAAAGACCAAAGACTATAGTCTTGGGTATAAAATCGGGGAAAAAAAATTTGCTTTTGATTTGACTAAAATTGGTGAAAAGACTAATATTAAGGTGTAGAATACAGAAATACCTTCAGTTGTCATCAAAATATTACTGTAAAATTATTGCCTACGTTTAGAGGTTTTGGGAAAAAAAGCTTCAAATGGAAAAAAGTAGTTTAAGCAGCAATTTTGAAAAATCCGAAGAAACGGCTTGTACTACCGTGTTCTACGCATTGATTTACATAATATTATGTTGAAAAAGCCACACCAAAATTTTTGTCAATTTTTGTCAAAAGACCAAAGACTATAGTCTTGGGTATAAAATCGGGGAAAAAAAATTTGCTTTTGATTTGACTAAAAATTGGTGAAAAGACTAATATTAAGGTGTAGAATACAGAAATACCTTCAGTTGTCATCAAAATATTACTGTAAAATTATTGCCTACGTTTAGAGGTTTTGGGAAAAAAAGCTTCAAATGGAAAAAAGTAGTTTAAGCAGCAATTTTGAAAAATCCGAAGAAACGGCTTGTACTACCGTGTTCTACGCATTGATTTACATAATATTATGTTAAAAAAGCCACACAAAAATTTTTGTCAATTTTTGTCAAAAGACCAAAGACTATAGTCTTGGGTATAAAATCGGGGGAAAAAAAATTTTGCTTTTGATTTGACTAAAAATTGGTGAAAAGACTAATATTAAGGTGTAGAATACAGAAATACCTTCAGTTGTCATCAAAATATTACTGTAAAATTATTGCCAACGTTTAGAGGTTTTGGGAAAAAAAGCTTCAAATGGAAAAAAGTAGTTTAAGCAGCAATTTTGAAAAATCCGAAGAAACGGCTTGTACTACCGTGTTCTACGCATTGATTTACATAATATTATGTTAAAAAAGCCACACCAAAATTTTTGTCAATTTTTGTCAAAAGACCAAAGACTATAGTCTTGGGTATAAAATCGGGGAAAAAAATTTGCTTTTGATTTGACTAAAAATTGGTGAAAAGACTAATATTAAGGTGTAGAATACAGAAATACCTTCAGTTGTCATCAAAATATTACTGTAAAATTATTGCCTACGTTTAGAGGTTTTGGGAAAAAAGCTTCAAATGGAAAAAGTAGTTTAAGCAGCAATTTTGAAAAATCCGAAGAAACGGCTTGTACTACCGTGTTCTACGCATTGATTTACATAATATTATGTTAAAAAGCCACACAAAATTTTTGTCAATTTTTGTCAAAAGACCAAAGACTATAGTCTTGGGTATAAAATCGGGGAAAAAAAATTTGCTTTTGATTTGACTAAAAATTGGTGAAAAGACTAATATTAAGGTGTAGAATACAGAAATACCTTCAGTTGTCATCAAAATATTACTGTAAAATTATTGCCAACGTTTAGAGGTTTTGGGAAAAAAGCTTCAAATGGAAAAAGTAGTTTAAGCAGCAATTTTGAAAAATCCGAAGAAACGGCTTGTACTACCGTGTTCTACGCATTGATTTACATAATATTATGTTAAAAAGCCACACAAAATTTTTGTCAATTTTTGTCAAAAGACCAAAGACTATAGTCTTGGGTATAAAATCGGGGAAAAAAAATTTGCTTTTGATTTGACTAAAATTGGTGAAAAGACTAATATTAAGGTGTAGAATACAGAAATACCTTCAGTTGTCATCAATATATTACTGTAAAATTATTGCCAATGTTTAGAAATTTTGGGAAAATGCTTCAAATGGAAAAAAGTAGTTTAAGCAGCAATTTTGAAAAATCCGAAGAAACGGCTTGTACTACCGTGTTCTACGCATTGATTTACATAATATTATGTTAAAAAGCCACACAAAATTTTTGTTAATTTTGTCAAAAGACCAAAGACTATAGTCTTGGGTATAAAATCGGGGAAAAAAAATTTGCTTTTGATTTGACTAAAAATTGGTGAAAAGACTAATATTAAGGTGTAGAATACAGAAATACCTTCAGTTGTCATCAAAATATTACTGTAAAATTATTGCCTACGTTTAGAGGTTTTGGGAAAAAAAGCTTCAAATGGAAAAAGTAGTTTAAGCAGCAATTTTGAAAAATCCGAAGAAACGGCTTGTACTACCGTGTTCTACGCATTGATTTACATAATATTATGTTAAAAAAGCCACACAAAAATTTTTGTTAATTTTTGTCAAAAGACCAAAGACTATAGTCTTGGGTATAAAATCGGGAAAAAAAATTTGCTTTTGGTTTGACTTAAAATTGGTGAAAAGACTAATATTAAGGTGTAGAATACAGAAATACCTTCAGTTGTCATCAAAATATCACTGTAAAATTATTGCCAACGTTTAGAGGTTTTGGGAAAAAAGCTTCAAATGGAAAAAGTAGTTTAAGCAGCAATTTTGAAAAATCCGAAGAAACGGCTTGTACTACCGTGTTCTACGCATTGATTTACATAATATTATGTTAAAAAGCCACACAAAATTTTTGTCAATTTTTGTCAAAAGACCAAAGACTATAGTCTTGGGTATAAAATCGGGGAAAAAAATTTTGCTTTTGATTTGACTAAAAATTGGTGAAAAGACTAATATTAAGGTGTAGAATACAGAAATACCTTCAGTTGTCATCAAAATATTACTGTAAAATTATTGCCTACGTTTAGAGGTTTTGGGAAAAAAGCTTCAAATGGAAAAAAGTAGTTTAAGCAGCAATTTTGAAAAATCCGAAGAAACGGCTTGTACTACCGTGTTCTACGCATTGATTTACATAATATTATGTTAAAAAAGCCACACAAAAATTTTTGTTAATTTTTGTCAAAAGACCAAAGACTATAGTCTTGGGTATAAAATCGGGGAAAAAAATTTGCTTTTGATTTGACTAAAAATTGGTGAAAAGACTAATATTAAGGTGTAGAATACAGAAATACCTTCAGTTGTCATCAAAATATTACTGTAAAATTATTGCCTACGTTTAGAGGTTTTGGGAAAAAAAGCTTCAAATGGAAAAAAGTAGTTTAAGCAGCAATTTTGAAAAATCCGAAGAAACGGCTTGTACTACCGTGTTCTACGCATTGATTTACATAATATTATGTTAAAAAGCCACACAAAATTTTTGTCAATTTTTGTCAAAAGACCAAAGACTATAGTCTTGGGTATAAAATCGGGGAAAAAAATTTTGCTTTTGATTTGACTAAAATTGGTGAAAAGACTAATATTAAGGTGTAGAATACAGAAATACCTTCAGTTGTCATCAAAATATTACTGTAAAATTATTGCCAACGTTTAGAGGTTTTGGGAAAAAAGCTTCAAATGGAAAAAAGTAGTTTAAGCAGCAATTTTGAAAAATCCGAAGAAACGGCTTGTACTACCGTGTTCTACGCATTGATTTACATAATATTATGTTAAAAAGCCACACAAAAATTTTTGTCAATTTTGTCAAAAGACCAAAGACTATAGTCTTGGGTATAAAATCGGGGAAAAAAAATTTGCTTTTGATTTGACTAAAATTGGTGAAAAGACTAATATTAAGGTGTAGAATACAGAAATACCTTCAGTTGTCATCAAAATATTACTGTAAAATTATTGCCTACGTTTAGAGGTTTTGGGAAAAAAGCTTCAAATGGAAAAAAGTAGTTTAAGCAGCAATTTTGAAAAATCCGAAGAAACGGCTTGTACTACCGTGTTCTACGCATTGATTTACATAATATTATGTTAAAAAAGCCACACAAAAATTTTTGTTAATTTTTGTCAAAAGACCAAAGACTATAGTCTTGGGTATAAAATCGGGGGAAAAAAAATTTGCTTTTGATTTGACTAAAATTGGTGAAAAGACTAATATTAAGGTGTAGAATACAGAAATACCTTCAGTTGTCATCAAAATATCACTGTAAAATTATTGCCAACGTTTAGAGGTTTTGGGAAAAAAAGCTTCAAATGGAAAAAAGTAGTTTAAGCAGCAATTTTGAAAAATCCGAAGAAACGGCTTGTACTACCGTGTTCTACGCATTGATTTACATAATATTATGTTAAAAAGCCACACAAAATTTTTGTCAATTTTTGTCAAAAGACCAAAGACTATAGTCTTGGGTATAAAATCGGGAGAAAAAAATTTGCTTTTGATTTGACTAAAAATTGGTGAAAAGACTAATATTAAGGTGTAGAATACAGAAATACCTTCAGTTGTCATCAAAATATTACTGTAAAATTATTGCCAACGTTTAGAGGTTTTGGGAAAAAAAGCTTCAAATGGAAAAAAGTAGTTTAAGCAGCAATTTTGAAAAATCCGAAGAAACGGCTTGTACTACCGTGTTCTACGCATTGATTTACATAATATTATGTTAAAAAAGCCACACAAAAATTTTTGTTAATTTTTGTCAAAAGACCAAAGACTATAGTCTTGGGTATAAAATCGGGGAAAAAAATTTTGCTTTTGATTTGACTAAAATTGGTGAAAAGACTAATATTAAGGTGTAGAATACAGAAATACCTTCAGTTGTCATCAAAATATTACTGTAAAATTATTGCCTACGTTTAGAGGTTTTGGGAAAAAAGCTTCAAATGGAAAAAGTAGTTTAAGCAGCAATTTTGAAAAATCCGAAGAAACGGCTTGTACTACCGTGTTCTACGCATTGATTTACATAATATTATGTTAAAAAAGCCACACAAAAATTTTTGTTAATTTTTGTCAAAAGACCAAAGACTATAGTCTTGGGTATAAAATCGGGGAAAAAAAATTTGCTTTTGGTTTGACTTAAAATTGGTGAAAAGACTAATATTAAGGTGTAGAATACAGAAATACCTTCAGTTGTCATCAAAATATTACTGTAAAATTATTGCCTACGTTTAGAGGTTTTGGGAAAAAAGCTTCAAATGGAAAAAAGTAGTTTAAGCAGCAATTTTGAAAAATCCGAAGAAACGGCTTGTACTACCGTGTTCTACGCATTGATTTACATAATATTATGTTAAAAAGCCACACAAAATTTTTGTTAATTTTGTCAAAAGACCAAAGACTATAGTCTTGGGTATAAAATCGGGGAAAAAAAATTTTGCTTTTGATTTGACTAAAAATTGGTGAAAAGACTAATATTAAGGTGTAGAATACAGAAATACCTTCAGTTGTCATCAAAATATTACTGTAAAATTATTGCCTACGTTTAGAGGTTTTGGGAAAAAAAGCTTCAAATGGAAAAAAGTAGTTTAAGCAGCAATTTTGAAAAATCCGAAGAAACGGCTTGTACTACCGTGTTCTACGCATTGATTTACATAATATTATGTTAAAAAAGCCACACAAAATTTTTGTTAATTTTTGTCAAAAGACCAAAGACTATAGTCTTGGGTATAAAATCGGGGAAAAAAAATTTGCTTTTGATTTGACTAAAAATTGGTGAAAAGACTAATATTAAGGTGTAGAATACAGAAATACCTTCAGTTGTCATCAAAATATTACTGTAAAATTATTGCCTACGTTTAGAGGTTTTGGGAAAAAAAGCTTCAAATGGAAAAAAGTAGTTTAAGCAGCAATTTTGAAAAATCCGAAGAAACGGCTTGTACTACCGTGTTCTACGCATTGATTTACATAATATTATGTTAAAAAAGCCACACAAAAATTTTTGTCAATTTTGTCAAAAGACCAAAGACTATAGTCTTGGGTATAAAATCGGGGAAAAAAATTTTGCTTTTGATTTGACTAAAAATTGGTGAAAAGACTAATATTAAGGTGTAGAATACAGAAATACCTTCAGTTGTCATCAAAATATTACTGTAAAATTATTGCCAACGTTTAGAGGTTTTGGGAAAAAAAGCTTCAAATGGAAAAAAGTAGTTTAAGCAGCAATTTTGAAAAATCCGAAGAAACGGCTTGTACTACCGTGTTCTACGCATTGATTTACATAATATTATGTTAAAAAAGCCACACAAAAATTTTTGTTAATTTTGTCAAAAGACCAAAGACTATAGTCTTGGGTATAAAATCGGGGAAAAAAAATTTGCTTTTGATTTGACTAAAAATTGGTGAAAAGACTAATATTAAGGTGTAGAATACAGAAATACCTTCAGTTGTCATCAAAATATTACTGTAAAATTATTGCCTACGTTTAGAGGTTTTGGGAAAAAAGCTTCAAATGGAAAAAGTAGTTTAAGCAGCAATTTTGAAAAATCCGAAGAAACGGCTTGTACTACCGTGTTCTACGCATTGATTTACATAATATTATGTTAAAAAGCCACACAAAATTTTTGTTCAATTTTGTCAAAAGACCAAAGACTATAGTCTTGGGTATAAAATCGGGAAAAAAAATTTGCTTTTGATTTGACTTAAAATTGGTGAAAAGACTAATATTAAGGTGTAGAATACAGAAATACCATCAGTTGTCATCAAAATATTACTGTAAAATTATTGCCAACGTTTAGAAGTTTTGGGAAAAAAAGCTTCAAATGGAAAAAAGTAGTTTAAGCAGCAATTTTGAAAAATCCGAAGAAACGGCTTGTACTACCGTGTTCTACGCATTGATTTACATAATATTATGTTAAAAAAGCCACACAAAAATTTTTGTTAATTTTTGTCAAAAGACCAAAGACTATAGTCTTGGGTATAAAATCGGGGGAAAAAAAATTTGCTTTTGATTTGACTAAAATTGGTGAAAAGACTAATATTAAGGTGTAGAATACAGAAATACCTTCAGTTGTCATCAAAATATTACTGTAAAATTATTGCCTACGTTTAGAGGTTTTGGGAAAAAAAGCTTCAAATGGAAAAAAGTAGTTTAAGCAGCAATTTTGAAAAATCCGAAGAAACGGCTTGTACTACCGTGTTCTACGCATTGATTTACATAATATTATGTTAAAAAGCCACACAAAAATTTTTGTCAATTTTGTCAAAAGACCAAAGACTATAGTCTTGGGTATAAAATCGGGGAAAAAAATTTGCTTTTGATTTGACTAAAAATTGGTGAAAAGACTAATATTAAGGTGTAGAATACAGAAATACCATCAGTTGTCATCAAAATATTACTGTAAAATTATTGCCCACGTTTAGAGTTTTTGGGAAAAAAA